>UESW01001360.1:0-41187 GCA_900491605.1 Calamus simplicifolius
GAACTAAATGCAGTAATTTCATCACCTACATATGAATCATTGGTGATTTTAATAGATTACCTTATACCAAACACTCCTTCACAATGAGATGAACCTAGGATGGTGAGGTTTGATATGATGTTTGAGTTAGGTTAGGTTAAAGATCTAGCTTAGACTAGCAAATTAAGCCTGCTCAAAGTAGCTACCAAGCTTGAGCTTAGTTTGAAGGAGCAGTGGGTCGAGTCTAGTCTAAAATTCATTAAAACATTATTTTTAAGTCCTAATTTGATTCAATCCAACCTCATCCATTATAGAAACTCGGTCAACTAGACCTATTTCCAACTATAATAATTTACCATTACCACCCATTTTGATATATTTGAAGAAACATGTTACTATTTCTTTATCTATATAAATATTAACATAAAATGAAAATGTTACGCTTTAAACTCAACTTTAGTTGGATATGTGATGGTTGAATGTTTTTTGAGATGTGGCTTGTTTTTCATCAATTTCTATAATAACAAAACATAGTATTATTAATATTAAAAGCCAAAGAATACCATAAGTATAATAATAAATTTATTTTATTATAATTTTTTATATAGTCAATATGAAAAGATTATAACTACTCTATAAGCTATTCGATCCTTACTCACATCTCATTATATCCTAATTCTGTTCAACTCACTGAAAGCATTATATACTTATATCAATATAATTTAATATAATAATAAAAGATCATAATATCAAAGTTATGCCATCAAAAACACTAGAAAATCACATATACTAGTTGAGGCTCAATAACACAATTTATGCATATCAAGTACCATTGATTAACCATTTTGAATGATATCACCTAGGAATGTCTATAAACAAAATATCTATAACTATATAAGTGATTGCATGTTGAAATTTCTTATAAATTGATCCATTTAAATTAGCAGAATAGCCATTTCAGTAAATAATAGCATCAAATCATAATTCTCACAATTAATCAAGAAAGAAACATATTCTACATCCCAAAGTATCCTCAAATAATTAAATTTATTGTTTAACATCGAACTAGCTCCATACATAGTTGAGCTCATGATTAGCGATCCATATATAACTATAAGGCTAGTCCAACCCTCTTATTTAGTTCAATTACATGTGCCCTTATGTAAATTCAATAACAACCATACATATCCTGCTCAAAATATTTTAATTAAAAATATCAGGCACTACCATAAAGCATGCACAACCATGCCCGTCCACATTATTATTTATATATATACAGCAAGAAAATCATGCAAACAAGTGTACATAAGATTCTTATGTCAACCGAAAATAAGAACTAATCAAATGTGTAAGTCCAATCTATAGTTATATCGACTCAATCTATAATTATGCCAAGCATATATAGTTAATTTAAATTAATAAATGGCATAATAATATTCACAAATTGACCTCCTTGCCAAATTAGATAATTAATTAATCATTAAGCTGCAGATTTTTTTACATTTTGAAATCTAGTCCTTTAATCATAACTTCGATTCTAACTACTTGGCCTAACAATTAAATTAAATAAAATAGATAACCTGAGAACACCTGCACTTGGGCCCTCGCATAAAATTAATGACCCAGCGAACGAACGATTCAAAAAGAGAGCACCATTGATGTGAGTCGCAAGAACCTTAGATGGCCGGAGACGAGGCTAAAATAACATCCTCGGCCACAGTGGAATATGATCTCGAAACAGGGATCTGTAACAGGGCTCTATGGCAGCTTTGGCATCGCAAGCGGCGACCACCGACGGCGAGAGGGTCGGCGGAGAAGGCTTGGGAACATGAAGGACTTGATTCCAGCCGAAGGAATTTGCCGGGCGGCCGGGCGGCCGCTAGAGTCAGGGTAAAGCGATTCGACTGCTCGAACTGTGTAACGACGACGATGCGGAGTTCCGGGCAGTTTATATAGAGGTATAGGAGGGATTTGGCTCCTTCTCTGCACCTTGGAGTCCACTTCCTCCGCCGTCTCCGGCGGGAGATCAAATATTATGTTTTTTCCACCTCCGGCTTGGATTCAAAGGCTGAATCAAATTATTATTTCTTTTCTTTTCTTTTTAATTTTTAGTATGTATCAATCAAATGTATCTAAGGCTATAAATAGATCCGGCCAAAGAACCCAATTCTTACTTGATTTGGTCTATCTTTAAAGCTGATGATTGTATTCTTCTGGACCACAGGCTTCATTGATGATGCGGCTTCTTTTCATTCTATCATCTAGAGTTACTCTAAGGCTTCAAGATAAAAGGTTAATTTTCTTAAATCCTCTATATGCCATTATTCATTTGTCGGGCATTACTACTCAGGCTGACAGGCTTATATATTTGGAGATCCCTATAACGGAGAGACGCCCCGGTGCTTAATTACTCGACGATTGAGAGGCAGGTTCGCCAGCATATTGAAGGTTGACAGGTCACTAACCTTTCGATGATGGCTAGAGTCATTATTATTTGCTCGGTTCTGTCCTCTCTTCCCTTGTATCTTCTGTCGAATGCTGTATTCCGATCACTTGCCTGAGGAGGATTGAGAGATGCTTTCATGATTTTCTATGGGCTTCTATGCAAGAGGGTCACGTATGCACCTTTTATCTTGGGACATGGTGTGTATGCCAATCCTTGAGGGTGGTCTCGGGATTCAGTTTCTGATTGTCAGACGAGATGCCCTTCTCGCTAGACATGCATCGAGATTCCTTCTGGAGCTGTATTGCCTTTGGAGCTCTCTGATGCGTTCGAGGTACGGTGACTGGTCGCCCGCCTCGCATATTTTTCCACCGCGGGGTTGTTCCTCCTTTTGGAGGGAGGTCTGTCGTTATGGTCAGGCTATCTCAGAGCATATTTCATGGATGATTGGAGATGGATCATCGATTGATGTTATTCACGATTCATGGATTTCAGAGCTTCCTCTTTCTTGATGGCCCTCCTTTATCAGCAGTGATGTCCCTACCAATTTAAGGGTCAAGGATTTGATTTCCTCTAATCCCCCTGCCTGGCATATCCCCTCGGTGACTAGATTTTTTGGATTGGAACTCTCTCGGTGGATTCTCTCGATGCCTCTTATTTCTGACTCTTCATCTGACTCCAGGCTCTGGCAAAGATCTGTCTATCTAAGGCTCCCTCAAGGGATCTGATTAAGTTGTTCAGGCCTCAGTCCCCGCACTCGGTGGATGCGGCGTGGATTTGGAAGCTTCCTATTATTCTCAGGGTTCAGCTATTTATTTGAAGCTTCTATGGGACTGTCCTCCAACCTGTCTTCTCTCTCGAAGGGGCCTTCCTATTCAGCCGATCTGTCCTTTATGTAATTTGGAGGAGGAATCTTTAGATCATGCTATCTTCACCTGCCCCAGAGTTAGACAGGTCTAGTATATGATAGGCTACTCCATTAGACAGGATGATTCGGGCTCTTCATGTTCCTCATTTCTTCTTGATCTCCGGAAGGGTTCCAACCAGAAGAAAGGTCTTTGGGCTGCTACGGCGTATCAGATTTGGCTGTTCAGGAACCAGTTCATTTTCGCTGATGTTACTCTTTCTCACATTATTGTAAGGAAGATTAGACAGTTGGTGGCAGACTGTGCCCGTGTTGGTTCTGACGTCTCTGGCCTCTGGGATCCCCTGCTGCTCCGGCAGCAAACCGACACACGATTTTCATCTCTGGAAACCCCCCCTCCAGGGTTTGTCAAAATCAACTTTGACGGGAGTGTTCGTGGTAGAGCTGCTCAATCTGCTTTCATTATCTGTAGCACTCATGGTGACTTATTGGCAGCGGGAGGCTTTGGTACTCTCGACTTCTCTGTCCCTATGCCGAGCTTTACGCTGCTTGGGCAGGTATTTCTTATGCTGCTCGTACTCTTCATGCTCAGAGGCTCTTCATTGAGGATGATTCTATGTCGGTCATTTCTTGGCTGAAGAAGGAGAACTGCCGGCTTGGCCACACTAATCTGATCCTTAGGGACATTTGGACAATGTTGCGGGAGGTTGATAGCCCAGATCCGCCATATTTACCGGAAAGCCAATTCGACGACGGACTAGATAGCTACTTCTATGGCCTAGCATGCTGGATCATGGTCTTGGAGCTTGGGTGACCCCTGCTCTTATGCTTTGCAGCAAATTTTGTACTCAGATCTATCTTGACCGACTCGCACTAGACTAGTGTAATCGTCCGTTGTACAAAAAAAAAAGCTCATAGATCATATTAGGTTTAAAATTAGATTTTATCTAAATTTTGGATTGAATTCAAATTTTATATTTTTTAATCCAATTCAATTCGAACATAATTTGCCTTGGCTCATAAATTCTAATCATATAAATTTTATTTTTCTTTGCTTTAATTATTTTTATTAATTTATTAAATAAACTCTTATTTAAATTAATTTTTTTTTTAGTAACTACATTTTTTATATATTTTTATTTAATTATATCTAAATATTTATATTTTGTTATTTATTCTAATAGATTCAAATCTGTCGAGTTTTTAAGTATATCAATAAATATTTTAAAAATTATAATTTATAAACTTAAAAAAATCATTACTTGATAAAATTAAATATTTGTGAAAAAAATTTAAGTTTAAGTTAATTTTTTTAAATAAATATAAATTAATTATTAAATTTAATTATAAAATAATAGTTTGATTTTTGATTCGAATGAAAGCAAAATTTGATCTAGTAGATTCAATAGGGGTTATACATGATGTCGAACCGATCCAAATGATTTGTTAGATCAAATTTTTTTTTATGGATTTGATTTGACTCTATCTGATTAGTAAATCGGTTAGGTTTTGATCCAAAATTATGAACGGATCAAATTACGATATGACGATTCTAACCCTAAATGTATAAGGTGTTTACTTAATTCTGAATCGAGCTAAAAAGTATCAAACCTCACAAAAATGTCAAAAAGAAAAAAATCCTTAACACAATAAATTAATGACTCCTGGAAACCTCTTGCTCCATTCGTATTCTATCGTACAAAATATTATTAGTTTTTTTTTTTTTTGGGAGAGAAGGAGAGAGAATGGAACGTCCTTATGATATTTAAAATCCAATGGACTGGCCTGAGAAGGACTTCCAAGTGCAGTAACACCTGGGAGAAAACAAAATCATGCAATAAACTGAGATGATACAAGAAACAAGAAGAAGAAGACATTATCTGGTGTCATGAGGATCACTATCAGTAGTAATATAAACAAAAGAAGGGAAAGAAAAAAAAAAAAAAGAACCATTCACTCTATTAGCATGACAGCTTTCTTTCCAATAGATTACATGAAAATTTGAGATTCCCTTCCCCAGTCCAATGACCCTCTCTACCAATCACATTTCCTTGATGTAGCTGTTGTCCATTAACCAGCTACATCTTATGCAAGCAACCTTTGTTCTGTGGCTTTGTTTCCTCTTTGGCCTATCAAATTTTCAGTTATTAATTCAGAGACAGAGTGATGGGAAAAAAAAAGAAGTGATTATTTTCAGCACCAAATGATTAATTTACTCTTGCCTACTGGCTTATGTGCCGTCCTCCAAAGGGACCAAGTCCACGCCTTGACTTCAGTCATTAAGCCCAAATGGGCAGCGTGAGGAGTTGTGGGCCTGCCTTCTGGACTCTTTCTCCTACATGCATAGTTCACACCTCTCATTCTTCGATTATCCCAAAGAGTGAAACAAATTTGAAGGAATGTTGACGAAAAGATGAGGGCAGGGTGCCACTATGATCTTATCAAGGGAGCCATGAAGCTTGAGTACTTGTCTCCTGCGGCTTCACCAGTGCCAGCCTCCTCAAAGGATGCCAGAGGACCATTTAGATTTCCTAGTATTCAGATGTCAGCAGCGTGTGTTGCAGGTCTAGCAGTTATAATACAGGTTTTACTTTATACTTCTGCATTAAAAGGGGCTACTTCAGGCGAAACAAGAAGAACAATGCTTCTAGAGGTGAACCAAGAATCTCTACTTATGTTGTTTAATATCATCGTTACCTTGTTTTGATGTAAATTTTTGCAGATGGTAGCCAGGAAAAGGTAAAACTTAGGCAGTTTCATCTTGTTGAACTAGAGAAGGCCACCAAGTCATTTAGTGACAGTGTTTGGTTGGATCGGGCGCCTTTGGGAATGTGTACAAGGGCATTTTTGATGATGAAGGAACTCTAGCTATCAAGAGATCGCATGCTGATTCATATATAAGTATCCAAGATTTCAGAAATGGTATTATATTTACCTTTTTTTTTGTGAGAAACCTGGATGCAAGCTAGATAAATCTATTTTCAGTCTTTAATCTCAACTAGAATATGCTAACAAAAAGAGAATCATTGGAACAGAGGTGGAGCTGCTTTCAAGAGTCAAGCATAGGAATCTTGTTGGTTTAATTGGTTATTGTGACGAAGAAGGTATCGACCGAAGCCTGAGATCTAAACAGGATCTAAATAGCTTGCCTGCAGATTTTGTTGAAGTTTCAGCACTCATTTTTTTTCAAAATATCCTCTGACCTCAAAGCTAGAATTTATTTCCATTCAATTTTTGTCATGATAAATTGATGTACCAATGTTATTTTCTTTCTTTTTTCCTGTGTAGAGTAAAGAATGCACAATAGGCAATTGAACCATAAAGTTTTTTTTGAGAAGTTTAAAAGCATAAACCTTGCCAAATTATTTATGTTCCCTCCTAAGCTGAAAGCTTTCTGGGCCCCTATTTTATTTCCACCATGCAGGTCAAAAGATATTGGTTTATGAATATGTCCCCAATGGTTCTCTACTTGAATACATATCTGGTGAGATTGCAACTGTTTTGATTTCATGTTTGGCAAATCATGAAGACTTGGTCTTCACACATCAAAGTACTAACATGAAGTAACCAATAAACTTTTCAGGAAGAAGAAGGAAGACTTTAACTTGGAGGCAAAGACTGAAAATAGCCATTGGAGCAGCAAAAGGTTGGTCATATAAAGTTATAAACTCTGAGATATCAATCACCAATCAATATCTATTTGATAGTAAAGGGAAAAAAAATTGGTTTGCCAGGCATAGCTCATCTTCATGAAGGTGTCCATCCAAGCATAATTCACAGGGACATCAAGCCAAGCAACATCCTGGTGGGTGATGAGTTTGAAGCCAAGGTTTCAGATTTTGGGTTGGTGAAATCAGGGCCTGACGGCGACGAATCCCATGTTAGCAGTGAGATCAAGGGAACACCTGGCTACCTGGATCCAGTCTACTGCTCTACCTTTCACTTGACTACTTTCAGTGATGTCTACAGCTTTGGAGTGATACTCCTGCAGCTTGTGGCTGGAAGACCTGCAGTTGATATCTCAAGGCCAGAGACTGAACACCATATCATTGATTGGGTGAGTTGATCTCAAAGCTTGTATTCTGTTTAGACCAAGGTTGTGGCATCTGGAGGCATAAGATTGTGCCGCATAGCAAGATGGCAGGGTCTGAAACAGATTTTTTTCTTTTCTCAACTGGAAAAAAGATTGAATTTATTCTTTCGAAAAGTTGCACAAACTGCTAAGTTCTTGGTGCTTATTTTGACACAGGCAAGGCCTAGCTTGGACAGAGGGATTGTGGAAGATATAGTAGATGCTAATTTGCCACTTGAAGCATGCAACAAGGACATGATGCTCAAGATGGGTCAATTAGGCCTCAGATGTGTCGCCATGAGCCCAAGGATCGACCCTCTATGAGCCAAGTTGTGCAAGAGCTAGAGGTAGCAATCCAACGATCAACACCCTGGATTGAGCCCAAGGATCAATCCAATAGTTTTAGCATTGATGGTGTTAGGTTGCAAAGATTTCACTTGGAGGCAGACGATCTAACAATCCAGAGTGCAAGTATAAGGTGCCTCGACTTCAATAGCATCAGCTTGGAGATCGAGAAGGGTGAGTTAGCAGAGAATTATGAGGAAACTTATGGAATCTGTTCAAGTACATCAACTCCCAGATTGTAAACTTAAGAACACTATCAAAATTCTAAATTTTAATCATTTTAGGTTTACAAGATATACATGAGTAGCCATTTGTTTTGAACAATTGTTAAAGAGCTTCAACAGAAAGGACTGAATAATTTTACTTCTAAACAAGTTGAATTCCAAATAATAATAAAATGGTTTAAAAAGTTGAGCAGTTTTTGACTTTTTGAAGCCATGAGCAGATTCCTGGAAGGAAGAATGCTGTGTGAGGTAATTATGTTTTTAGATGTTCCTATGAATCTGTTCTTGATAACCTCTCCATGTGTGTTTTTTTGTGGATACTACTTGGTTAGTGGGATTCCACAATAGCTAGCTTCATGAGTAAAGGCTAAATGAAAAAGAAGTGATGAGATGAAAGAGCAGTAGGTATTGGGTACCTCTGACTCCATTTGCTTTGCCTTGCCATCATGCTTATTGAGTTATGCTTCTTATTGTCCTGCTTAGATGGTGGATTGTTTGCAATAATTTCCAGGTCCGACTGAACTCAACTGGTATAGTTGACAGAACTACAATCTATGCTAACCCAAACAGACCTCATGTGCATGGCTTGGATATTTTACCTTTTTTTGTGGATTCTACTATGCTATCCTTTGAAGAACTTAATTATGGTGCCCTTTAACATTAATTCTCTTCTGTCTCAGTCTTCCAATGGACTCTTATCACCCCTCTTAGCTATCTTGAGTTGCCAAATTTCACCAAGCAATTAAGAGAATTCCATTCATTGATAGGCCATATTTCATTATCGAAATAGAAATTAAGGAATCATCAGGTATAGTTTATTCTTATTTTATACTTGGACAATCAAGATAATCCTTGACAAAAAAAAAAAGATCTTGTCAAGATATTATCTCCAAAAGCATAATCCAGTTTTCTATAATATAGTATAGATTGTATTATATATATAATAAATTGTTATAATATAAAAATAATTAATAATACATTCTGATAATTCTAATAGGTTAGAATATTATAGTAGTTATATAATATGTAATTCAATGAGAATATCTTACATTATCATACCAATTATTAGAGGGCAATATATTAATATTTTACAATAGGAATACCCCTTATCAATTTTGAAACTATTTAATATTTAATCAAAGATTTAACATAGCATATACAATGCTATAATAACTATATTATTCAATGTCCTTTTTTATTGAGACGTTATGTGATTATTATATAATTTGATTAAAATTTATCAAGTAAAATATATGTATTATGTATATAATGATATAGTTACAGTGAGATCCCCTCAACTTTGGTCAATTTGCACATTAACCCAAAAGAAAAAACTTTTGAAGATCCTATAACTTCCATTTTGATACACAAAGACCTTCTTTATCATCTCTGTCATAAAACAATTGCATGTGATGATCATCTAATAATATCAAGATTATCCTTTGAACTTGGCTTTAAAGTCTAAATGGAAGTAAAACTTAACAATTCAATTTTTCGCTCTGCAGCTTAATCATGTTAAGAAATAGATGAACAGATGAATCTTTGCGTACAAAAATAAAGTTTTAAGGGTTTTAAAAAAAATTAGATCAATATAAATATAAATCGACTAAACTTGAGAGGACCTCACTGTAATTTCCTCTAAATTTTAGCTATTTAGGTATACATAATGTTCCTTAGCTAAAGAACAAGGGCACAACTGCTATTTATAGGGATTGGTGCGATTCTTGAAGAGTTGGCAAGATCATGTTATGCTAAGTGAAGCTTTTTTCCTTGAACCAAACTATTCCTTTCAGTGGTTCATCAAATGGAAAACAAATTTATTACTTAATACAATATTTCGACTAATAAGTAGTTATAACAACCCTTTTCCTTTGGTCAATCCATAAAGGCTTAGGCTTGAAATTTCTTTCCTTTTCCATTTACTAATCTAGTACTCATCATTTCCTAACTTCATTGATCTCCCTGAATTAAAACCAAGCTGGTGCACAGAAGCTGTGACCCATGCATGCAACACAAAAACAATCCAAAACAAATCCCAGAATTCCAACAAGAAAGGATCATTGGTACTTGTCAAGAGCCGCCAACAACTGCTAGAAGACTTCATTATTTTTACTCTGTTTTATGATGAAGAGGACCTATGTTACTTCTTCCAAAATTTTCCTACTGGCGTGTTGTCAGGTTTTCAAATATCCTTGAAATTTTGACAACTATCCTTGAAATTCTATAAATAAAAGGCTTAAATATGCTTTTAATAGTCAAGCTATCACTTTAAATTCATTTTGGTTTTATTTGTTTTAGTTATGTCCTTCGTGCTTGAAGAACGTTGCATTCCTGACGTCTTATCATATGAAATCGGCTAAAATAGGTGAAATAGTTGATATATTATGTAAATGCGAGAATATATGAGCTGATGGTAGGATGTCACGCTGATTATTTTTATTAATTTTAATTGATTCTATGTAACAAAATATCAAGAATGTAATATTTTTAAAATTTGAGAGACTAACTTGCAACAGATGAGGATCAAAGTGAATTTTGAGCAAAAGTTTGAGGGCCAAAATTATTTTTTTTCTAACTAAAACAAAATCTGAAATTGTTAGATAATTATCACAACTTGTTGCTTACTTTATATAAATTCAAGAGTGGTAAGATTTTAGCAAGGGATTTGTTTTGTTATGGTTGATGAGTTGATTGTTGGCCGGACAATGATGGATCAACAAAAACTATTTTATATTCCAATAAGATTTTAAAAGTTGATGGCCAATGACTCTAACTGAAGGCACGGATGCCGTTCAAAGATGCTTCCTTTGGAAAGACCTCTCTCTATATATGAGAAAACCTAAAAAAGGACCCTTGAGATTCTATAAATAGAGTAGAATCACATGAGATTATTATTGGACTAATACTTCTTTCGGCTTCTTTATGATCGATATATATATATATATATATATATACTACTCGAGAGAGAGAGAGAGAGAGAGAGAAAGAATATAGGTTTTTCCAATAAGCAAGTGCTTTAAAGACCTAAGTAAGAGATTTGTGAGGCTTTGTTAATATGATCAAATGTAAGCTCAAATGTAGAGTAGGGAGAAATAAAACCTCAAAAGAGCCTAGATGCTCATGCTCCCATTGCTATATCTAATTAGAGTTTTAATTGCTTTAATTTTTATTTATCATCTTCACATCTCTCAATTAGATATAAAAACTGCATATTTAAGTAGTGTTCTCAATAATAATAATAATAAAGAACATATAAAACAACCTAAGATTTTGTTCTACCTGATAATGAGAAATAGGTATGTAACTTAATTAAATAATTATATGGCCTTAAATAGGTTCCAAAATAATAGCATGAGTAGCTAGATTTTATTGCACTTTTAAATGTCGATAGACATGATGATGCTAATAAATATATTTATTCTAAAATTTATAATGATTATATGGTTATTTTTTTATATACTATACTATGATGTATTAATTTTTGGAACTATCATGATGGTATATGATGATAATGAATACCTAATATTCTATCTTTCTATATATATATAATGATCTGGAAAAATATTTTAGCAGTGCAATTGGTCAATTGATAGAGTGTTCTAGCATTATTAGTAATTTAGTGTGTGTAATACGCTAGACTAGATATTGCTCTAATAGTTTTTAAATTAAGTAAATAGTAACCCCAATAATGATCATTAAGAGGTGATCAATAAAGTTCTCATATATGAAAGAGACTACTGTACTAGGATTATTTTATAACAACTTTTGTATTGATACTAGAGAAATAAATTGACCACAAGTGCATGAGTTTTCACACTTGAGGTCAAGCAATTTCTAAGTCATCCAAGAAGCAATTTTATAAAGTGTACTCTACAATAGAATCCAAGTTCATTGCTCTAGCTGCTACTCATCAGGAGCTAGAATGGTCAAGAGATTTATTATTAGATATAGCCATATGTCCTCAACCTATGTTATCTATGTCCATTCATTGCGAACGTACAGCCATATAATCCAAACCTTGTTAAATAACATATAATGATAAGTCTAGATTCATAAGTCAAAAACACAATTATATAGGACAATCAAATGAGGATAAAATGATTGCCATTGTTTATGTGACGTCAAGCAAAAGCTTAGCAGATCCTTTGACAAAAGCCTCTAATAGAGTTGGTGAAAAAAAAAAAAAATATCCAGATGGGCATCCATACACTATAAATCCCAATAATACCCAAAACTATATAATCCCAGTAATTGAAACCCAACCTATGACTGGAGAATGACTAATTTGGGATAACATAGGTAAGAACAACTTACTGATAAGAAATTAATGCAGCACAAATATTTTATATATCCCATAAGTTAATCGATGCTAATCATTATGGCAATGAGGTTAAGAGAGAAGTATCTAAGGAGGATACATTTAGAACTGAACTTATAAAACATAGAAGTTGTATCACTTTCATGGGAGTAAAGAGTTCTCTCAAGATCATTCATGAAACGAGGACAGGCATATGGCCATTAAGGTGATAAGAAAGATTTAATAAATCTATCATAATAATTGATTAGTTTCTATGTGTTCTGCTATTGGTTCTACTAATTGAAGGCCTAAATCAAAAGATTGCTTCTTGCGTGCATGACATTGTAGTGCAACTATCATTTAAAAAGCTTTTTTTTTTTTTTTTTTTTTTTTCAAATGATTGGTTTTCTCAACAGATATCTCTTAACAGATTTTTTTTAGTGGAACTTTTATTTAGAATACCTTTTAGAGAGACAAGACTTTGAGACTACCCTAGGATTCTACAAATAAAGTAGAACTTGAGGTTGTCAGATGGCCACCACAACTTGTTGAGTATTTTAGATATATATAAATCCAGTTGTTGCAAGTGTTCAGTAAGAGATTTGGGGGTTTTCATGATTGTTATATGCAAATCTCTGAAGATTTTATTTTCTTCTAAAAATGTATTGCCAGAGCTTTAGCAAACTTAAATATATCAAGCAGAGAGAATGAATAACTTAAAGATAGCATCCTCCACATCTCACAATTGTTCATTATCTTGCTAGTCTTCTTCTATCAGACATTTTGGAAGTTGCTATGTGTTGTTCAGGTCTATCTTTTACTTCTGGTTTCTATATTTTCAATGAAAGTTAAACAATCCAGTAGCTATAGTAAAAGTAAATATCTCTAAGAACAGCAATGATTTATGGCTATACTTTGATCACAACCTTCTTCCATTTTTCTGATTATAGCTATCTGACAACTTGTGCATGATTGTTTCCCATAGAACCTTCACATTTGAGCTTCACATCATAATTAGCCTTGCAAATTTGAGAAGTTGTTCACTTATAAAGCACCAACATAGCAAAAACTGCATGGTGTCAGTGTTGTTCAAGTTCTACTTGCCAAGGATTTATGGATAAATGTGTTGAGTAATGGGCCAAAATAGGTCATGAAAACCCTAATGGGCCTTGAAAGCCCATTAACCCCTTATGTATGTGAATGAGAAATTGCGGGGACATTTAGTCCCACATCGAAAAGAACAAGGAAGGAAGGTTCACTTATATGGAAACCTCCTCCTTAAGCTTGTGTTCCTTCGGCTCACCATAGAAGGAGAGCTTGAGGGTGATGCGAAGCATCACCCTCGCGCACGTGCACGCGCACGCGCACGCGCACGCGCACGCGCACGCGCGTGTGCGAAGGGCGCAATGGGCGCTTTGTAGGCGCACTTTGCACTTTCAATGGTCTGGACAATACCCTGTACAATGTGTACAGTAGTATTGCTACTGCCAAGGAGTTATGGGCATCCCTAGATAAAAAGTACAAAATAGAGGATGCTGGACACAAGAAATTTGTGGTTGGAAGGTTCCTAGACTACAAAATGGTCGACCACAAAACAGTTATGGAGCAAGTCCAAGAGCTCCAGATCATCCTGCATGAGATACATGCAGAGAGAATGTCT
This sequence comes from Calamus simplicifolius, assembly GCA_900491605.1. Classification (NCBI taxonomy): domain Eukaryota; kingdom Viridiplantae; phylum Streptophyta; class Magnoliopsida; order Arecales; family Arecaceae; genus Calamus; species Calamus simplicifolius. Next base: position 13,886 of record UESW01001360.1, read on the forward strand.
CTTAGCGAGTCATTTCAGGTAGCAGCTATCATAGAGAAGCTACCACCATTATGGAAGGACTTCAAGAACTACCTGAAGCACAAGCGGAAGGAGATGGGACTTGAAGACCTAATTGTCCGCCTAAGGATCGAGGAGGACAATAAGAGCCAAGAAAAGAAGGCAGGAGGACAACCTGCTGAGCCAAGGGCCAACCTCATAGAAGGGAAGAAGAAACGCAAGTTTCCAGGCGAAGGTTTTAAACAGAAGAAGGGCAACCCGAAGAAATATAAATTCAAGGGAAAGTGCTTTGTTTGTGGTAAGCAAGGACACAAATCCAAGGACTGCCGTTTCAAGGATAAAGTAAAGAAAGAGGTCAACATGACTGAATCCCTATCCAAAGAGATATCCGAGATGATGCTGTCAGCAGTTGTATTTGAAGCAAACATGGTTGACAAAGCAAATGAGTGGTACATAGACACTGGAGCTACCAGACATGTCTGCTCTGATAAGAGTATGTTCTCATCATATACTCCTATCAATGGCAGAAATCTGTTCATGGGTAACTCCGCGACATCCAAGATAGAAGGAATTGGCCGCATTGTTATGAAAATGACATCTGGCAAGGAGCTTCTACTGAATGATGTGCTACATGTCCCTGACATCCGGAAGAATCTCATATCAGGCTCCCTCCTAAGCAAACATGGCTTTAGGATGGTTTTTGAGTCTGATAAATTTGTACTCACAAAGGGGGGTATTTATAGGAAGGGGTTACTTGAATAATGGTTTATTCAAGGTCAATGTAATGACTGTACACAGAAACCTTGAAATGAATAAAGCATCTTCTTCTGCTTATATGGTTGACTCTTCTTGTCTATGGCATGATAGATTAGGACATGTAAATTTTAATTCATTACGAAAATTAATGAAATTAGAATTATTACCTAATCATGAAATCGATCCACATTACAAGTGTGAAGTGTGTGTTGAAGCTAAGTTAGCAAAAAACACCATTTCCATCAGTTGAAAGAAATACTGAACCTCTTGACTTAATTCACAGTGATCTATGTGATTTAAAGTCAATTCAAACTAGAGGAGGTAAAAAGTATTTTATAACATTTATAGATGATTCAACAAGATACTGCTATGTGTATCTACTAAAGTCTAAAGATGAGGCTTTAGAAGTGTTTAAATGTTATAAGAATGAAGTTGAAAATCAACTTGGAAAAAGGATTAAGGCCATAAGGAGTGATAGAGGTGGTGAATACGATGCACCTTTTGACAAATTCTGTCAGGAGCATGGCATTATTCATCAAACTACTGCTCCTTACTCACCTCAATCTAATGGAATTGCGGAACGTAAAAACCGCACATTAAAAGAAATGATGATGCTATGTTAATAAATTCTGGTACACCGCAGAATTTATGGGGAGAAGCAATTCTCTCAGCAAATCATATTCTTAACAAGATACCTCTTAAGAAGAAGGATGTTACACCATATGAGTTATGGAAAGGAAAGAAGCCTTCCTACAATTACTTAAGAGTGTGGGGGTGTCTAGCTAAAGTAGCTATTCCGGACCCCAAAAAGGTCAAGATAGGACCTAAAACTGTTGATTGTATATTTATCGGCTATGCACATAATAGTAGTGCATATCGCTTTCTAGTACATAAATCAGATATATCTGATATACAGATAAATACAATCATGGAATCAAGGAATGCAACATTCTTTGAAGATATATTTCCAAGCAAAAGGAAATTAGAAATAAGTTCAAATAAAAGAACTTATGATAATACTGCTAGTAGTAGTCATCAGGATGAATATCCTGAAGATGAACCTAGACGCAGTAAGAGACCAAGAATAGCAAAGTCTTTTGGTCCTGATTATGTAACTTATATGTTACAAGATGAACCTCAGACATTCAAAGAGGCAATGTCTAATCCAGAAGCACCCTTTTGGAAAGAAGCTGTCAATAATGAAATTGAGTCCATCATGCATAATCATACCTGGGAGTTGGTAGACCTACCATCTGGTATGAAACCTTTAGGGTGCAAGTGGATATTTAAGAAAAAGCTAAAAGCTGATGGATCAATTGACAAGTATAAAGCCAGATTAGTGGCTAAGGGCTTCAAACAGAAAGAAGGTATAGACTTCTTTGATACCTATTCACCAGTAAGTAGAATAACATCTATAAGAATGTTAATCGCTTTTGCAGCCATTAACAATCTTGAAATTCATCAAATGGATGTTAAAACTGCTTTTCTGAATGGTGAATTAGATGAGGAAATATACATGGAACAACCTGAGGGATTTATTGTTCCAGGGCAAGAAAAGAAGGTGTGTAGACTTGTTAAATCCTTATATGGATTAAAGCAAGCACCTAAGCAATGGCATATAAAATTTGATAATGTAATGTTATCAAATGGATTCAAAATAAATGAATGCGACAAATGCATATATGCCAAATCCCTATCTGAAGGGTATGTGATAATCTGCTTATATGTAGATGACCTGTTAATCATTGGTAGTAATACTGAAATGATTAAACAGACTAAGAAAATGTTGATCAAACATTTTGATATGAAAAATATGGGTGTTGCAGATGTTATACTAGGGATTCGAATCACTAGAACATCTGAGGAAATAATATTATCTCAATCTCATTATATTGAGAAAATATTAAATAAGTATAAAAAGTATGATACTAGCCCGGTGAAAACACCTGTAGATGTTAATCTACATTTGGCTAAGTATACTGGAGAACCCATATCTCAATTGGAATACTCACGTATAATTGGCAGTTTAATGTATGTCATGAATTGTACTCGTCCTGACATAGCATATGCTGTCAATAAGTTGAGTAGATTTACAAGTAATCCAGGTCCAAATCATTGGACAGCTCTAATAAGGGTATTAAGATATCTGCGATATACCCTAAGTTATGGATTACATTATTCAAGATATCCAGCTGTATTAGAAGGATACAGTGATGCTAATTGGATATCTAACACAGAAGATACAAAATCCACAAGTGGATATGTATTCACCTTAGGAGGAGGTGCTGTGTCATGGAAATCTTCTAAGCAAACATGTATAGCTCGATCCACTATGGAATCTGAGTTTATTGCCTTAGAAAAGGCAGCTGAAGAAGCAGAATGGCTTCGAAACCTTTTAGAAGAAATTCCATGTTGGCCAAAGCCTGTGTCTGCAATATGCATACATTGTGATAGTCAATCGGCAATATGCAGAGCACAGAATAAGATATATAATGGTAAGTCTAGACATATACGTCGCAGACATAATACCATTAAGCAGTTACTTGAAATTGGTGTAATTTCTATTGACTATGTTCAGTCAAAGAAAAACCTAGCGGATCCATTAACAAAGGGGTTACCAAGAGATCAAGTAAACTGTTTATCGAGGGGAATGGGTTTAAAACCTATAACTGAAAAATCTTCATAGTGGATACCCAACCTAGCTGACTGGAGATCCCAAGATCTAGGTTCAAAAGGGACAACTAAATTATGAAGAGACTTGATAGCACTAAGGATGTACAATCCTACTCATTCCTATGATAATTGGTGCTACCTGCTAAAGGTACTAGGATAAGCATTGCTTTTAATGATTCTTATGACATGAACATCATGTGGGGTATAGCAGGATACTCTTAATAAGAATCACCTATGTGAGTGTGAACTGGGCCAATTCTATGAGAATTTTAAGGTTTAATTCTCTGAAGCACTCATGAGACCAGGAGTTGTTCGGGGCCAAAATGAACACAACCATGAGAACCACAAGAATGCTCGGGAAGAAGTTGCGTGATTGTTATTGTCTTAGTTTACACAAAACGCTGAAAGGTTCAAGACATCGCGTTCACCTTTTAGCAAGTAAACTCGATAACAACTCACTAAGGAAGGTTCAAAGCCACAAGCTACCTATCCCGATACAACTTCATCCCATTATACTCTCTTTAGTGTGTCTGCATATTCATTTGCATTAAAATCCTTTTATGTGGGGGTTTGCCTTGCCAATCTTTGCTAATCTTTGATCTGAGTCCAATTTCCATTCATGTGGGGGATTGTTGGGTAATGGGCCAAAATAGGTCATGAAAACCCTAATGGGCCTTGAAAGCCCATTAACCCCTTATGTATGTGAATGAGAAATTGCGGGGACATTTAGTCCCACATCGAAAAGAACAAGGAAGGAAGGTTCACTTATATGGAAACCTCCTCCTTAAGCTTGTGTTCCTTCGGCTCACCATAGAAGGAGAGCTTGAGGGTGATGCGAAGCATCACCCTCGCGCACGCGCACGCGCACGCGCACGCGCACGCGCGTGTGCGAAGGGCGCAATGGGCGCTTTGTAGGCGCACTTTGCACTTCGCACGTACGCATCGTCGCGAGGAGCAGATCACAATTGTGAAAAGACTTATCTGATAACGTGATCATCAGATCACAATTATGAAAGGGCTTATCTGATCTTCAGATCTTCAGATCACAGCCTGAAAAGGCTTATCTGATAACATGATCTGAAAATCACGAAGTGAATGGGCTTATCAAACATCCTTTGATCAAAAGAATTCGAATTAATTTAATTCGTAAGGTTGCTTCCAAGGGGCATAAGGTTGCTTCCAAGAGGCATAAGGTTGCTTCCAAAGGGCATCTAAAAACCTATAAATAGGACCCTAGACCTAAGCATTTCATTCATCCCAAGCCATTCCGAATTGAGTTCAATTTGAATCAATTCTTGTTTTCTTCTCTCTTAGGCATTTGCATACTTTCCTAAGGATAGTATAGCAATAGTGCATTGAAAAGAGAGTTGCATTCTTGGTTCGATTATTTTGGTGAATTGTAGTGCTGCTTTCATCAAAAGGAGACTGTTGTATCCTGGGAGACAATCGTCATACTGACCGTGAGCACCATTGCGGGACGAAATTGTCTTAAGGACATAGAGTATAACTCTAGCCTCAGTCTGATTCAAGTAGGTAGCCACCATCTGCCAGACATACACAGCCAACAAAATGTAATTTATGGATTCAGTACATTTAAAAAGCCAAGCTCTATGGCAGCAACTAGCCAATCTGAGAGTATTGTCTCAAGAGCATTGTGCTCATGGGGGAACAAAAAATTGCTAGATATACTTGGAAAAATATGAAAAATAAATCTATCAGTTCTACTTAGCTCTAGAATTTCATTAGTTTGATTTCCTTCTCTGTACTAAACTATGATTTTTTATTTTTTTTTTGAAATATGAAGCTTGCAGATGGGTCATAATAGAAATTCTGTCATTAAATCATTCAAATGGTATGATGGGAAGCTTAATAGGGTGTTCCCTGTTATTGAAATGGGCATGCTAATTTTCACAGATTTAGCTGAGCTTCTCTTCAGCTCCAGCACTAGTGAACAAAACAATTTGGTCAGAACTGATGTTATTAAATCTGGACTTGAGCCCTTCAATCTTTTTATTTATTATATATTTTCTTTCTTTTAATAAAGGAAGAAAAGTCTGAAGTCTTTCCACCAAAGATCTTACTAGTAGATCAGAACCTGAAGCAGAAAACAAAGAAACAAAAGAACAGTCAAAACAGAAGAACAGAAAACAAAATATAGCAGAAATGTAAGGCAGAAGAAAAGTATAGCAGCATTCAGCACTGCCTCTCAGAGTCACCAGAGTAGAGATAAAATATTCAAGAAAACAAGGGAATTTGCTTTCAAGTTCTTTAAAAAGATTCTTCGTTTTCTGTCCTGCCATCAATTCCAGCAAACAGCTGCCGCCTACTGATCCCAACCAGTGGGCATTCCTTTTTTGGATCTCAATTTATGTTTACAGTATTGGCAATGGTTGAGTAATACTTGCCCATAATAACATAATTCAAGCCCCAAAGTCTTGTATTCAACTTACTTGGGGAAAAAGTTAGAGCCATTTAGTCTTGGATGCACTTTAGTCCTCTTGATGTTGATTTCAACAATATAGCAACAATTCAAACTTCTTTAATCAGCTAGAGGAAGAAATCTCTCAGGGATGATGCCGGCGAAGAAATTCAACAGAACACAATTTGCGCAAGCTATCTCTCTACATGGTTAAATCTCTGATAACACTAATTGAAAGGTTAAAAGAGACACCTTCCTTCTTTATAGACTTAATTAAATTTTAATCGAAAACTTGCAAACAGATAAAGAAAGGAAGCATCCATCCAAATATTACGTGACCACGTACTACATGTGACAAAGCAATAACTTTTAGACTTCATACATTAATTAATGAGGAAATTCCAAAATAATCAAACCAAGAAGGCCGTCCTAATAATGTTAAATTTTTTTTTTTCACATTTAGGTCCAGTATATGCTCAATGCTTGATGGTGAGATTTAGGTTCATGGATGTCATCACCATGTATAATAGTAATTTATCCGAGAACATCTGTGGATGGCATTTGATTGACCCATCCTCTTTGGTCTCATTCAATGCCACCCAATAAAGAAACGTTGGTTTTATCCGAACAGCCGACAAGGGAGATAAAAGATAACGCCAGAATTTATAATCAAATCTTATCCAGAGGAAATGTTCGTTGGGTTGTGGAATTTAGTCACGAGGCCTCGCTAGATTCACTTGCTTGGCGGGTAGCGAGGGCAAGGCAGAGTCAAATGGACTCCAGGGGTTACATACCATGGACATGATGAACAATAGAATAAATGCCGTCCAATTCTGATTGTTCTATGCTCTCACTTGGATGTTTCAATCAGAGATTCTTCTGAATTTGCTACCAAATAAATGATCGAAATGTTTGTGGTAGATTTTTGGATTCTCTTGCTCTATGTTCTGAAACAAGAATGCATAATTGGGTCTTGTCGGGTATGATTATACTTAGAACAAAAATATGGGAAGATGTTATTGGATTTATAATTAGATATAATAAATTAGTTCCCAAAACATCATGCAATGTTGCATGCAACGTTACATGATGACTCATAGGGCTGGAAATGGATGGGATTAGTCTGACAGTCCATCCAAACAGCATTCACTACGATTGGGCTAAAGGTATCAAATTATATGTTAGAGTCTAGCATGTCTGACTAGATTCAAACCAAATGGAGGCAAAAAATAATGCATGTTCTTCACCAACCACTGGTGGAATGACTTAAATTTCTCAAAAAAAATATACATGCTGCTGTTTGTACTATCCTGTGTAGCAAATTTAGGGCAGACAACTCGAGACCAAAACTTTAGTTTAGAAGATAGAGCTATAAAGAAATCAAGCAAAAGTCAACACTCATTGCTTCTTGATGATCAATGATATAAATATTCTAGCATAATTAGGAGCTAGTCATTTTTAAGCAACTCATGTTTGGCTTGAAATTGAGTTGCTTGAGAACTAAATAAGCTGATTTAAAATTATCTTGGCTTGTTTGGCTCTGCTTTATTAAACTCGAAATAGAAAAAGTAAATAATTAAAGTATACTATGCATTATATTTATTCTAATTTATGTTTATATGTAAAAATTTCTACAATAAATAAGATTTATATTGCAAAGTATAATGATGCAAAATTGCGTAAAGTATATATGTTAAAGTTTTGGGCCATATACTCTCATGCATATCTTAAATGAGATATTGGTTAAGTATGGTTCAAAATTAAATATTTGCTTAAGTTTGGCTCAATTATATAAAAAAATCATGCAATTTCTACTAAAAAGGCTAGGAAGGTGTTATTTAAATTTCTTGATCTATTTAAATATTTAAGATTTATTTAATATACAAATATGAGATAGACGCATGCTAGCATGACTTCTTATGTACTCTCTTTGTTTTAGCCCTAATGTTCTTGTTGAGCTAAGGTTCAAGCCCAATCAAATCTAATCACAACTACAATGAAACCCAATCACAAACATCACAAGCCCATATGCAATATTCTTTAATCCGCATGATTGGATCGAGCTGGCTCTGATACCATTTGTAATAACTTGAAACCTTACTCGAAAAAGATTAATTGAAAGTTGTTATTTGAATGCCTTGACCTTATATAAGTATTTAAGTTCTATCATATACATTATTAATATAAAACTAAAACAAGTCATAAGCTCTCACAAGTTAGGCTAGAGTTAGGCCTAGTTTGTTTGAGCTTATTAATTTTCACCCTCACTATAATGCCTACATCCATAGTTTGTTTTGCTATTAAACCCCATCCCATCTTGGACACCTCATTCCATTCTTTGACACTAATCCAAATAGTAACTCAACTAAACAATAAACTTAAGACCAATATTAATAATCATCATATTGAATTAATCTTGTTCAAATATTAATGGTCCATTTTTTGTTATCAACTAACCTTAAAAGTCCATTATTTTGGAGATTCATTGAGCTTTTTAGGCTTTCTTGGACTCATTTTTAATCAGCAGTTGATAAGTTATGAATAATGGGGTACCAAAACTACACTAGTGCACTCTAGCTTGAAGTATCTATCCTAGTTTGAAAGCCAAAGGCTGACTAAAGATTTCATATTTTGATATTCTAATCTAGGGTCTTCCTACTTGATGTAGTATGAGTTAGTAAACTGACTAGATGGTGACATATGATAGAGGATTAAAAGGTGATACGTGGTGGCTAACTAGATGGTGACATATGTTCTCTCAAACATGAAAACTCAATTAGAGAGACTTCCACCAAAAGTGCGTCCCAATCCAAATTTGAGTTCATCTAAGTCATCCACCATTGAATAGGCTAATTCAAGAAAGACTCTTCCAATCTTTTATAGAAGTAGTCTTATACTCCATAAGTTAATTAAGTTTAGCTCTAAGCTTAATCTAAAAAACCTAGATCTCCAACCTAAAGAGTTGTAGGTCTTTTTTTCTCACTTGGGCTGACTTGAAAATTGAAAGATTCTTCTAAGAAAATCTTTAGATATTTTTTACTCTTACTTTCTCTCTTTCTCTTATAGGAGCCCATCTGTAAGTTGGCTTGGAGCGCTCTACTTTTTGAGCTACCATTCTCATCAATTGGCACTCGAGAGCTAATTTTGAATATTAATAAATTAATGTTATTTGTGGGAACGAGTAGAAGCACCCATCCATTCCACCCAAGAGAAAAGATTAAGGAATGAGCAACATTCAAGTAGGTACTAGCCATGCTCAGGTCAACTCTAAAAATTGTATGGAAGATCCAACCAATGTAGATCCTCCATCAGTAGCAATAATCACTTAGGATCAATTCAACACCCTTCTGTAGTGTACTGAGATGCTTACGAATTTAGTTAAGAACTTAATTTCTCAAGGATGGAGTTCTAAAGGCTAACTAAGAGCTAACCAAAGAGCCCATCAAATTTTGGGCAATGATCAACCTCAACCAAAACTTGATGAGGACCCTCAAAACACTCAAAAAGATAAATTAGGATAGACACCAAGATAGTCAGCCTGAGGAAGAACCCCAACATTAGATATCATGATGGGATAAGCATTGTTGCTCAAAAAATTCTATGGTTGGCCGACATCAAACAGAGTGACAACTAGGGGAAATAAGCCAGAGGATCGAGGTGGTACTGAACTACATCTAAAATAGAAGTAGACCTATCCAACGAGCTCAACTTCCTCAAAAACCCATCATTCACCAAAAAAGTAATGACTGAACCTTTATATTTATATTTAAGATGCCTCAACTAAAGTAATATGATGGGATTTTGAACCTATTGACCATTTGGACAGTTTTAAAGCTCTTATGCTATTGTATGATGCTATAGATACCATTATATGCTGAGCTTTTTCTGTAATTATAAAGAAAATAGCTTGTACATTATACTTGAGCCTCTGACCTGCCTCACTTAGATCTTTTAAGCAACCAAGCTAGCAATTTATCGATTACTTCATCAACAACCAAAAGTACTAAAAGATCTCTACAAGCTTAATGTCAGTTAAACAAAAGAAAATGAGTTACTAAAAGATTACATTCAGCGGTTGAACTCTGAATCCCTTGAAAAAATACAAAGGAGAAGCCCTTGGAAAAATACAAAGGAGTATCAAATCCCATTGTATTAAAGATCAATTACTTGTCGAAGATGACTAGAACCTCTTAATTACATTAAAATCTCAAAGACCAAAGATTGTTTGATCAGACTTCACATGAAAATGACCTAAAACACTTCAAAACATTTTGAAGAAAAATTTTAAGTCATAAAAAAAAAAGGAAAGCATAAAAGAAGAACAATAAGACTTAAGAAACTAAAAGCTTCATTCATTCACTAAGCTCATTACAAAAGGTTGGCTTATAGCTGAGCAAAATTGGCCAAAGTCGAGTGTAGAATAAAAAAAAGGAAAAGTATAAATCTTTAAAGTCAAAGGTCTTAAGATCAGTTGGTTGTCAACTAAAGCTTTCTTTCCCAAGTCAAATGCCTTTGAGTATACAAGCAAAAATAGAGGAGAAAACCACTAGCATGAAGGGGGAAACTACCAACACATTAATCGAGCATTCATTATCAATCGTCCTCCTTATCCCCTAAAGATTTGGCATGGAGTGACTTGGGAGCTAAATGATCCTTGGCTGCTATAGTTAGAGCATCCTCCTCGGTCTCACCCTTAGAATAGCCTAACCTAGTTGTCTCCTCTCTCTCTCCTTGCAGGGTTGAGGCTACTCAAGTCAACATCTCGAAAGAGCTCCTTCACTTAACCTTGACACTCCTTAAACCTAGTTATAAAGGAATCGGTGGCATAGTTGATCAACACTTTTTAAAACATCATATTGATCCCTCAAACTCATCAGTAGCTCAAGTGGAGTTAGAGGATATATCCTTTTTCAACTCATCCAACTCTCACTGTAGCCCATTAAGCTCCCATTGCAGCACTTTAACCTATTGCTACAACTCGAGGCACCAGCCAATTTTTGAAGTTAGCTTCATCTCAGTGCCTCTATTGATTTTAGAAAACCACAAACTTGGCTATCGTCCTCTCTGCTTGCATAGCTCTTTCATTGTAACTTAAAGCCATTAAACCTTAGTATTTCTTTGGCTTGACCACTCCACCATCACATTAAAGTAAGGCGGTTCCTACAAGAAAATCAAAAGATTTAGATGAGTATAAGCTAAAAGCCTTAATAAAAATAATGCTAAGAAGGAGAGTGCATATCTCAAAGACACACTAAGCAATACCGGTTATCAAGGCATTCGACTTATTGGAGAAGGTCATCATGCTCATAGGTAGGTAGATGTTGCTGAAGTATTAACGAGCCATCTTTTCCTCCAACATAAAGTTAGAGATTCATATGTCCCATAAAATAACATACCAATCTAACCCAAGGCCATCCAAAGGATAGGATGGCCCTCAAGAAAGAAGATTATACCTCTTTTGCTTCCTCCCTCGCTATAGTGAAAGGGCTAATAGTAGCCATTGGCTAAGTAGGAATTGATGGGTCAGTAGTTGAATAGGCAATCTTAGCTCCAACATCGTTGCCCTTACATTGGCTTACCTCATCTTGACAAGATGACCAACCTTTGGTGACAAGTTACTTCTTCCTAATCAGCCAAAGAGCCAAGAGCCTTAAGATCCAACCTTTTTATTTTGGTTACCTGCTTAAGAGTTGTGATATCCATAATTTTGTAAAAAGAAAAAGATTAATCAATAAGAATGGTCAAGAGTTAAGCAAGTAAATCACAGCTAAAGATGAAACTATCCTAAGGAGAGGTTAGGATTAGACTAGCATTAATCAAAGCTTTTCTAATTATGGCTCAACAACTTAGGAGACTTAAGCAATATGAGCTAAGACCTCTTCCTCATCCTGGATGACGTGAGGAGGTGGTTCATCTTTGTACTTAGCTACCTCCAAGCTGTATCAAATAACTAGAAGCTTTTATTTAAATAAATATAAAAAACCAACCTTCCTACCTAAGGATGGAGATCAGACTATTGATTAAAATCTTTTTACTCTTCTCAACATAGATATACAGCCATTCGATCTTGGTCAGGTGTTCTTTGATGAAGCAAAGAACGTGAAACACTTGAATGAAAAGAGGATCTCAAGCTGAGATGTAGGACATGAAGCTGACAATGAATCTTAAAGTATTTAGGACTAATTAAGTGGAAGGCTTCTGCTGAGAAATTGATGCAGCCTAGAAATATAAGAATAAGAAGAATTTTAACTAAAAAGAAATCTTCAATAAGTGACTTTTCAAATATCCTATTTTATTCTCTTTAAGAGGCTTATTTTTGTTAACATTGAATAAGTCTATGATTCTAGGCTTTTATTTTGAAAATGTTTTGATTCTAGTCTCTGATTGGAAGTGCCTTATTCTAGTTAAATTTCTTTTAGATTAATTTTGCTCTATAAATAGGCTTCTAATGTGCATCATTGAATCAATAAATTGATAATGAATTGAATTACAAAATTATGAGTTTTTCTTTTCTTTTCCTAGCTTAGAATTATTATTTGCTTGAGTGGTGTAAGGTTATAAATTTTTTCAAAGTAATTTGAGATGGTGAATCGAAGAGCTTCAAGAAGTTGGTGCAAGATTAGTAGTTATCTTCACCAAGTTTATCTCCATCAGATTTGGGATCAAAGTTAGGTCTACCTATATCGGATTTGGTATCAAAGCTAGGTCTACCTACGCCAAATTTGATATTAGAGCCAAATCTACCTGAGTTATATTTGGTATTAGAGCCAAGTTTGCCTACATCAGTAATCTAAATTAAGACACTCTTCCTCATCCCGATTGAGGTGAGGGCGGCGATTTAGCATTATATTTGGCTTCCTTTAGGCCATGACAAATAGCCAAACGCCTTCATTTAAATAATAAATAAATATAGAAGAATCAAAATTTTTATCTATGAATAGAGGTCGAGCAATCAAAATAAATTTTTTTATCCTTTCGAACATAATTATACCACCATCCAATCTCAATCGGGTGTTCTTTGATGATACAAAGAGCTCACAACACTTCAATGAAAAGAAAGATCCTGAGCTAAGATATATAGAACATAAAGCTAACTGTGCCTTATGCTTTATAGACAAAGAAGGTCAGAAATGAAGGAAGGAATCGGTAATTTAAGCCTTGTCTTCAGAGCATCTTTGTAAAGGTAGAGCTACCTTGGTGGATAGTCGAAGGCTTTATCTTTTTAATTATGAATATTTAAATAAAAAATTCTAGAATAAAGTATAACCAATATATTCATATTAGGTCATTTCTTCTAAGTATACAATGCTCCTCAGCCCTAAGACTAAAAGTCTTCTTTTCTAAAGATATGGGGCCAATTATCGACCTAAGGTACTTCAAGTTAGAGACTCACCAAAGCCCTAGATTAGCTCTTAAACTATGCAAGCTTTCGAGAAAAGGAACTGACATAAGTGAGATGACTTAGCAATGCACCTAAAGAGAGCTAATGAAGTTGATCAAAAAAAGAATCAAAGAAGGTCAAAGAGCATCTAAAGACTAACAACGAGAAGGACAAGCTAAAAAACTTAAGAAGGGATGCAGCGAAAGAGCTCCCTCTCCCCCTTACCTATATGGACCATAAAGTGGGAGTATGGGAGATGAGGCATATTATTGCATTCTGAAATCCACTACTTTTTGATGTCTCATAAATGTAGAATTAACTATAATAAGAGTCACATGGCATCAAACATGAGTCAATCCTAGAGGTGATGCAGTGTGGCATCTAGCTATCAGCAGTGGTAGTGTATTACTATATTAAGCTTAGCTAAACTTCATTATAGACCAATACCTACAAGCATTATTGAGCTCGATCCAAGCAGACCTATACATAAGGCTAACAAATTACCACAGTTTAGCAAAAGAGCTTAAAATGGGTCGACCATAATACAATTGATCTATTTTCATGACTTAAGTATGAATTTAAGCTTAATTGCAAAAGTAGGAGATAAGTGAGTTGGCAAGCTAACCTAATGATAATATATGAAGGAAACCAAAAGGTGATTTGTAGTGGCTGACCAAATGGCAATGTTTATCCTTCTAAAAAGAAAAGTCTTGATTAGGAGAGACTTCCACTACTGGCACTGCTTAACCCATGATTTAAACTCAATTTAAACTATCCATCATTGAGTGAACAAATCTAAGTAAGACTCTTCAAAGCACTTATAAAAGCACTCCACAGGTAAAACAAGTTTAGCTCTAAATTTAACCCAAAAATCCTAGAGCACTAGCCTAAGGAGCTCTAGATTTTCTCTCTCTTTTGCCTAAGTTGACTTGAGCATCGAAGAGTCCCCTGAAAAAAATCTCTAGACCTAATTAATTCTTCCTCTCTCTCTCTCTTATAAAAGCCCATCTATAGATCGACTAAGAGTGCTCCGATGTCCAAGCTGCCATCCTTTTCATCAGTTGGTGTTCAAGAACTAATTTCAGACGTCAACACTACTCATGTGAGAAAAAAGATAAAGAAGGCTTTTATAACTTAAATTATCCTAAATAAAAATATTATTGGGAATGTACGTCTTAGAAACTTCTTTAGTAAAAGAGGGATGTGACTTGAATCTTCTTCAGTAGAAGAGGGATGTAACTTGGGCATATGCTCAGTTTAATAGAGACGGTGATGATGATGATAATTTAAAAAAGCAACATCGATATATTATTTTACTTTGCTGATTACATAAGTTGAGTTTTATAGCTTTCATCTTCAAAATGACTAGACTTTTCGTTATTAATAAATAATATTTGAGCTCAAGTTCCACTAGTTCTGTTAACCCTTTCTCATTTGTTTTAGTTATTTATCATTTTTCTCTTATCATTTCTCCTCTATTGCATTGCTAATCTTTTAAGTGTTGAAGACAAAATCATTTTTCTCTTATCATTTCTCCTCTATTGCATTGCTAATCTTCTTGGCATTTGCTGCAACTAAAGCACCTGATGCCTTGTTTTGCATAAGCCTTTCACACTTGTCTTCTTTAATTGGCTTGAAAAAATTCTTTCAAGCTATATATTTTGTTAAGATTATGATTTTGTCTTCAACCCTTAAAAGAATTGGATTTTCCTTTTTCTAAAGGAGCAGTTTGGTTTATGATAATCTACATTAGTAATTCAATTCATCATAATTTACCTTAGTAATATAAGATTACTATATTTTAACTAGATTTGGTAATTTAGGCATTAATATTTAATTTTGAAAATCTAAGATTACTACAAATCAAGATAATCCGATTCCCATCTAAAATATGGGTATATAAAATTATCAAAGTCTGATGATATTAAATTGTATTCATAACTTTCATATAAATATTTAATAATACTTAATCTAATTATGTATTTAATTCACACTAGACAATATTTAAGAATTCAATATTATATTTATATTTAATATTTTAATAATATTATAAATTTATTTAATAATATATAAATTTTAAATTTTGAATTATTAATATTTATGACCTTCTTTCATATTAAATTATTATATAACATAGTACTAAATATTATGTGTTATATATTAATATTATTATATAATGGGATATAATATATTATATTATAAATTATATACTATATTTTATAATATTTAATATTTATACAATCATTTTTTAAAGAATTTTAAATTTTATTGGAACATTTCATATTTTAGCAAAGAAGAAAGGATTACTTAAAAGCTAGAAAAGATTTATTATAAAACTTAAATAAATTTTAAAAATACTATAAATTGATCATTGTTTTTTGTTATCATAAATCATTATAATCTACTATTTTTTAAAAAATTGCTTAACAAATATAATTTTTTTAGAAATGTAAGATTTTCTATGTCAGTATATTATTGTGAACTAAATGCCACCTAACAAAAGCAACAAATGGATTTTTATTCTTTTAATATAAGGAACTTTTCTTCTGGCCGGTTCCTTCCCCTCATCCTTTTGGTCCTTGTATGTTCATTGGAGCTTAGAGCAATCCGTCAACTTGCGTAACTTTATGTGCCAATCTTGATTTTAGGCAATAAGCCAATCCCAGGTACATGCTAATAAACTTGATCACCTAAACACTTGATAGAATACTTGTTTTTAGGTTCATAAAGCAATGCTTTCCCTCCTCTAATGATGCGTTTTCCATGGTTTCACATATTGTGGTTGAACGAAATAAAGGTGTGGTCAAACAAAACTAAAATATGCAATCTCTGCACTACTAGCCTTTTCCTTAAAATAATAGCTTTGTGTTAAATTAATATCTCAAAAGGTTAGGTAGGTTCCAGGCAAATCTCTTAGAGAAACAAAGTGAAACAATGACAACTAGCTAATACCAAACAACCCCAATTCTAAATTCAATTGCCTTTCCTCTAAGATTAAAATCATCAGGATCCTCAAGCAATCATGAATTTAGTTATTTATGAAACCTTATCCCTTTATCACATTATTATGACTCTTATCGTTTACAATATCATTAGTAAACAAAGTTACAATCTAGCAAGTGCTCTATAATTATCTAAAACTTCATCTAAAAAAAAACTAACTAAATATATTATTTGAACTTCTTGATCCAATATATATATTTAGAATTTTTTTAATGCATAACTAATATGAGACTAAATACTTGCCAACATGCATTCTCACATATTGCCCTTATTTAAGTTCTAACATCATTGTTAGACTAAGGGTTCAAATTCAAATCCAACCAATCTAGTCACAAATACTATAATTGGCTCATAATAAAAGCCCAAAGAGCCTACTTGTTATGCCTTCTATTCTACATGAGTCATAGATTGCACAAAAAAGATTAGCCAAGAAAATATTATTTGCTCTTTGATTTTACATAAGAATTTGAAATTTTTTCAATGCATAGTTGGAATTAAATACTCATCAGCATAGACTTTTATATTCTCACTCTTTCGATGGAAGAATCCATGTTAAATCCAAGGATGTCTACTGGCAAAATTTTCATTATTTTAGTAAAAAGAACAGAGATTAATATTTTTATAAAAAAAGAGAAAAGGAAAGACAGGCAATTGCTTTTCACATGTATGCCCAAAAGAAAATATTTATTTTAAAGTAGTATTCTGGTAATATCTATTAATTATAAAATACTAAGAATCACAATTTTCATGTTACATGTGCTGCTGTTAAAGATTGCAATTTCTAATTCCTTTGCTCCAAAAAGGGCAAGGATCAAGAAGGAATTTTACTTTTTATATAAACTTGTTTGGCTTAATGACAGCCGGCAATGACTGCCATGCTGGTCAATAATGGCGTCCAAGGAGGGATGAATGGTTTATGGAGCACATAGTTTAAAAACAAGGAAAAGGGTTGGCATGATTCATGCAAGGGTGGGTCAGTGCAACTTGCAGGCATGTGACTTCTAAATCCAAAGGCTTCACTGTCCAAAAAGTTTGCCTGCAGTTCCATGAACAGAGAAGCTGTACTCCATCTAATCAAAGCCTAACCAAGGCCTTCTCTTCTGGGGGCACTAACAAAGAAGAGTAGCTCTGGGCAAAAGGGCACAGTCTTTCTTGTGACCAATAATGGTGCATATAATTCCCACCATCAAGTGAAACCTTTAAGGGGGAAGATTTGAACTGCATTTTGCTTGGCCAAGGCAACCACAGACCAAGCACAAGGGGCATGCATGCCATGCGGAGATATCCACATGGCCTAGTGGTTGCCATTTAGACATCCTGGTGCCTGATGAGGTGCAATGAGAAAGGCTAGGAACAAACCATGTTCAATCTGTGACATGATTGAAGCCAAACCAGAAAAAAAACCCACAAGGAGCCTCATCGATCATCACCAGTTGTTCAATCCATGTCCAACAACTCATCCCATTTATCACTTGTTTCATAGCTTTCCTTGGGTGAATCCCACATGAGCCACTTGCTTCAGCCATGATCTCATAGGCTGTGTTTGGATATCCAAAAAGTTATTTTAGAAATATATTCCATGCAATTAATGAGTGGATAAATGGTATTTCATGAGTGCAATTAATGCATGTTATTTAAAATTTTAGATGTCTTCTAAAATTCCAAAATAATTGACTTTAATGATTGTTCCTGGATTTTATTAGGTAAATAAGATTACAAACATACCCTCATGAGTAATATTAATTTAATTAATTAGACCTACTCCCCTTTAACATTAGAATTTAGGGAATAGGCAGGAGATATCCTGCCCTGGAATAACAACAGTGCCTCGTAAGCTGCGTATAAGCCATGGGGTTCCAGTGCTATCAAATACCTATTCCAGATAATTTTTCATAGACCATGCCTCAGATTGAGTAGGCTTGAGTGAACCCAATTGGAGTTACAGGGTGTCTGCAAGAGAGAAGAGGGAATCACCATCAGCAATCACAGAAGGGATGTCACATCATTGTTGAACTGTCCTTGCACTCAATGTCTTTGGATCTCCATCCACATATGTTTTCAATGCAGCAAGATATCAAATTGGGGGTCCCAAAGAAGTCAAGATTAGATCTAACTCTCTAGCATGTGCCATGCTATATGTGGATTGGTTTTAGGTCCAAGATTTGGAGTGTATCATCTGTTTGTTTGGGTTAGGTTTAGGTTCCATCAGCTTTCAATTAAACTATTTTTGAGCAAGCCAAGTCAAGCCAAGCTAAGCCAAATTGATGTCAACGGATCAAAATTCATTATTGGTGCTTTTGATCAGACCCAATTTAATGTAGCTCATGCTAAATTCAAATTTTATCCAGGCATTTCTACAGAGTAAACTTGTTTTTTTTTTTTTTTTTTGGTACAAGCGGATAATCATACTAATCTAGTACGAATTATCCCTGATATGTCAGAATACAAAATTTGCTGTAATACAGAGGGGCAGGGATCACCCAGCCGCCAAATCCAACCAGCAGCATGCTGAGCCACAAATGCTGCTATCCAATCGGCCGCCGAGTTGGCTTCACGGTAGATATGACGAATCCGGACAGAACCAACTCTCTGTAAAATAGACCATATGTCCCTGAGAATAGGAATACTGGGACCGTTGAAAATATTCTCCTTTCTCAGCCATCGGATAACCGTCATCGAATCACCCTCGATAACGAGACGATGAGTATGGAAGTGCTGAGAGACATAAGAAATACCTGCCCAAGCTGCATAAAGTTCAATCATAGGGACAGAGGAATCAAGGGTACCAAAACCATCCGCAGCCAGCATATCGCCCTGAGGACCACGAATAATAAACGCAGACCCAGCAGCTCTGCCACGGACACTCTCATCGAAGTTGATTTTGATAAACCCTGGTGGAGGAGGCTCCCAGGAAATAAAAACCGTATGCCGGTTCGCTGCCGAAGCAGCAGACAGAGTAAACTTGTTGCTGGCATTAGATAACTAGATATCAAATTAGATCTCGTTCTCAATCTTATGGATCCAAATATTTCAATGAGACACTACAAAATAGATAAACTTTATATGTAGCTCAAATTTGCATTTAATTAATAGGTTTTTGGAAGGAAACAAAAATAATTCAATATGGTAAATTTTATTAGACGAATATTTTTGAATTTTTTATAAAATGGGATCTGTTACCATCCGATCTCATATGGATAATCGGGACAAAGATGACCTAAAAAGTGCCGACTAAGACACACAGTGAGATAATTTTATCTTGACAACGCCTAGAGCGGCAATTTATTTTAATGTGACAGAATGTTTGACTGGATTTAAGATAGTAATTACAAATTAGCTGATAATTAACAAAGCTGTTATCCTAAGGGCACGTTAGCATCTATCTCTGAGGCATTGTGGAGATGGAGACGATGGTTACTTAACGTGGATTAAGGAAATACGTAGAAGGGACGTAGTCAAAAGATAGAGTTAATAAAAAATGGAACGATGGAATGTGGCGAAAAAAGATTAGAAGCTGCGGCCCGTTGGGGTGGACAAAGTCAGAGCTACCGAGGGGAAGAGATATTAGAAAAGAGGAAAAAGTGGGAATTTCTATTTACATCGCAAAAATTACTTTATGCACCTCCTAATTTTTTTAAGTTAAATTTTAAATTATTCTTAAAATCTTCACACTTCCTTTCTCGCTCCCATTCGCTCTAGCGGCACCCCCTCTTTTCCTTCTCGCTCCTCGTTCCCTCTAGCACCCCCCTCTTTCTTTCTGATTCATTTCTTGATGGCTTTTCTTTCTCTTGCCTTGATGCTCAAAAGAAGATAGGAACAATCGGTTCCAAGAAGGAAAGTCGTGTTAAAGGGGGCCAAGGAGAAGAAGGGTAATGATTTAATGGTTTAGAAAATTATAATTTTTAAAAATTTTGAAAAAAAAAGTATGTTATAACGCGCCTGATGCCCAAAATGCCCCCCCTCTCACAGTCATATTTCCTTTCCATTCTGCCCCTCCGTTCCCGGGTCTTTTCCCCATGGGCTTGGGCGCTGCGGTGGGTCCCATGGCTGGCCCTTTGCCTTGCTGGCTCCGAGCTCTTCTTTTGTTGGTATTTCATTGGTTCCTGTCCCCGGACCAAGGTTTCCGTCTCCGTGTCTCCTGTTACCTATTATTATTATTATTATTATTATTATTATTAAAAACATAGTTCTGTTTCACAAACTTTCACTAAAGTACAATTTTATTCTCAATTATTGAGTTATTAAAACTTAATCCTTTATATTTTAAAAATATTTAATTGATTAGTTAAATTAATTAAAAAAATGTGTTATTTTATTTCATCAATTTTAATCATGTTGATATATGTGAAATATTGTGACTAAAATTTAAGAATTAAATCGATATTAAATAAAAGTTTGAAGATTAAATGAATAACTTTTTAGTCAAAAATAAATTTTAAATTTACAACTTTAGTATATATTTCAATAAAAATCAAGAAAGTCAAATATAGATAGCATGTTTTATTATGAAATTTAGATTAAGTCTTAATCACTTAAGAAGAAATATAGATATAATAAAAAATTAAGATTTTGTATATATATGCCAAATTAAACATTCTCCATCTAAATAGCCAGTTGAGAAGCTTTGTTAAATAAGCATGAGTATATAAATCAAGTTACGTGCATGTATCAAATCTAAAAATAAATTAGTTGGGCAAATAAAATGGTCATGAAATCCTCATTGCCACTGTTCCTTTAATGGAATAAAAGTCAAAAGTTATTACTCGGAAGTCCGTCATGTATGACGCATTAGCGACCTGAAATCTCCAAAACCGTTATAACAGCCGTTAGTTTTTGTCCGCTGAGAAGAGAGATGGTTCAAAGCCTACCTTCTTCCCCCATCGCCAAAATTTAGCGATCGAAACCAAGAAGAAAAGCTCCTCTCCCTTTCTCCACTCCCTTCTCTCTCTCTCTCTATCTCTCGCCGTAGAATCCCTAGAAAAAAATCAAATAAACCAATAAAAGACGTCTTCGTCTCTCTCTCTTTCTAGGGTGATTTGATGGGCGCCCAGATCTGAGGTCCCCCTCGCCGGTCTCCATCGCTCGATGCCCAAAGAGTAGAGATTGCCTAAAGGTCGGAGTTTTACCAGTATTTTAACAACTTTTGGAGCCTGCCTTGACGTTTTTCCCTTTCTTGTTCATCAAGTTTAAGTCTTTATCGTAGGAAGAGGGAAACGGATTCTATTTAGTTCGGTTGCTGAGGGTTTGTATTGGAATCGATAAGCTAAAGTTGGGTGCTTGAGGGGAGACAGATGATGGGATGGTGGCTTTGTTAGAGACCCTTGCCAACTGGTGGTTTTCTGAGCGAGTTTTCGCTCTTCTGTGGAGGATAGGTGAAGTGGGGGTTTTGAAGCCGGGTGTCAGTTCCTTCTGATTCTAAGTGGACGAGGAGAAGGTAGCTTTGGAATGATATAAGAGGTAATGAAAAGGATGTTGGTTCTTAAGATCTTATATTCTATTCTATGGGTCCATTGTTATAGAGAAAAAGGAAGTGGGTATCAACTCTGCTTTGCCTTTCTGTTTATCTTCTAAATTTTATTCGGTTGAGGAAAAGCAAAGTTTGATTTTAATGTTGTTTTGTTATTAATATATTTGCTTTAGTCGATGCTTTAGGTAGGGCAGGTTTGGATTTTGCTGCTGGTCTGTTAATAAAATTTTGTTGTTGTTGTTGTTGTTGCTTTTCTTCTTGATGTTATTCAACTCAAGAAAGGCAACTTTGAATTTTGATGTTATTCTGTTGTTAATATATTGTTGTTTTAGTTGCTGTGATTTCCATTTTCTGACTGTTGTCTTTGTTCTCTTCTTTTCTCAATCACAAGGTAGGGAGAGGCTGCTAGGGTTTTGAATTCAAGGGAGCTAGGGCAGGCATAGATATATGTGGTGTGGGATGCAGAGGTGGGGCTGGTTGAGATGAGGGATGACAGAGGGGTTGATGAACTTCCTGAAGGCCTGCTGGGGGCCGTCGTCGGCTCAGTACATCCACTCAGGCTCTGATACGGTAGGCCGGCAAGATGGGCTACTCTGGTACAAGGACATCGGCCAGCACACAAGTGGGGAGTTCTCCATTGCTGTTGTCCAGGCAAACAACTTGCTTGAGGACCAGAGTCAGGTTGAGTCAGGTCCGCTTAGCTCACTGGATTCAGGGCCATGCGGGACTTTCATTGGGGTCTATGATGGCCATGGTGGCCCGGAGACATCCCGATACATCAATGATCATCTCTTCGACCATCTCAAGAGTAAGGTTCTGCAGATGGAGCTTGGATGCTCAAACTTAGCAATTCTTTATCGCAACGAGTTGATATTTTCGTTTTCTTTGCCTTCATGTGCTTTGGAGGGATGTGACATTTGTCATTCATAGCATCACTAATCGACTTTGTGGAGTTAAGAATGCATATTTTTCCCATACTAGAAGCCTACAAATGGTGCTACTTCCTTTCGTCTATTGAAAATATATTCATGATGATGTCAGTGCTCAATAAATGAGCTCTATTTTGCCGCCCATGAAATTTGGATTTTGTGCTAGTTTTTGTTTTCATTTTACTTGGCATCAAGTATGTATGCTGTCTTATCTGGATCTGAATAATCTGTTAGACTTGTATTCTATTGAACTGCTTGATTGAGTTGGAAATTGGAAGTTTGGAACTTATTACAACAACACAACGGTTCATGTGTTAGCACCTTTGGAATTTTGTTAGTACATCAGGATGCATGGTTCTGGGACTTTACAATGATTTGTTTATTTGGTTGTATTGCCTTTTCACCGCCAAAAGGGTATGTTACTGGAAGCATACTTTTATTGTCCCTTTCATTGAGTTTATCCCTGACGAAAGCACTGGTTCTTTCCAGGATTTACATCTGAGCAACAGTCGATGTCAGCTGAAGTGCTCAGAAAAACATTCCAAGCTACAGAAGAGGGGTTCTTTTCTCTGGTCACTAAACAATGGTCTATGAAACCTCAGATTGCAGCTGTTGGCTCTTGCTGCCTGGTTGGAGTGATCTGTGGTGGAACCCTCTATGTTGCTAATGCTGGAGATTCCCGAGCTGTTTTAGGGAGGCTTGTCAAGGCAACTGGTGAGGTTCTTGCGGTCCAGTTATCAACGGAGCACAATGCGGGCATTGAGTCTGTTAGACAAGAATTATGTTCATTGCATCCAGATGATTCACAGATTGTGGTTTTGAAGCATAATGTTTGGCGTGTGAAGGGCCTCATCCAGGTTTTCATTCCATACTGATCATGTTTTGATATATATTGGTAGTTATATCAGTTTGTAGCACTGAGGCAGAACAATCCGTTCCTTGTATAAACCTGGTCATTATGATTACCTGGATGTTTGTATGCATGTTAATCATATCATCTAGGGCATGATACTTTAAATTTCTTTCTAGATGTTTTTTGGCTGCATCCAGCTTCAAGGTTACATATAGGTATATTAAGAATCATGAAACTTTTCTGGGTTATTTCTATGTCTTCCCACCTATGATGTCTCAGCCATTTCTCAAAGAATTTATGGGTACGTACCTTTTGTTTTCTTAGATCTTTTTTCCCAGGTGTTTATTTAATTTCTTTGAGGAGTTTTGCTGCTTTTTTTTTTTTTTTGAAATTTCATATGATTTAGCCTTTTATATTGCTGGTGCAGATTATACATAGATGCAACACAATCAGACTCGTAGTGTTGGGAAAATTATAGTAATGATTTGCTTTCTTTATATCAACAATTCTTGTCCAAGATGTTCACCTTGGCAAAGATCTTGGATTGTGTCTGATTTCCACCACCCTTCTCATCTCAACTGATATGTTATATACAAAAAATCTTGGCCCTTATTCTGTCATCTGAATTACACTGATAAAAGTCAGGATATTGGCCAATATGATATCAAAAAAATCAGCTGAGAATTGAGATTTTTCAATCACTTTTAAGTTTAAACAGTGTCAAATATATTCTTGTAATTCATGAATCTCAAAACCAATGCCTAATAACAGGTAGTGTAACTGAGCTGAGCTTGATCAAGCTTGGCTTGAAATTATTTTTGAGCTTGAATTTTCAGATCAAACTTGGTTCGTTTATCATTTGATTCAACCTAATTTGAGTTTGATTTTGATCCCAGCTGAAGACCAACCTAATCAATCTATTTGATTATTTTAAAACAAGTTGAAATCGATTCAAACCTGTATCAAGCTTGAAATAAGTTCAATGGAAGCCCTGTTTAAGTTTGAATCAACATATGACTGATTTGAAAAAGTAAATTTAGAAAAATAATTAACATTTAATCGTAAAACATGAATCTAAAAAAGAATATGAAACTTAAGTTAGGTATTTTACCGCTTTATAAAACATAATAATTTAACTAAGCCATTGATGAAAGTGTTTGTTAGTACATATTATACATAATATTATAATATTTAATATTTTTCAAGCCCAATCAGGCTGAGCTAAAGTAGTACTTGTTATGGAAATATAAGTATAGACTCATTTTCTGCTCAAGAATTGGCTTGCCAAGTGGCCTATGATGCAAACTTAAACCATAAGGGTTGATCTTGGCTCACTGCATGTACCCAAATGCACCTGCCCACAGCCTCACGCGCACGTGCACATAGAGAGTATCTTTCAGGGATTTGCTAAGACATCAGATGGACAATAAATGGACAATGTCAATAAAGTTCATGAAGTTGCTTATATTATAGGACATTTACTTTGGGATTCCAGATCATTGATCATGACCTAAACTAAGGAATTTCTATTTGCACTGCCCAAATTGCTCTCCACACCCCCTCTCATTTTAAAAAAAAAATTCTAAATTACCCTCCTCCCTTTTCTCTCCACACCCCCCGCTCCTGTCTCCTCCCCCCACCCCTTTTGGCGCCGCCCCGGTCTCCTCCCCTCCCCAGCAACGCCCTCCTTGGGCTCCGTCTCCTCTCCGGCACCGCCCCCTTCCCCCTTTCCGGCACCGCCCCCCTCCCTTCCATCTTCTTTCCCTTCCCTAGCACCCTTCTTCCACTCGGACAAAGGCCCTCCGTTCGGCTAAACAGGACCGAACAGAGGCCCTCCGTTCGGTCCTGTTTGACTGAACGGTGCCGGAAGGGGGGAAGGGCACTGGGGACCGGAGAGGGCCGGTGCCGAAAAGCCAGGGAGGGGCATTGAGAGAGAGCAGGTGCCGAGAAGTGGGGGGAGGGTTATGGGGAAGGGGGAGGAGACGGGAGGGAGGGGGCGGTGCCAGAGAGGGGGAAGGGGGCGGTGCCAGGGAGGAGATGTATAGGGGGGCAGGGGGTGTGGAGAGAAAAAAGGGAGGGTAGTTTAGGAATTTTTTTTAATGGGGGGGGGGTGTACTGAGTAATTTGGGCGGTGCAAATAGAAATTCCCCCTAAACTGCTTAGAATGCTTGCAAAAGAAAATTCAACTACTAAATCAAATTGAGAATCATATTTACCTTTAAAAATATTCATTATGTGACCACTTGATGTTTATATAGGAAAGCATCAAAACATTTAACTTTTGGTTTCTAGACCTTTTAATATAATCATCTGACATTGTAACTGATGACGCCAAATCACCGGCCTCGAGCGTGCGGTCGTCTCCTCCAGTGAGCTCCTCGCGCCTGCAAGCAAGTCTCAGGGGCCGGAGGGAGCCCCAGCGGGACCCTCCGACGCTCAAGTCAGTGGTCTGGGCATCAGCCATGAGCTTAAGGAAGCTCCAAAGAGAAAAAGAGAGAGAGAGAGGCCCAGAGAGGAGCTCTCTCTGTGTGAGCGTTTAGGAGTGTTATTAGTGTGTTACCTGGTCGGGGGTCCCTCTTACCCATTTTATAGACGCTTAAGAGTTTGTCTGGCTTGAGTGGTTGAGGCTCTACAATGATGACTTTGATGGGTGAAGTGTCAGAACTGATGTCCGTGAAGCATGGGGCGCTGTCACTAGTCAGAGCATTAATTGATGTTCGTGAAGCATGGGGTGCTGCAGGGCATGGCCAACAGCTACGGCGCTTGCCGGACGTGTCCCCTACGTCATCTTTTTTTTTTGCATTCCTGCGCGGACAACGATGAGTGATAAAGTTAGGCATATGGGCCCCAAGGTGCAGCCATTGGGACAGAAGATGCAGTTTGGAGTTGAAGCCCGTTCACTTGCATGGCACTGTTCACTTGCATGGCACTGTTCACTTGGCCGAACCCCGGCACTATTCATATGTAGCCGACCCCCGGCGCTGTTCATATGTGGCCGACCCCTGGCACTGTTCATATGGCCGAACCCCGGCACTGTTCATATGTTCGAGCCTGAAAGGGGTCTCGAGGTAGGATGTTGATGGACCAGGAGGTCAAGGTGGGCCGGAGCCGACGTCGAGACCGACACCGAGATGGGAATGGACCGCTGCCGACGCGGAGGTCGAGATGGGCCTTGGAGGTCGAAGCGGGGTTCTATCAGCTTCCTTCACGATTCTCTAACGGCGTTGGATCAGCCACATCAGATGCCCCCTCGCCCCTGAGATGAAGCGGGCCTACCCCAGCAAGGAGAAAGGGGCGTTACCTCCCAAGTGACTGATCCTCGCCTGATACAGGGCTTCATGCGCCGACGGGCGTCGGGCTTCATGTGCCGACGGGTGTCGGGCTTCATGCCTGGCTGGTGCAGGGCTTCATGCGCCGACGGGCGTCGGGCTTCATGCCTGGCTGGTGCAGGGCTTCATGTGCCGACGGGTGTCGAGCTTCATGCCTGGCTGGTGCAGGGCTTCATGTGCCGACGGGTGTCGGGCTTTTGTTGCTGAGAGCCGGTGGTACACCGCTCTGCCAGTGGTACACTGGGCTTCATGCCTGGCTGGCCCAGGGCTTTGGTGCCGACCGGGGTCGGGCTTTTGTTGCTGAGAGCCGGTGGTACACCGCTCTGCCAGTGGTACACTGGGCTTCATGTGCCGACGGGTGTCGGGCTTCACGCCTGGCTGGTGCAGGGCTTCATGTGTCGATGGGTGTCGGGCTTCACGCCTGGCTGGTGCAGGGCTTCATGTGTCGACGGGTGTCGGGCTTCATGCCTGGCTGGTGCAGGGCTTTATGTGCCG
>UESW01001360.1:41247-81663 GCA_900491605.1 Calamus simplicifolius
ACACTGCTCTACCAGTGGTACACTGGGCTTTGTGCCTGGCTAGTGCAGGGCTTTTGTTGTTGAGAGCCAGTGGCACACTGCTCTGCCAGTGGTACACTGGGCTTTGTGCCTGGCTAGTGCAGGGCTTTGGTGCCGACCGGGGTCGGACTTTTGTTGTTGAGAGCCAGTGGCACACTGCTCTGCCAGTGGTACACTGGGCTTTGTGCCTGGCTAGTGCAGGGCTTTTGTTGTTGAGAGCCAGTGGCATACTGCTCTGCCAGTGGTACACTGGGCTTTGTGCCTGGCTAGTGCAGGGCTTTTGTTGTTGAGAGCCAGTGGCACACTGCTCTGCCAGTGGTACACTGGGCTTTGTGCCTGGCTAGTGCAGGGCTTTCGTTGTTGAGAGCCAGTGGCACACTGCTCTGCCAGTGGTACACTAGGCTTTGTGCCTGGCTAGTGCAGGGCTTTTGAAATGCCAACACGAGGTTTGTCTTGAAGGCTGATACAATGTTGGTCTTCCTACATGACATTTTTGAGTGTCAATGAAAGAAAATTGTTTTAGGTGCATTGTACTTAGCTCTTGTAGCACCCCTGTTTTCCCTATGTGGACTTGAGCATTCCCGCCCGCTGGTGGTCTGCCCCCAGGGAATCAAGTTGGGACGGCGCCTGGAGTCGGTTGATGACCAGCTCCTTTCCGAAATGAAGCTGGGGACCCATCTTTGGAGTGCAGTGAAGAGAGAAAAAACATTTTTAAGTGTCAATGAAAGAAAACTGTCTTAGGTGCATTGTACTTAGCTCTTGTAGCACCCCTGTTTTCCCTATGTGGACTTGAGCATTCCCGCCCGCTGGTGGTCTGCCTCCCAGGGAATCAAGTTGGGACGGCGCCTGGAGTCGGTTGATGACCAGCTCCTTTCCGAAATGAAGCTGGGGACCCATCTTTGGAGTGCAGTGAAGAGAGAAAACATTTTTAAGTGTCAATGAAAGAAAACTGTCTTAGGTGCATTGTACTTAGCTCTTGTAGCACCCCTGTTTTCCCTATGTGGACTTGAGCATTTCCGCCCGCTAGTGGCCTGCCCCCCAGGGAATCAAGTTGGGACGGCGCCTAGAGTCGGTTGATGACCAGCTCCTTTCCGAAATGAAGCTGGGGACCCATCTTTGGAGTGCAGTGAAGAGAGAGATGGGATCCAGAGCTGGGGACGCTGGAGCAGAGCCACGGACAAGAGTTGGAGTCGAACTCGGGAGCTAGAGGTCGACGAGGGAAGCCCGAGCAGCCAACGGCCGTTGGAGATGAGCGGCTGGGAGAGTCCGCTGAAGTTGGACGGTTAGGAGATGATGTTGCTGGAAGTTATAGGATTCGGGCAGCCTCGACATTGATTCAAGGTAAGGAGCCCTTCAGCTTCCATGGTCCTTCTCTTTCCTATGAAGTCTCATTACGTGCATGGGTGCATGTAATGCATCTGGACGTGGCTGCTTTGGGAGCTTTCACTTGGACTTGGGATGCGGCAGAGAGGAAGAGAAGCTTGCCTGGCGCTCGGGGATGTGGTGCCAGGAGCATGAAAATGGGAGCCTCCGGGGCTGGATCTGAAGCCGAGGCGCTAGCGCCGGGTCTGGAGAAGAGCCGATGCCTCGGGGCAGAGTTGGGAACTAGAGCCATGGCCGGACCTTCCTCTGCGTCGCTGTCCATAGGAGAGAGGGCTGCTTGTGCGACGAGTGGTGACTCTCTGAGCTTTAAGTCGCTGATGGGCTTGATGATGTTGGACCTCTTGCTGGGGAGATTCCCAGCAGGATAAAGGATGGCTGGCCTGGGCAGTGACCAAAGGGCGAGTAGAAGCTTTTGTTCGCTGTGGCGTGGTCATAAGACGTTGCTTCTAGAGCTTTTGAACAGCCACCGTCAATGTTTGGATTTGTAGAATGAGTGGCAACATGCTCTGTTTGAATGGTCTGAGATAGTGATGATGGAACGAAAGGCTGGCCTCCTGCTGCTCAGCTCGTTGAAGGTGCCCCCCAGCTTAACTGGTGAAATCTTCACAATCCACCATCTTCAGGATCCACCGTTTTGATAAAAAGGGATGAGGATCTGCAAACTAGCATCGTTGATCCCCCCCTACCTGGCGCGCCAATCTGATGACGCCAAATCACCGGCCTCGAGCGTGCGGTCGTCTCCTCCAGTGAGCTCCTCGCGCCTACAAGCAAGTCCCGGGGGCCGGAGGGGGCCCCAGCGGGACCCTCCGACGCTCAAGTCAGTGGTCTGGGCATCAGCCGTGAGCTTGAGGAAGCTCGAAAGAGAAAAAGAGAGAGAGAGGCCCAGAGAGGAGAGAGGTCTCTCTGTGTGGGCGTTTAGGAGTGTTATGAGTGTGTTACCTGGTCAGGGGTCCCTCTTACCCATTTTATAGACGCTTAAGAGTTTGTCTGGCTTGAGTGGTTGAGGCTCCATAATGATGACTTTGATGGGTGAAGTGTCGGAACTGATGTCCGTGAAGCATGGGGTGCTGTCACTAGTCAGAGCATTAATTGCTGTTCGTGAAGCATGGGGTGCTACAGGGTATGGCTAACCGCTACGGCGCTTGCCATACGTGTCCCCTATGTCATTTTTTGCATTCTTGCATGGCACTGTTCACTTGCATGGCACTGTTCACATGGCACTGTTCACATGGCACTGTTCATACATGGCCGACCCCGGGCACTGTTCATACATGGCCGACCCCGGGCACTGTTCATAGATGGCCGACCCCGGGCACTGTTCATAGATGGCCGACCCCGGGCACTGTTCATAGATGGCCGACCCCGGGCACTGTTCATACATGGCCGACCCCGGGCACTGTTCATACATGGCCGACCCCGAACACTGTTCATACATGGCCGACCCCGGGCACTGTTCATACATGGCCGACCCCGGGCACTGTTCATAGATGGCCGACCCCGGGCACTGTTCATAGATGGCCGACCCCGGGCACTGTTCATAGATGGCCGACCCCGGGCACTGTTCATACATGGCCGACCCCGGGCACTGTTCATACATGGCCGACCCCAAGCACTGTTCATACATGGCCGACCCCGGGCACTGTTCATACATGGCCGACCCCAGGCACTGTTCATAGATGGCCGACCCCAGGCACTGTTCATACATGGCCGACCCCGGGCACTGTTCATACATGGCCGACCCCAGGCACTGTTCATAGATGGCCGACCCCGGGCACTGTTCACATGGCACTGTTCATACATGGCCGACCCCGGGCACTGTTCATACATGGCCGACCCCGGGCACTGTTCATACATGGCCGACCCCGGGCACTGTTCATACATGGCCGACCCCGAACACTGTTCATACATGGCCGACCCTGGGCACTGTTCATACATGGCCGACCCCGGGCACTGTTCATACATGGCCGACCCCGGCACTGTTCATACATGGCCGACCCCGGGCACTGTTCATACATGGCCGACCCCAGGCACTGTTCATACATGGCCGACCCCGGGCACTGTTCATACATGGCCGACCCCAGGCACTGTTCATACATGGCCGACCCCGGGCACTGTTCATACATGGCCGACTCCGGGCACTGTTCATACATGGCCGACCCCAGGCACTGTTCATAGATGGCCGACCCCGGGCACTGTTCATACATGGCCGACCCCGGGCACTGTTCATACATGGCCGACCCCGGGCACTGTTCATACATGGCCGACCCCGGGCACTGTTCATACATGGCCGACCCCGAACACTGTTCATACATGGCCGACCCCAGGCACTGTTCATACATGGCCGACCCCGGGCACTGTTCATACATGGCCGACCCCGAACACTGTTCATACATGGCCGACCCCGGGCACTGTTCATACATGGCCGACCCCGAACACTGTTCATACATGGCCGACCCCGGGCACTGTTCATACATGGCTGACCCCGGGCACTGTTCATACATGGCCGACCCCGGGCACTGTTCATACATGGCCGACCCCGGGCACTGTTCATACATGGCCGACCCCGGGCACTGTTCATACATGGCCGACCCCGGGCACTGTTCATACATGGCCGACCCCGGGCACTGTTCATACATGGCCGACCCCAGGCACTGTTCATACATGGCCGACCCCGGGCACTGTTCATACATGGCCGACCCCAGGCACTGTTCATACATGGCCGACCCCGGGCACTGTTCACATGGCACTGTTCATACATGGCCG
Source organism: Calamus simplicifolius (assembly GCA_900491605.1). Classification (NCBI taxonomy): domain Eukaryota; kingdom Viridiplantae; phylum Streptophyta; class Magnoliopsida; order Arecales; family Arecaceae; genus Calamus; species Calamus simplicifolius. The sequence continues at coordinate 45,412 of UESW01001360.1, forward strand.
ACCCCGGGCACTGTTCATACATGGCCGACCCCAGGCACTGTTCATACATGGCCGACCCCAGGCACTGTTCATACATCTGAGCCTGAAAGGGGTTTCGGGGTAGGATGTTGATGGACCAGGAGGTCAAGGTGGGCCTTGGAGGTCGAAGCGGGGCTCTATCAGCTTCCTTCACGGTTCTCTAACGGCGTTGGATCAGCCATATCACTTTACAACAGGCATCAAGCGTACTTTGCAACTTGGAGCATTTTTGTTCTGAAGGGGAAAAAAGGAAATGTAATGACCAAAGGCCAGCTAATAATATATTGTAGCTTTCAAAGATGGGTCATATTATCACACTCACTTATGTTTGACAAAATAAAAATAATAGCACATGATGCAACATTTAAAACCACTCCTAATGGTTCAAGATGTTTAGGGACAACAAACTCATCATGTGATAGAATGTTAACATTGCCCATTCTAAAGGACATCTGGAGCTACAATTGTGCAAGAATTCAAAACCAAAATGAGAACACTGTAAGAATCTATTGCAAGAGAACTGAATATATTGCAACAGTTAATTTTTCCTTGGGTGCAGTAAAGTTTGAAACCAAAAGCTTATCTAAAATTTGCTGGTATCACATCCAATTCCTGCCGAAAGTAAATCTAGTAATCTCAGCTCTCTGTTTTAGGATTAAAATTAGCATGTCTGCCAAACCTTGTTTGTCAAGCCGGCTGAATGCTGCTGATCAAAACAACATTGGGAGGTTCAACAGTTGCTCTACAAGTATGTGAAATTGCAAACAAGGAAAGAAGCACTTCCACCAGTTGGCAAATGTAAGCTGGACACTTAAACAAGTGTATGGATTCAGCTTTACCCATTTAAACTCAGGTGACTGCTGCTTATTGTTGTACTTTACAGTAGTTAAAGTAACTAATGTTGTTGTTAGGATATAAAGAAAAAAATTAATAGTTATGCGAATGTGTTTTAATGGAGTATTGTCATGTTGGTCATGGTTGTCTAAACCAAGTAGAACTGAGAAAAAGAATATATTTAATGGACTCCAATTAGTTTGGGATTAAGGCTTTCTTATTGTTGTCATCATCGTTAAGGTTTAAATCTCATGAGATAGAAGTATTCCGGTTCTTCTATGGAATAAGAAACTATGCATATCGTCCTATCTCGATTCTCAATCTAATCAAGCATCACAGTACTTTCTTATGATGCTAAAAAATTATTTATAAAGCTTTAGTGTTTTATTTAATTTTTAAATATATTTGAACTTCAAAATTATATATTTATAATAAATTAAATTTATTTAAAATTGACATTATAATGCATTATGATCGAGATAGAACGAAACGGGATGGGATGGTTGAGATCGATCTCAGAATCTCTTTGGGACAAGACATCTTGGTTGTCTCAGCCCCCATCCCACCATGACTCGTGTAATTGGTTGTTGTCATATAGACCAAGCTTACCCATTGAAAATTTTATAAGAGTTACATGCTTCTAAATTGATGCTGAGCTTTTTTTCCTTTGAGAATGAACACAGGCATGACCCATCACATTTCTTAAACTACGACTGAGTTCTTGTATACATTGGCTAGATCTATTTGAGCATGAACGAAATAGCAGCCTACCAAGGGAATCATCTGAGATCATCTTTAATGGCAGAAGTAGGTGTTCAATTCCAAGAGTGCCGTGTCTTTGCTCTTAATTACCAAAACAGCTAATTTTGAATAGCTTTTGCCATGAAACCTCTCATTTAGATGAGTTTAACTGAACTAATTGAGTTTTAAACACCACTCCAAGTGATATACTTTGTAAATGCATTCCTTTCCATTTTCTTTTATGGAAAGCCCATCAGTAATATAGCTTGCATATCATACCTGTGCTAAAAACTAAAGGGTTTGCCTCCCCAGTTCACCTTATTATCCATTTATGAATAGTTGTTATCAAAAAATGAAAAATAAATAACCTTTATTTTTTTTCTTTCTCTAGATGTCTTATTTCTTAAAGTTGTTCGAACAGCCTATCTCGCCATTCCTTTTATATTAAACCCATGTAGGTTTTATCTAAACACCAATTAGCTGTAGGTCTATTTTGACTCAAAGCATCGAAACACTAATGATTGCAAGAAACTAAGCTTGGTAATATGGAGCATGATATGCTGTATTGCCCCATGTTGGTGCATGCTGAATGTACCATACCGTACCATGGTTTCAGTGTTGAACTGGTTTGGAGTATATAAGGCATACCAAATATCAGTGTGTTGAACCTATCAGCATACTGATATCCTACCAAGATGGCATTGGTATAGGATCCGGAACTAAGATTGCAAATCTTGATAGGAGTCAGCTTTAGAGTACAGCTGAAAATAGGTTTTAATGGATCAAGCGATATTGGTCATCCATACCCTATAGCAATTTTCAACATCCCTGCTAGCTTGTCCTTGTAGCCAGGTTATATTGGGATGGTGTGTAGCAACCCACAACCATCATCCCCACACCCAAGTTCATACTCCAAAGCATACATAGATGTACTTAACAAACTTAGACATAACCCAAAATTGCTTTGAACTGACATGGCTGAATCCAACTTTGTTTTTAGCTTTTTTTTTAAAAAAAAAAAACATCAAAGAGAGAAAGGAACGCACTTGGCAGATATTTTGAAACTTGTTCTGTTAACCATGGCTCCTGGCTCTGTGCCATCACATGAAATGAAGGGAACAAGTGTGTTCACATTCATGCAGATGTGCATCTTAGTTGAAAAACTACTCTATGCTCATGTTATTTGTAGTTTTCAATTCTTTAAACCTTAAGTTTTTTTTCACCCTGATCCTACCACAACCATTTCCAACAGCCTTGTTTTCGAGTACTTTGGTTTATTTTCTTTTAATTGATGAAAGATATTTAATTTGTTTTTCATCATGTCATCATTTATTTTTTTAGAATAAAATTTGGGACAGGCTTGATATCCCATTCACTGCAGCAACTCAATAAATTATTAAAAAAGAAAAAAAAAATGTATCTTATAAGCATAATCAGAAAATGTATTCAAATGGTTTTTATTGTCTTTATTTTTGTGAGAAAAGCAAGTAGGCATTTTTAGTTTGCCCAAAACAGATACTACCAATAAAGTTATGTACAAGGATTTAGTAGAAGTTTGAAGGATATTACCACTGACATAAATAATATGTGCAGGTTGCTTTTAAACTATCTGAAGTATTGATTCACTTGAATCACTCCCATTCTTGTAAGTGCATCTTCATTTCGCAGTGCATGATGAAGAGCATTCTATAATGTGCTACGGGCGACAAATATGCTATCAGATGAGATTTCATATGATGGTTTTGACATTATGATCTGTATATATTCATACTGAGTGACAACAAAAATAGATCATTTGTTTAATTTTTTGTGTTGGTACATGGATGGCTACATCCCTAATGCCAACTTATATGAATATATATGTCCATTTCTTGAAGCTTAACTACATAAATAGATCCCTAATGCATTTCTGAATTGGTGCCATATCATTTTAAATAAGAGAATTATGGGATTAGTTTCAAATTTTGTTACCCGTAATTAGAAGGGAGCTTTATACTGGTTAAATTTGCATTACCTTTTCTGCTACAGTGCTTTATATTAGTCTTGAACTGGGGGTTTCACATAGGGCTTGGTTTGTTATTTGATGATCGTATGCTTCCATTTACTGCAATGTTGATTCTGATGCCACTTTGTTTCATGTCACCATGAATCCCAGGATGTGAGCCACCTTGTAAATGGGTAGCATGACCTAAAGTTCGGGCATTCCCATCATTTCTTGCTGCCCATTTCTTATTATTGATTATATTTGATGCCGAGCAGAGTTCTCACTGAGAGTAAGTCCGATTGTTTTCAGAGATTGAGAAACCTATTTTGCTTGGTCTTGCAGATATAGTGCTTACAAGTGTAAGAGTTATATTTCAGTTGTAAGAGAAATACTAAGTGGATGGTTTGATGCATATAATTAAAATGCAACACTGAAGTACTGATCCATAGAAGTCCTGCCCCCTTACGAGGGATGGAATCTAGGGTGTTTGAAGCTATTGCTTTGCGAAATACCATGTGGACAGCACTCTGCAATATGCAAATTCAAAATCAAGAATAATTGTGCATTGATAACCAAAAGATTTGAGGTATAAGAATCAAAAGAGGTGAGCAAGATGAAGCAAAGCATATGCATAGGCAAATCTCAAACTACTCCAGTGCCTTTTACATTCCATCCTTGTGTTTTTTCCTTAATTTTGCAAAATCACCAGGTTTTTTCACCCTTTATTTATCTCGAAGACGAATAACTTTCTTTATTGTTGCGCAGAAATCCGTTCTCCGACTCGGGTGCGCTTCGGCTCCGGGTCTGAACTCCGATCTCGACGTCTGGGGTGAAACCTGCAAGATAGTCCGCACTCGTAAAGGATTTCCTTGGGGTTATCCTCTGCGGGGGATCCTCCGACGCCCAAGTCAGTGGAGATTCACAGCAGGCAGATGTGAGGAGAAGACTTTTCACAGAAGAATTCTCCAAGCTTCGATTGGAGCTCTAATGGAGTGATCGATTCTGTAAAGCCAAGTGAATGTGTAGAAGTTTTTGTAAGGTGATTCATGCGTACCTGAGAGGTTGAAGTGCCGTGGTATTTATAAATCACTTGGTTCCCTGGGCGCATTGTGGGGGTCAAAAGTTGTTATGATTTGAAACGGATTTGAATTGGTTTGTTACGAGATCAGTAGGATCTGTATCTTGTCAGTTAGAGGATCGACGGCTAGAAGAGCTGGCTGATGCCTTAGGATTTCATAATTGCGTAGGCTCCAGGCCACTCCTGTGTATGATTCGCTGCCTGGAATCTTATTCAGCTATAGTGGATTTGAACTCTCCCACATCGGATTCTGCAGAGGTATTTTGAATGCCGTGGTTGGCCTGGATGAGGAATAACTTGATGAAGTGTAAAATGGATCTAATGATCGAGGAATAAGGATGGCCCGGCTCGGACGATCGAAGTATAAGGATAGCTCGGGTTACCAAGAAATAAGGATAGCTTGGCTTCGATGGCCGAAGTATAAAGGTAACTTGGGTTACCGAGGAATAAGGATGGCTCGGCTCGGATGATCGAAGTATAAGGATAGCTCGGGTTACCGAGGAATAAGGATAGCTCGGCTCAGATGGCCAAAGAATAAAGGTGGTCGGGTTGTCAGGGTGATCCGACTTCATGTTGATTTGACCTTGTCGCTAGAATGTCATGCTAGCTAGCTAGCTGGCAAGCAGGGTGTTTGGATTGGGTGCGACCTCAACGCTGATATGAGCAATCAATAATACAATGATGATTTTACCCCTCATCACATGCCCCCACTCCCTAGTCCGAAGTATAATTTTGGATATAGGGAGTAGAATTCTGGAGCAATCTTATTTGGAGGATTCAAAAAGGCGGGCAATGATGATATAAATGACGGGCTATTTTGTCATCATTTTTGCCGCTGCTCGAGGAGGAAACACCTCGTTTCCAACAAGTCGTATAGCAGAGGCTCCACATGGCGGAAGTCCTTTATTTCTGGCGCCCATATCGGGGCCTTTGGCGTTAAGGGCTTTTTTTCTGAAGCGCTTATTTAAAGAGGGCTGGGGCGGCGTTCCTTTTGCAACGCCCCTTTGTCCCTGCCGCAAAGTTTTTCTGCTCCTTTGTGCCCTTCTGCTCTGGCTGAGGCTTTTCATAATAATAGATGCACTTCGGCTCTGGCCGAGGCTTTTCATAATAAGAGATGCACTTCGGCTCTAGCCGAGGCTTTTGATAATAAGAGATGCACTTCGGCTCTAGCCGAGGCTTTTGATAATAATAGATGCACTTCGGCTCTAGCCGAGGCTTTTGATAATAAGAGTGCACTTCGGCTCTGACCGAGGCTTTTGATAATAAGAGATGCACTTCGGCTCTGGCCAAGACTCTTCATAATAACAGATGTACTTCGGCTCTGGCCAAGGCTTTTCATAATAACAGATGCACTTCGGCTCTGGCCAAGGTTTCTCATAATAACAGATGCACTTCAGCTCTGGCCGAGGCTTTCATAATAACATATGCACTTGGCTCTGGCTGAGGCTTCTCATAATAACAGATGCACTTCGGCTCTGGTCGAAGCTTTTCATAATAAGAGATGCACTTCGACTCTAGCCGAGGCTTTTGATAATAAGATATGCACTTCGGCTCTGGCCGAGGCTTTTCATAATAACAGATGCACTTCGAATCTGGCCAAGGCTTTTGATAATAAGAGATGTACTTCAGCTCTGGCTGAGGCTTTTGATAATAAGATGCACTTTGGTTTTGGCCGAGGCTTTAGGAACCGTGGAGTGTATACCTGGTGGTGCCATAGACATGCTCGGCCCTGCTGAAGTTCGGAGACTATTTGGAGATCACTCGGTTCGGCCATGGCTCGTAAGCTTCCCGAACTCGTTCGAGGCTTTTACGCCGTTTGGTCCGGCCGGAGCTTATAAGCTACCCAAATTTGGCCAAAGGCTTGCAGATCACTTGGCTCCCAGCCGTACTGGGAGAGCTCGGCCATACCGAGTCTTTGCAAAATAATAGAACTTGGCCCAGCCGAGGTATGAAGATTTAGCTTGGCCCCAGGGCGTACCGGGAGTGCTCAGCCATACCGAGTCTTTGTAGAATAGGACTCGGTCCAGCCGAGGTACATAGATTTAGCTTGGCCCTCGGGCATACCAGGAGTGCTCGGCCATACCGAGTCTAATAGGACTCGGCTCGCCGAGGTATAGATTTCCTGCTCAAGGAGGAGCTCGATCGTGCCGAGAATTGGTAAGCAGCATCTATTTTTCATTATGACTTTTTGAAAAATGATTGTAGCGATCATGCCGCGGATCATAGAAACAAGATGCCAAAACTGTAAATGGGGCAGTCTATAAAAAGCGTACCCTACTGGTGGTATGCGAAGATTGTCTGAGTTCCATATCCGGGAAATAGATTTTCCATTCAGATCCTGGAGCTTGTAGGTACCGGGCCCGATGACTTCCACCACTTGATAGGGGCCTTTCCAGTTCAGAGACAGCTTTCCTTGTTCCAATGGTTTGGAGATGGATTTTTCGAAGGACAAGATCGCTGGGCGAGAAGGATTTTCCTTTGACTCTGAAGGCGTGATAGCAAGCCACTCTTTGTTGATAGACAGCCGCTCTGATCCGAGCTTTCTCTTTGATTTTCCCCACCAGGTCGAGGTTAGTGCGGAGCTGCTCATCGTTAGCCTCTTTCGAGTAACTCTCCAACCGTGGAGAGGGGAGTCCTATCTTCATGGTGATGATGGCTTTTGTGCCGAAGGCCATCCGGAATGGAGTCTCGCCTGTGGAAACTCTCTTGGTGGTGCGGTAGGCCCATAGGACGTGGTGAAGTTCGTCCGTCCATCTGCCCCGGGCTCTGGCAAGCTGAGCCTTGATCCCTTGAAGTAGGGTCCGATTACTTACCTCAGCTTCTCCGTTGGCTTGCGGATGCCCGACTGATGTGAGGCGGTGACAGATTCCATGCTCCTTATAGAACTCTCGGAACTTAGGGTTATCAAACTGGTTGCCATTATCGGTGATGATGGTAGGCGGGAGGCCGAAGCGACAAATAATGGATCTCCACACAAGTCCTTAGCCCAAGCTTCGGTTATCTGGGTAACTGCCTCAACCTCGACCCACTTGGTGAAGTAATCAATAGCAACAAATAAGAACTTTCTCTGTCCTGTGGCGAGGGAAAATGGGCCAAGGATGTCCATCCCCACTTAGCAAAGGGCCAAGCGGAGGAAATAGGGACCAAGTTGGTGGAGGGGAGCCTCTGAACATTAGAATGCCTCTGACAAGGGTTGCATGCTCGAACGAGATCGTCAGCATCCTTTTGCATGGTAGGCCAATAATACCCCTGGCGCAGCACCTTGTGGCATAAGGATCGGCTCCCCAGGTGGTTGCCGTAAATTCCCTCATACACTTTTCGAAGAGCATAATCAGCCTCAGATGAGCGAAGGCACTTAAGCAGCAGCATGAGAAGGATTGCCTATACAGTTGGTCATTGATCAGCACATAATGGGTGGCCTGCAGTTTCAGCTTTCTTGCTTCCTTTCGTCAGCTAGGAGCGACCCTTCTTTAAGATACTTAAATATGGGGTCGAACTAGGATTGTTCGACCTCGACCTGCATCACTCGGTCAGCCTCTGTAATTCCTCGACTCTGGCGTACTTGTCTGCCAGGGCCATTATATTAGAGAGGTTCGGAGGGTAACTGACCTCCAACGCCAGGTAGAAGTCACTCTCCTTTAATACTCCGCCCGTTAGAGCAGACATGGCCACCTCATGAATAAGGTGATCCACTTCCAGCATGGCCGTGTTAAATCGGCCGAGATAGTTCTTCAAGGACTCCCCCTCTCTTTGCTTAACCTCGGAGAGGGAATCAGATCTTTGCTGGTGACGACGACTGCTAACAAACTGGCTGATGAAGAGGTGACTCAGCTCATCGAATAAACCAACGGAACCTGGTTTTAAGGCATTAAACCAGGTTCGAGCGGACCCTCTAAGGGTGGAGGGAAAGGCGCGGCAGAGAATCACATCTGATGCCCTATGGAACATCATGATCGATCGGAAGCTACTAAGGTGGTCATCGGGATCGGAGGATCTGTGATAAGGCTCGATGGCGGACAGCTTAATATGAGAGGGAATCACTTCCCCCATTATCTCCTTGGAGAAGGAAATGCCCTACTCCGTCTTATGCTGAAGCGGATGGGCTTGTCTGACGGCGTCTAACTCCTAACGCCATTCCTGACGCATCTCTTGCATCTGCTACCTGATCCCTTTATCCAAAGTGGTAAGAGGGATCGGGTGATGAGAAGACAATAGTGGTGTTGAATCCTGAGAGGATATCGGGAAGAGAGAGCGAACCTATCTGGATCTGAGTGGGATCTTCCCTCCAGCTCGTTGCAGCGCTGGTCTCACCTTCGTAGGCTGGCGACCGCGATCTGCCACCCCAGGCGGATCGAAAGAAGAGATTGCAGGCGAAGCGGGGGCAGCGGCCTCCTCGTGAGGCTGGAAGGCAGGAACGGCAGGGCCAGGGATTGCCTAGAATCCCTGGATTATCTAGGTCAATACTTGAACCTGCTGGACCAGAGTGGCAAACTGGTCCAGGGTTACCGCCATTGCCGATGGGGAAGGAGTTTCAGCTGATGGTGGTAGCGGAGGTGCTACATTACTAATTGGATCAGGCCTTTGAGACGCGGCCTGATCTTGAGCCTCAGAGGTGGCTCTCTTCCGATTGGCCATTAGAGGATGCTTCTTCTGGTTTTTTAGTCTTGTCTTATGGATTACAAGTTTATGGGACTTAAGGGCCCTTCCTCTAGCGCCAATTTGTTGCTACAGAAATCCGTTCTCCGACTCAGGTACGCTTTCGGCTCCAAGAATGAACTCCGATCTCGACGTCTGAGGTGGAACTTGCAAGACAGTCCATGCTCACAAAGGATTTCTTTGGGGTTGTCCTCTGCGAGGGACCCTCCGACGCCCAAGTCAGTGGAGATTCATAGCAGGCAGATGTGAGGAGAAGACTTTTCACAGAAGAATCTTCCTCCAAGCTCTCGATCGGAGCTCTAATGGAGTGATCGATTCCGTAAAGCCAAGTGAATGTGTAGAAGTTTTTAAGGTGATTCATGCATACCTGAGAGGTTGAAGTGCTGTGGTATTTATAGAGGATCACCTGGTTCCTTGGGTACATCGTGGGGGCTGAAAGTTGTTATGATTTGAAACGGATTCGAATCGAGTTTGTTACGAGATCAATAGGATCTGTATCTTGTCAGTTAGAGGATCGATGGCTAGGAGAGCTGGCTGATGCCTTGGTATTCCATGATTGCGTAGGCTCTAGGCCACTCCTAGGTATGATTCGCCGCCTAGAATCTTATTCAGCTATAGTGGATAGCTTGGGTTACCGAGGAATAAGGATAGCTCGGGTTACCGAGGAATAAGGATAGCTCGGCTTAGATGGCCGAAGTATAAAGGTAGTCTGGATTGTCAGGGTGATCCAACTTCATCAAAGCTGATTTGACCTTGTCGCTAGAATGTCACGCCAGCTGGCCAGCTAACAAGCAGGGTGTTTGGATTGGGTGCGACCTCATCGCTGATGTGAGCGATTAATAATACAATGATGATTTTACCCCTCATCATTTATGAACAATCTGGTTTCCATGAACAAAACAAATGAACAGTCGGGCTAAATATATCAAATAATGTGATATGGATCAAAGCCTATGATAAAAAACCTGGCATGATCTGGCATTGTGAACTATTCATTTGTATCATTTCTGTAGGGAAACAAGTTACAAAATTAATTTCAGATGCTTTGATAGAACTCTGCGTTCAATCATCTATGAGGTTTTATAGAAAAAAGAAAAGAAAAGAAAGAAAAGAGATTCTTCATGAGAACTCATTTACTTTTCATGTCATGTTATTTATCCTTTAAAGAGACAACCAAAGCTACGGTTGAGGTAGATCGAATAGAATGAAGTACCATAGAACTTACAATTCCAGCACGTCAAGAATGTACTCAATGATTTCGTCAGTATGTTTTTGTAGTGCTGAAGAATTGCTCAAAATATTACGTAAACAAAGTAAAATTAGTTTAGGTCTCATAAATATTACTAAATTCTCATATTGAGAAGCCTTGGATCCATTTTTTTATTGGCTTTAAAACAAAAAAGAGTCACCGTTAACGCTTGGACCAACTTCTTTAGGCAAATAACATCATTTTAATAGACATCCAGGAGTTTAGTATGAAGTGGCTGTCATGATGAAGAATGCAACTGTAAGTCTGTAACCTAGTCAGCTAAATCTTAAAGGAAACCTAGGCTATGGCCTGCATCAGGAGTAACAATGATTAGTAAACTATAGTTATTTTATGTGGTTTAAATAATCTTTTACTCATCAATTTTTATTATTTCATGAGAACTCGCTAAAATGCTATGGTAAGAGTTGATTTAACTATGACCTTTTACAAATTACCTCACAAACTTTTTTGACCTTGCTTTGGTGTGCTTGTTTGTCCTTCATCTGATGATTGCCAAGCATCAATTGATTGTATGTTAATGTGCCACTTTTTTCATTCTTCTTCTCTTCAAGAGCCAATAGTCTAGCACTTCTTCTCTGCTGTCCCTCTAATTCTTCATAATTTTTTCTTCTTTGAAAACATGAGAAGGAAAACACAATGAAAAAGAAATTGCCTGAATTTATTTTACTGATGCTAAGAAAGAGATTCCCTCATTTCACCAACTACTTCATTTTTAGTAAAATTATTATGATTTTTTAGCTGAAGAATTCTTATAATTCGTGAGTGATACTCTGTCACCTAGCATAGAGTGATTAGAACTGAAACAATATTTGTATGATTTATTAAAACATAGGAAAAATTTGCTTGCTTTATTTTTTCACCAAGGACGATGGATCAAATGTATTGATCTTTCTTCTTCTTCTTTTTGAGAGAGAAATTTGTTTATATGATTTATTCCATTCAAAGAACATCCAGATTATTATTCTCAGCTTCCCCTTTACAACTTGGATCGGAAATCTCCAAACATGGTTCTTAATTTGGTTTTGCATCTTACCGTTTGCCAATTAAATATGATAATAATAGGTAAAAAGTTACTCATAAAGAGACATTACACCATTTTTTGAAAAATAGTTGGAAGAAGAAGGGTAAATATTTATAAGAAACAAAAAAGAAAGAAAGAGAGAAACTTTAAAATCACTAGAGTTGGTGACGGTAAAAAGTTTACTGACAGGCACTATTGTGAAGTATTGGAACCGAAGGCAAGACACCTTTGTATGGTATGTTAGATACAAGTTGACTTTTATTTTTAATATGGCCAAAAATCCTTGGGCAATGCACATGCATTCTTATGATGCAATGCAACAACGAAAGCAATCTAAAATATCTCTAAGAGACTAAATATATGGAGGGAACTGTCTATAAAAATGATGAACTAATTAAAAGTGAATGAGATATAATTTCTAAATATGTGGAACACCTGGATAAGAATGTCCATGTGTATTCTATCTATAATATTGCCATCAAAAATATTTTATAAGAATTGATGCTACTTTAATTCCTAGCATAAAATATGATGATTTCTATGCCAATTTTTTTTAAATATAAAAGAATTCTTAAATAGTCTTTACATTAATTAAAATCCTCTAGGTATTGTCATCCACTGGAATTTCCATCTAAAATAGGTGCATTTCAATGACAATGATGGCAGCATGCCCTACTAAAATGCTAGAAATAAATAAAATTTTATACTTCTATGTGATAATACTACTATTTGAAATATAAGCAACAAACTTTTTTCCTCTTATAGCATGGCATTGTTATAATGAAAAAATTAATGCGGTGATAACTATTTATTAGAATGCAAATATTTTGGGTCTATAATTAATGGTTCAAATTTAACTACTAAAATCTATAATTGAAAACCATCATAGCTCTAATTTAATAAATTATACACAAATATTTAGGGGCTTGATAAGCATACAACGCTGCTAACCTTAAATTATCATTATAATTTGAATATTTGAAAATAACCTTACCAAATATAAAACTTTGAATTTTGGAAAAAAATGTTTATTTATTTTTTTAAATCTACATGGAAAAAACCCAACAAAAATAATAATAAATATGGAAGAAGCAAAAAAAAACTAGTAAAAAATATATGGATACCGTTGGCTTATAACAATCAAAGATTTCTAAACTTATTAATGAATGAACCATAAATAAATTGCAAAATATATTGTACAATTATGAATGATAGAATGGGTTTGGGTTGATTGATTTATTTTCATCCACTCATAATCCTCATTGATGTGAAAATTTTAGTCATCGAAGAATAGGGTTGGTTCAAACCGCTCTTTACAACATTACAGAAGAGTAGACTGGACTATAAATTCGATTCGGGCTGCGTATGGAGTGTCGACCGGACCGATCGGATTCAGCTTTAGCCGAAGTACTAAAACCCTAAATCCTCCAAATCCTCATCGGAATCCAGAGAAGATTTCCCCCCTTTGACAACGGATTTCAACCCTAGATATCGACTGTAAGCCCTCATTCCTTATTGCTTTCAAATTCCCAGATATATCATAGAATTCTATGAAAAATTCCTTGGTATCAATTCCAAAGTTGATTTCTTTTTACCTTGCCATGTTCTTTTGAGCGATTTCTGGTAAGAATTGTGCTCGAATCCAATATTATTGGCCTCCCAAAGTTCCAAGGCTATCTAATTCCTTTGCCAGTCCATGTGGTTTTGGTTTTACTTTTGATTTGATGCTTTGTTTATCATTTTGATTAGTATTCTTTGTATATTGCATCAGAATCAGAAGCAGACGTAGCTCTTAGAAGCTTGAGAGGGCTCGCCAAGCTCACTGGCGGCGGGATACAAAGAAGCAAACGGTTTTCGAAAGAAGAGATACCAGGTTTATTCTCTCCTCTCCCTTCTTTTTATGCTTATTTGGCCATACTTTAATAGCTATTTTTGGAGAAGAGAGTACAAGAGGTCTTCTTTGCTAAACCCTTTCTTCATAGAAATCTTCCCTTCAATCCCGTCCTACCTATCATCTCAACCAATGATATCTTTTTTGTGTCACGCTAACACTCTGCTCAGTGATGTTAATATCTTTTTCTGAGTGAACGGTGAACCAAAATATTCTCTTTTTTTTCCCTTAGAAATTCAGGGAAAGATTAGAGAGAAGTTATGGGCCATGTCCATGATCATGACTTCGATGAAGTGTGCTGTAGAATAGTAGAAGATGCTGAAAAGGAGGGTGTATAAGGGAATTTTGAAATTGTCAAGGTCATGCAAGGAGGAGCAATAACAATTGCTAGAAATAGTTGTAGCAACACAAGGGAACATTCAATACCGAGCCTAGCATTCCCTCGAAATCCTTTTCCTCCCTGCATTTCAATGAAATTATTGTTGGTGTTCACAAGGAAGTTATCTTATGGCATATACAGTGGATGCGATTTAAATTTTTGAAATGAGAAGGTCGGTTAAGTTTGAATCATAATAAAAATGGAAAAAAAGGTATATAAATGAAGGACAATTTAAATAGATTAGAATGTAAGGCTCCGCATGAAATCAATAGCTGAAAGATCAGCCAACTTGGATTACTAATAGAATTAGATCTGGGAATTGAAGTGCATAGTTGCATCGATAAGGTGTCATACATGCAATCCATGCCTTATATAGAAATTATACAAGTCAATATGCAAGTTGTATAGCTCACAATGTTCCGCTGAAATGAAAGTTTAAGCATGCAAAATGCAGGCAATGATACTGTACTATAATTGGTGATTGCTAAGACAGATGAGGATTGCATTAGGAAGTACATGAGTAATATTAACATAAGACAAAGGAGATAACCAACAGAGATGGGTTGTGCATGAATGAAAAAGTCAGAAAAAGGAGACTAGCCAAGAAAATGTGACCACGAGTTTTAAGAAAGGCAAAAGGCTTTGTGGAATGTGGTGCTTGCAGCAACTAGCTTCTTTAAATAAATGAATAAGAATAAATGATTCATAAATCTGACACCAGAGAATTGTTGGTGCAGGAACATTTATTTTCATGGCCATCCTTTATTTGCAATATCAAAAGATGTTTTGATGGTAGTAGTTTATTGATTTACAATGTTATTGCTGAATTCAATGATTCAACATCATATAGTTTGACTGCCATTATGATACCTAAGATTTTTCTGATTTTAAATATATTGAATGTGTGACTTTTTTTAAAGAAGAAAGTTTCATATTTCATTTCAATGTCAAATCAATGGGAAAAATTTAGGAAAGTTCTCATGATTTTGTCTTTGGTATATATGCCATCTCTTTTCTGATATCCATCTGTGATAATTTTTACAGGTTTTTCATTTGATATAAATGGTCACATTTTTACTATTGTGCATAATATGGCCATTATTACATTGCACTGTTAGTAGTGCAGATTACTTGGATCAAATTACACCATGGATACTTTTAGCAGCATAGTTTCATTTCTTAGTTTGCAAAAGAAAAGTAAATCTGTGGAAAACATTGACATATTCTTGTTAATCATAGCTAGTTGCAAATGTAAGCAATGCATGAGTCTTAGTTTCTTCAATGAATTAATGATGCATGTGGATAGACAAGAGAACTTTTCTTTATAAAATACCAAGGGATGGCAATTTCCTCTGAACCCGCGGGTGCTTGCCCACCTTCGCTTCATTTGAAATGGATATGGAGGTCAAAAAATAGGTACAAAGGTCAAAAAATAGGTACGAATATGGGTATGGGGATACGTGGCAATACTCATTATAGGTATAGGGTGGGTATGGATGTAAAGATATCCCTACCCCACCCCGACCAACTCTACCCCATGCCCATTATACCCATTAGTAAATTTAGTTAATTACCCTTATTAATATAGTTTCAAAGTTTCAATAAAAAACTTTACAAGTAATCATAGACCATAATGTCTCAGAGTCTGATCCATTTGTCTAGCTTGAAAAAAAAAAAAAAGCAGCCTGCAATTACTTTAGCCCTGTACTTAGAATTGAAATTTGAAAGAAAAAAATTAGAAAAGCCATAAAACAAATGAAATGAACCCTAAAACAGGTGAGGGGTATGGAGTGGGTACGGGTAACAAGGTGGATATGGATATTACATAATCTTTATAAGTATGGGTATAGATACAAAATTTTATACCATAGTAGGAAAGTGTGGGTATGGATATAAATTTTTCTGATGGGTAGGGATTGGAGGTACCTCCTCCGATGCCTGCTTTGCTTCATTGCTGTCCCTCAAAATACCCATACAACAGGCATTGTGAAATGTTTGATCAGCAAGCACTAGATGCCATTGCTGATTCTCAGTTGGTAAGACCTTTAAAAATAATTACAAATAAACTATTTTAGATCATGCGGAAAAAGGGATAATAAACATATTATATCACATCACCTGGCATGTGAAGCAAACTTTGCGGTCACTGAAGAGTCAGTTATGAAGATTATGAATTAATTCAACATTTTGAATCTAGCCACTCGGTCAATATTTTACTGAATTAGATGATCCTTTTCTTGGTATCCTTTTCCTGGTATCCTTTTCCTTGGTGCCTTCTTGTTGGGTTCTGCAAAATGAAATTAATTCTTGAGATTGCAAGTTGTCAGAGGGCTATCCAGAAGAAATCTGATACTAAAGATTCGTAAAGAAATGTATTTCTGTCCAAAGAATGCTGTAATCTAGATTGACTTCATGGATCCTACTTCAACTTAATTACATCCAGATGTTCTCTGCCTTTGTATTATTAGGGGGAAAACTATTAAAGCTTCATATTGCTCCAGATACCTACTGTGTATGCAAAACTCAATGGCTGTGAGCTAAATGAAAAAATTCCTATATCAAGCTTTTGATTTCAGCTACTTTTGAATGTAAATCAATAAACTGATTACCATTTAGTATGTAGTAGTTTCATATCTATACTTTTAAATTGCTGATCAGAATCCATACTTAAGAGATAAAGAACAGGTATAAAATTTCTAGGTGGTCTACATTGTTAAATTCATACACTTTATAAGATGCTTAATGTGGCATTATGTAATGGCACCAGAGAGATAATTCAACCTCAACCTATATAGGGCTGCAAAAGAAAGCTTGATATAAGCGGGATGAATCACAGATATGGATTACCTGAATACTTTTCTCTCTTTTATGGTACTCAAAATGGAAAGAAAGAGTGTAGGAGGAGAAAGGAGAAGGACGAGGAGGACTCATACTTAGGACACTAAATCTAATTTTGATCTAAACTAAAAAAAAAAAGGTCTTTGATGTCTTGTCTGAAGTGATTGTGCTATATCATCTTTCTTACTCTTTATACTAATTGCAAGTGCTTATCTGCTTGCATGGATAATTTAGTTGCACTAAAATTTATTAGAATTAAATGTCACCAAATGCGCTCTTCTTTGTTTTGTAATTGAAAAATGTTTGTGTTCTCTACATTTGATGCATTTAATTTAATAGTGCAAGGTTTACTATCATAATGTTTGCTACTACTGTGTTGTGTATTCATTAGTCCTTTTGAAAAAGCAGTAAGGATATTGCTCAGGACACTAACCTAATTTTGATACAAACTATATCAAAAGAAAAAGTCTTCAATGTTTTGTCTGAAGTATTTGTATTGTTTGCTCTTTTGTACTCTTTATGATTCTCCAGATCTCTAGCTTTTATTAACAACAAAAACCTTTGTCCGTAGTATTCTTGTTTGCATGTTGATCTTGTAGCTTGCGGGACAAATGCGGTTTAATGGATTAATTAATGCATGTGTTCTCATCTTGTTCTTCAATTAGCCCTTGTTGTACAGCTATCACTTGTAACTTCTCTATAAGGACTTCATCTCACCCTTTCACGAGTTTTTGGGCAAAACTATTCATGTCAAGTCTACTTGGGCATTTCATATGTAATTTGTCCTCTTCAATACTTGCAAGTGTTTCTCTGCTTGCACAGATAATTTAGTAGAACTAAGTTTATTAGAGTCAAATATACCAGCAACTATGCTCTTCATTATTTTGTAACTGATAAATGCTTTATACCTTCTGCATTTTGATGGATTTAATTTAGTGATATGAGGTTGATCATAGTTTTCTTCTGCACTACTATGTTTTGTGTTCATCATTAACATCTATTCCTTATTCAATTGTAGGGCATTATACCTTACAATGGCAAGGGGGAAAATTTTGGCTATCTGCCAGTCAGGTGGAGAGTTTGTCACAAATAGTGATGGATCCATGTCATACTCTGGTGGAGAAGCACATGCAATTGATATTGATCGCAAAATGATACTACATGATCTGAAGTCTGAGATTTCTGTAATGTTTAACTGCGATGTTGATTCCTTTTTGATCAAGTATTTCCTTCCAAACAACAGGCAACTCTCATCACAGTATCTAATGACAAAGACCTAAATCGCATGGTTGATTTTCATTTAGATTCAGAGACAACAGATATCTATGTCTTGAAGAAGGTTGAGAACAGGTATTTGTCCAGGGCTTATGTTTGTTATTGCTGAATGATGCTTCAAAATTGTAATAAGCCTTTTTTTTTTTTTTCTTTACATAGGATAATTAGAAGCGTTGCAGCTGACTCAGGAACCCCTACTGATGCTATGCTTACCATGGAAACTACTCATGAGGATACCAAGCGGCGAAGATTATGTGCCAATTGGGACAATGCGATCACTGGTGTGGGACAAAAATTTGAGAGTCCAAGGGCCTTTCGTGATGCACTGCATAAATATGCTATAGCAAATAGCTTTATGTATAGATTTATAAAAAATGATGGGTGTCGTGTAACTGCTGAATGTACTGCTGACGATTGTCCGTGGCGTGTAAATGCATCTAGGTCATAGGTAAGGAAGACCTTATGATTAAGAAAATGAATGATGCTCATACATGTTGAAAAGAAATGAGTAAAGAAAGTCATCGTCTAGCATCTCAATGATGGGTTGCTAGTGTCATAAAGGACAAATTGCGAGATACTCCGAATTATAAGCCACGGGAAATTGCAAATGATCTTGAACGTGAATATGGACTAAGCTTGAACTATGCACAAGCTTGGCATGTGAAATTTGTTGCCAAGAAAGAGCTTCACAATTCATATGAAGAGACTTGTAATCAGTTGCCTTGGTTTTGTGATCGGATTATTGAAACCAACCCAGGCAGTGTGGCTACTTTACTAACATTAGATGATTCAAAATTTAGATATGAAGAGAAGCATGGAAGGCAACAAAAAGCCTAAAATTTGGTTTTGAACGCCAACAAACACCGCCAAGGCCAGCTTCATCCTGAGATTGTGGAGCAGTGACGCCTCCAATTGCACTGCCTGTAAATAGCTGACTTGATATCTGTGTACATAAATATATGTCCAGTTCACATGTGAACCCAATGTAAGAAGATATGGTAGGAGATGTCTAGGTAACAATCACAATCCTACTTCGCCTATTCATAATAGAAAAACTTTTGGCATATAAAGAGTTCTTTATTTGTATCCACGGTGATCAAAATTTACTGTTCTATTCCATTTAAACTGTACTGTACTTACGTTAGCCGAACTAATATGCAATGGCTTACCTGAACTGCGGTGGAGATATTTTCTGCTCTGGGGTTGGCCAAGCTTACTGTTATCAGTGTTATGGTGGCTGTTTAAAGGGTGCCCCGGTTGAGGTAGCGCATCACAGTCACAGAGACAGAATTTTGCACGCTCTTATGTAGATCTTTTTTCAAAACGACTTAAAAGAAGGAAGGCAATGAAATTTTTCCCTTGAATTTTTGAAGGATGAAGCGATTCTATATTCAGGGGACAACAGTGCTCCTCTGTTTTTCATTTCTTCACCGCAACTTGCCATCAGTCTGGTCACCCCTGTCAGTGGTACAGTGATAATTCCACGTGCTGTATTCATTTTTTTTATAATTGATATAATTGTTCTCATTATTTGCAGGGGAAAACCAATATTTAAAATGCTATTATTTTTTAAAGGTATCAAAACTTGAAAAATATTCATTGGCAAACATTATAGCCGTTGTATTTGAACCTATTTGGATACGATAAAATTTGGGGTGCCTAACTAATATTCATTTCATCCATATTTGTTAGAAACAAAATTTGGATGCATGAATAGGCAATTATGTAATCCACATCCAAATCTAGATGTCTACTACTAATTCTATTTAAATATATATAACACTTATAAACATTTAGTGAAAATAAATGAATAATATAATATTAATCTTATATTAGGTAATATCTTTAATTTAATAGTCATAAATTTTAACTATACAATTTATACCTATATTTTTATTATTTATTTGCATATATATCTATTTAATATAAACAAGGATATGAATTTTTATATCTAACTAATTTTTGCTTCATGTTCGATCTAAAGGAACTGCTAAAATGGTATAATAAAAAACTTTGGTGCAAAGATAGGTTTGAAAGTATGAAAATTTATGGGGATGGATGAACAAACAATAAAAGCAGAAATTATAAACCTAATCCAGCAATCTATTATAAAGCCAATGAGTTTGGATTTGGCATAATTGAGCTGAATCACAAAAACATTCAACTCAACTCAACTCATCTAAACCTTTTTCCCATCTAAATCATAAACAAATTGATACAACTAAATTGTTTTATTAAATTAATTGATTTTGCATTAAAATCTTAAATCAATTAATTCAGTGTAATAATCAGTTACGCAATCAAGATTGCATATCAGACCTATGAATATAGTTTGTTGTGGAGGTCGTATAAAAATTTATGTATGACATTATGTTTATTAAATATGAATTTTAGCACAGACATTTAGTGATGGGTTAATCATGTTAAGTTGGTTCAAGGGTGTGAAGTTAGTCTAATTGATTAATTATATCATTGGTAATAGAACCTCCTGACTTAACGTTAATGTTGTTTAGAAAAATTCTCAAAATTGTTTACATTCTCATTTTGGGTGCGAAAGGTCATCGGTTCAATTCTTGCAATGCCACATAGCTTATATTTTTTAATATAAAAATATAATCATTAAATATTATCTTATTTTATTATTGTACCATTAGACTTAGTCAGTATTAACTTCATTTTTCTTGATAATTTATTTTTTTATTTTCTCAAACATTTCTAGTCTCAAATCTCAATAATAATTATAACAAAAACCTGTATCTGTTTCTTCAAATCCTCAGTGGCCATTGTAAACTAATGTATTTTGAGAAATTAGATGTCGGCCTTAAATTTTTTTGACAAGTCTTTTTGGATAACTTAATTTTTTTAATATATAAATCTAACCATTAAATATTAACTTATTTTATAACTTTACGGTTAGAATCAACTTAATTTCTTCTTGATATATAAGCTAAAAAATGCTTTTGGCTCCTTCAATAGCAATGGTCAACTGAATTTTCAGCAACAGACAAGAAGGGGCTAAAATTTAGTCCTTACGCTAATAGCAATTTTACTTTAATCCCATAGTAATCCAATTTGACTCATCTAGATCAATCAGCATTCTTATATCTGATCGTGTTCGGAATAGATTTAAAAGAAAAACTAAATTTTTTATGATTAGGATCAAAACAAGCTTAGTGTGTGTATAAATTATATTTTTATCTTAAAAAAATAAAAGGAAAAAGGCCATAATGAACCTAAATATGTTTTCATCTTAATAAAAATAAAATAGAAGAAAAGCTTTGGATTTTATTTTTCAAAAGGATCAAAGGTAAGAACAACACTTATTATCCTAATGAAATGGGCATAATAAAGGATGAAACAGGGTATGATGATCTTATTGTCATTTCTACCTTATAGGCTATATAATTATATGCATGGTATGAGAAGTTAGAGCCAGGATGGGATATAGGCAGAATCAGACCCAACCAACCTTGTTGCCATTTCTACCTTGAAAAAGTCTTGCTGCACCGCTCTTCATGCTGCAAGCGTGCATCGAGCATGCGGCCCATCATGCGTGTGGTGCGCGCCAAGCCCTACATGCATGGTGGTATGGGCGCATGGCCAATCGATATACCCAGTGCGCGCTTACAGACTGTATGATCTTGTGCATGGTATATAACAAAAGATAGTAAATTAAATATTGACAAGGGGTTATGTGTAAAAGGGTGATGTCCCTAAGCTCGAGTTCATCTCAGCGGCCGAGGTGATGGCCTTTCATCGTATGCCTCGATGTATGATCACATGTCTCTCACGTGATAAAAAAAATGTAATTCCAAGAGGCTCAATACTCTCTCTCTCTCTCTCTCTTATTTCATTCTTTTCTCTTTTTTTTTTTTTGATGAAATGATGGATACTTTAACAGGTTGCTGAAAGGGATGCCATTTTATTATGATTTTATTAGATTTTGTGCACACTTGTTTGGGGAATTTGATTTGGCCATTGTCATGATTTATATGTTGGGCCTGCCAATTCGTTGTAAATCTTGCTCAAGTTTGGTGGAAGATGGTTTTGTTGCCATTGTTTTCTTGGTATTTCTACGTGGATATTTTGATGTAATCAACTGTAATCATGTTCCTAGAATTCTGTTGTTCTAAACTACATTTTGAATCCTTTGTAGTCCATGTTCTTATCCCTCCCTCTTTGTTACTTTGAACTGTAAATGATGTAGAATCTATCTATTGATTTCATTCCCCCTTCTAGACCTGTTACAGCTCTGGCTTTTAGGGTCGCGTCACATAATTTAAGTTAATTCTTGGGTTTAAGGATGCTCTAGAGTCTAGAAAGGTTGATGACATGGTAATGCTTATTAGACCAAGCGTTTCCATAAGATTGTATGCAAAAATAATTCTTCAAGGCCCTGTTTGGATACCCTATTCCCTGCTTGAATAGGGTCTTATGCCCGCTTAATCCCCCAAACACTGGCTTTTATTCAAGTGGGCCCCATCTCAGATTTTATTCCGAGCAGCCTTCATATTCTTCGTTTCCTATTCCTAGGGACCTCGTGGAATAGAAAACCGAGCTGCCATCGTATCCCCGGGATAAGAGAGGAATTAAAAAAAAGGCATTCAGAGTTATCATTTCTCACCTACCTTCTCCTGCCTGAGGGTTTCATTCGTCTGCTCTTTTCCTCGCTGAATACCTAGCATCGAAGCTAGGGTTTCATATTGGCTCTTCTGCGGGTCTCTGAGAGAACCTATCATCGATGATTTCTGGGATTGGTTGTCTTTGCTATCGATCGACTACTTGGCATCGGAGATTGAGGGTTGCAGGAGCATCGATAGAGGTATTTACTTTCAATTTTGTGCCATCTTTTTAAGGAAGAGGAGACATACTATTCCGAGCATTACCGTTGAAGATTCAAAGATTGCAGGACATAGGTAAGTACCTAACCTTTTGTCCAATTAATATTATAAGTTTTTTTTGATTTTTCTCTTAAATCATTTAATTTTTTCTCTTGATTTCTTTAATCTGTTCAAAGATTTATAAGTTTTGAAAAAAGTTGTCTTTGTTTCCACACATCAGTTTTGTCAATCGATGATTACACTTTGTTTCTCCTGTTGTGTATGTCCAAGAAAGGCTGTGGCCACCATCTTCTTCCTCCATAATAGGGTTTCAGAGGTAATCCAGGTAACTGGAATTGTTGTCTGCTCTTTGACTCTGATCTTCTTCCTTTGAATCTTTTTAGAAGCCTCCCGACTGTTCCCACACTGATATCTATGGCCCGGCTTGGATCTTTCTGTAGCTCTTCCTCGGACACTTGTAGTAAGTGTTGCCTCTTCTTTCTCTTTTGTTAATCTCTGTTATCCTGATTTCGTTGCAATTACATGTGTGCTCTTCATATTATATGTGGTGAAAGTTCTTTTCGTTTGCAACTGGAGCTTCTAGTTCATTTCTGATAGGGATTTTTAAATATATATAATATATAGAAAATTGAATCTTTTGTTCTATTTCAGATGTTGCATTAGTGATAGTTATGACAGGGATGATTTCTTATATTTTAAGTGATAGAAATTGAATATAGATAAATCGGTATAATTGGCAAAAAGGTAGACCCAGTTGAAAATTGAGTGATGGTAATTTGATTGAATCTAATAATCTAAATCTAGAACTAAGGCCAATGGATTACTTGAGGCCTCACCCGATCCATGCCATTGGCACTCTACAATAACAAAGTAACAGTGAGTGAGGGTATTATTTTTAATAACATAAACTTGAATTTGTTCATGAGTTTGAACCGTAGCTTGATATGATTTTGTGTTTTTACTATTTTTTTAGGTGATTCATAAATATATTCCTCTATATGATCCCTTTGTCTAATTTTTTCTTTAAATACTATACAGAAATAATCACATTACAAGTGCATATATTTTACATAGGAAGTTCATTATGAAAAAAAAATCTTTTATCATTATTTCTAATCGAATGGCCAAGAATCAAGATCATATGGTTAGAACAATGATAGAATTTATTATTGGATTATTTATAATACATCACACCACTGAAGCAACTGTTATCATATTGCCCCTAATATCGATAATTATGATAGTGCTCTTTTTGAAGATTTTGTTAAGCCCTCTTCTATCCCTGGTTATTTCGTAACATATTATGACAAGATGCCCTGAAATTTATTTAATACTAGTATTTGGCATGTGCAATGCATGCATTTTCTGGTTTGACTAAAGATAATTTTTTTCCCAATTCTGTATGAAAAGAGAAGTGTGATATGAGTTGAGCGGAGGTCTAAGAATCAAGAAAAGAAAAGGTAGGGATACATAAATTGGAGTCAGCTTAGGTTTTGTGTCATCCAAGGAGGACTGAAGAGACCATTCCTTTATCCTTTCACCATTCTTTTGGATTTCTGGAAAGGTAAAAAAGAGAATAATGCAGATTACATGCCATGACTGTGTCATAACAGAATTTTTTTGAATTTAGGAGCCCAGTTGCAAAGTCTTTTCCATTATAATGCTAGAAATTGGTAATGATGTGGAACTGTGATGGCTTGTTGAGGATTCATAGGTTCAGATACTCCACATATATGATTACTTATTTATTTTCTTATAAAATGTGAAAAAGTATTAAGTCATAAACAAACACGATATTACTAGAACTGAGTGGATAAAGTGAGAATGTTGAAGTTCTTTCCTAATTATGCAGTTATGGTTGGGCAAGGGAACTTTCAAGGAAATGATAATATTAAATTAAGATATTAGGAGTGCATGCAAGGCTGTTACTTTTATCCTCACTTCCCTCCAAAACAAGATAAGTTGTGTCCTCTAGCTGCATCAGTGAAGTCACAACATGCCATTCTATTGGCTAAACTGTAATTCACTATGTAAAAAATTATTGAATTTGAATCAGTAGATACAAATGTCATATGAACTTTTAAAGCTTGCTAAGAAACGTAAAATAGTTTCGATGATGAAGAAAATGATTGACAAAGTCAAGAGCTCTAATTGGTTGATGAACAGTTATGGTACACATCTTCTTTGGAGTACCTCCTTAACTTTTTGCTCTTGTTGATTCCCTCTTTACCAAGTATTAGAAATTAAACAACAAATGTAGGAGAGTTATTGAGCTGCCACTGAAACTAGAGGAGATTCTAGTGGAAATTGATGCAAGAACCATATATTTTTAGAAATTGCAGGGGAAGATTTTAAAAAATAATTATTTAAAGGATTTAGCTTGTGACAAGATGATAGTAGATAGAAATATCAATGGTTGCAACTCCAAAAAATTTCATATAGGACTATTAGGCTATTGCAGTATTATTGCTGTGGATACTGTGCATTATTGAAAAATGCATGCATATATGTGTTGATGCTTAAGTTGCCTTGATAAAGTATATCACATGCAGTCGGTTGAAAAAAGAAAATTTATGTGTGATAATATCTTTTTTTTTATTGACAACTATTGAGCATGCATAGATACTTTTATATGCGCATGTTGATTAATTTGTATATCCATATGAGTGGGGACCCTGTACTCATGCAGGTTCCTGAAATAGTTTATTCTCAGTTAAGTGGTCCCTCTAACATGAAGGCATATAGAATCTATAAATCTCTATGTTGTATGCCATTACTAATAATGTCATGACAAAACAAGGATTATGACTTGTTCAATAATACTTTCATCTTGCAAGCGTTTATTTCTTTGATAAGTAATCATAAATTAAATTTTCATTGCTACACTTCATTCTAAATCTTGTCATGCAGTTCATGTATCATAGCTTCATGTTTAACTCTTTAATAAATGAAAGGTCCGTAAAATTACTGCATGTTGATTCATATTACATTAATATGTGCCATGTCTACTTATTTCGTTGTGAGCCATATTGTCAAATGATCATCGACTTTGGCCTTGTAGATTAACCATGCCTAAATCAAAAAAAGCCAGTGAATCAGCACATGCAAGAGAAGGATCAAGTCATCAAAGAGCACCTAATTGGACAGATGCTCTTGATATGATCATGCTCGGCTTGATGAGGCAAGAGAACGACGAAGGGAATTATCACAACGGTACCTTCTCCTAGGATACTTGGAGGAAGATGACCAATTTGTTCAATGAAAGGACTAACCTATCCTTTAGCTTTAGAAACCTAAAAATTGTTTGAAGGTTTTGAAGAAGACCTTCAACTTGTACTATAACCTATCTAATCGATCAGGTTGGGGATGGGATCCTGCACTAAATCTTCCCACGTGTGGCGATGAGCATATGTGGGAGGAGGTCATCTCGGTGAGTGGATGGTTTTTATTAACAAATCATAGTTCGAATGCTATTGATAACATTATAATAATAAATTTATCAAATTACACTTCAGGTTAATAAGGACTATGCTCGGATTAAGGGTAAGTCATTTCCTATTTACGACAATTGCTAGAAATAGTTGTAGCAACACAAGGAAACATTCAATACCGAGCCTAGCATTCCCTTGAAATCCTTTTCCTCCTGCTATTTCAATGAAATTATTGTTGGTGTTCACAAGGAAGTTATCTTATGGCATATACAGTGGATGCGATTTAAATTTTTGAAATGAGAAGGTCGGTTAAGTTTGAATCATAATAAAAATGGAAAAAAGGTATATAAATGAAGGACAATTTAAATGCGATGTTGATTCCTTTTTGATCAAGTATTTCCTTCCAAACAACAGGCGAACTCTCATCACAGTATCTAATGACAAAGACCTAAATCGCATGGTTGATTTTCATGTAGATTCAGAGACAACAGATATCTATGTCTTGAAGAAGGTTGAGAACAGGTATTTGTCCAGGGCTTATGTTTTATATTGCTGAATGATGCTTCAAAATTGTAATAAGCCTTTCTTTTTTTTTTTTTTTTGCTTTTCATAGGATAATTAGAAGCGTTGTAGCTGACTCAGATACCCCTACTGATGCTATGCTCACCATGGAAGCTACTCATGAGGATACAAAGCGGCGAAGATTATGTGCCAATTGGGACAATGCGATCACTGGTGTGGGGCAAAAATTTGAGAGTCCAAGGGCCTTTCATGATGCACTGCATAAATATGCTATAGCAAATAGCTTTATGTATAGATTTATAAAAAATGATCGGCGTTGTGTAACTGCTGAATGTATTGCTAACAATTGCCCATGGCGTGTACATGCATCTAGGTCATCAGGTAAGGAAGAGCTTATGATTAAGAAAATGAAAGATGCTCATACATGTGGAAAGAAATGAGTAAAGAAAGTCATTGTCTAGCATCTCAATGATGGGTTGCTAGTGTCATAAAGGACAAATTGCGAGATACTCTGAATTATAAGCCATGGGAAATTGCAGATGATCTTGAACGTGAATATGGACTAAGCTTGAACTATGCACAAGCTTGGCATGGGAAATTTGTTGCCAAGAAAGAGTTTCACAATTCACATGAAGAGGCTTGTAATCAGTTGCCTTGGTTTTGTGATCGGATTATTGAAACCAACCCAGGCAGTGTGGCTACTTTACTAACATTAGATGATTCAAAATTTAGGCTTTTTGTTTCCTTTCATGCTTCTCTTAGTGGTTTTGAGCATGGTTGCCGCCCCTTGATTTTCCTGGATGGAATATCTCTGAAAGCAAATAAACAGTGGAAGTTGTTGGCTGCAACTGCGGTTGATGGACTGAATGATATTTTTCCAGTTGCCTTCTCTGTAGTGGACAAGGAGAGTAGCAAAATTGGTATTGGTTTTTGGAGCAGTTGAAGTCTGCTTTGACAATGTCATGCAACTTAACATTCATATCAAATGGACAAAACGGTTTGGAGGAGGAAATCCCTCAAATGTTTGAGGCTAGTTGCCATGGTTATTCTGTGCATCACCTCATTGAGGATTTTAAGGCAGGGTTGGAAGACTCTTGGTCTCAGGAAATAAAGGATGCAATGGTTGACAATCTCAAACGAGCTGTATGTGCTTGCAAAGCTGCTGAGTTCAATGAATGCATTGAAAGCATCAAAAGTGAATCTAAAGAACTTGCTGAATGGGTATTAGATATGAAGCCAGAACGCTGGTCAGATGCCTTCTTCAAGGGCCTGAGATATGGCTGTTACTCTTCCAGTGCTGTGGAAACGTTTAATGGCTAGGTGTCAGCGAGACATGAGCTATCAGTGGTGCAGATGGTTGATATGGTCAGGTGTAACATGATGGAGATGATATATACACGTAGGGAGTCTTCTAACACTTGGGCTGAGACGCTCACACCATTCATGAATCACAAGGTGCAAGATGAGATGACTAAAGCAAGGAATCTTAATGTCATATGCTCGACAGGGAACGTATTTGAGGTACGTGATGATTCAATTAATGTTGTTAATATCGAAAATTGGGAATGCACGTGCCGAAGATGGCAAGTCACTGGTTTGCCATGCGTGCATGCTCTTGCGGTATTTGAACGCACTGATGGATGCGTGTATGATTACTCCTCCAAATACTTCACAACTGAATGCTACCGCCTAACATATTCATTGTCTATCAACCCAATACCTGATGTTGGTAGGCCTACATGTACTGATCCTTCCAGCATGTTGGTAGTTTCTCTTTTATTCTTACCATCTTTATTTCTTTGATGCAAGCAGCAAACAATCAAGACATGTTTGCAATTGCAAATCCCCTTTTGCACAGGTAGTTTATTATTGCTGCCGCCGGGATCCGTCCTCCGACTCGGGCGCAGTCGATCTCCTGGGGTGGACCTGTACACAAGTCCTCATGCGAGAGGCGTTGAGGGTGGCCCTCCGCGGAAGACCCTTCGACGCTCAAGTCAGTGGGGAGAAATCGGCGATCAATCAGAAAACGGAGAGGTGGATCTCTCCGGGGAATCTCTCCAGGGGCGGCCGATCAGGAGCTCTAGAGGGGAGAGCACCGACGAGCAGCTGGTGAGAGTGAGAGAGAGTGAGAGTGAGCGCATACTTGAGGGAATCTGGGAGCGTCATATTTATAGGTTGTCACCTGGATCTTGAGCGCCTTCTGGAAGGTTCGAAGGTTGTTAGGATACGGAGATGGATCGAATCGGGCTGTTGGGATCCATATCTTGTTTGTTAGGGGATCGACGGTTGGGAGAGCTCCTTGATAGCTTGAGATCGGGTAGGGCGTAGGTCCCAGGTAGCTGTGTTAGGTTCTAGACCACTCCTCAACATGATTCCTTGCCTGGGATGCTGTTACGGTAAGCCTAGGCTCTCCCATGTCAGGTTCCGCGAAGGTGAGTATTGGATCGTGGATCGCTCAGTGAAGCCGAGCTATGGAAGCTCGGGGGAGACGACCTATAGGAAGCTCGAGAGGACCGAGCTATAGGAAGCTCGGGAGAGGCGAGCTATGGAAGCTCGGGGAGACGAGCTACGGGAAGCTCGGGGGAGACGAGCTATGGGAGCTCGGAGAAAGCCGAGCTATGGAAACTCGGGGGAGCCGAGCTATGGAAGCCCAGGGAGGCCGAGCTATGGAGGCCCGGGGAGGCCGAGCTATAGGAAGCTCGGGGGAGCTGAGCTAGGGAGGCTCGGGGAAGCCGAGCTAGGGGAGCTCGGGGAAGACGAGCTGTGGAAGCTTGGGTGAGCCGAGCTATGGAACGCTTTGGATGGGACGATCTGGTTTAGACAGCCTACGCAATGATGCCCTAATTAATGCGGCGGGGTCATCATGCCTTCGTGGGTAAGGCTCCTCTAGGGGCGATGGTTGGGGAAACTCCCTGTAGCAAATCTCGATTAACGCGGCGTTTATCGAGGCGGTTTCGGACGCCTCGGGTGAGGCGCCTCACCTTCTTAAGATGGCTTCCTTAGGAGGGAAGCAAAGCGATAGCAACGCTATATATGTTTGCAATATCTTCTCGTTTTGTTTCTTGGAGAGTCCCGTCTCCTGCGATGTTCGCCGTTTCGCCTGGTGCTTTTTTTTGCTAGGATGACAATGAGTCCCGACGATGTAGCTACGAAGATCGTTGCCGAGGATGTGGGAAGGATTCGCCAGAGGTATGGCATACCCCCAGATGTCGTTCTGCGATTGCCGGGACCTGAGCATAGGGTCTCGCGAGATCTAGAGCATGGGGTCTTCATTTATGAAGACAGTTTGAAAGCGGGCCTCCGGTTTTCTCTCCATCCTTTGGTGAAGGAAATCATGACTCATTACAACATCTATCCGGCGATGGTGGCCCGAAATAGCTGGCAGAGCATCATTGGATTTATCTCAATTTGCCATCAGATTCAGATCGTCGCCACTCTCCCTCTTTTTCATGCCTGCTATCATTTAATACCCGGGCGGAAGTCGAAGTGGCCTTACATCGGACCTCGGTGGTCCTTCAACACGATTGTGGACAAGCCGTCCTCCATAAAGGGATGGAAGAGTCGATTCGTCATCGCCGAGGGAAACATTGGTTCCGACTTCCCTCGGAGATGGGGAAATTTTGTTCGGGATGCGGAAACGCATCCAGTTTTATCTGAGCGAGAGGAGAAAGATTTGGATATCCTCCGCAATGGCCAGGTGTTCTCAGCCAATGATTTGCTATCGGAGGGGGGCCTTTTTGCGGCTGGGCTTAGTCCTCTGGACCCGCAAGGTGAGTCCTCCATTTCGTCTTCTCTGTTGTTTGTTATCCAGGCGAACATGTTTGGATTTAATTGTATACTTTCTACTCTTGCAGCCAAGAGGTTCACGTTGTTAAGTCTTGTCAAGAGGAAGAGAGGCAAGCGCCCAGCGGAGAGCAGCGGCGCGGAGAGAAGTAGGCCCGAGAAGAGGGGTCGCACTTTCGTAAGATGCTCGCCGGATGTCGGAGTGACCACGGCGGGAGCGTCGGAGGTGAGGGAGGATTTGAGGAGGACAGCTGGGATCCCTTGTCCCCCTGTGGTGGAACTATCGGATAGTTTGGATGAGACTCCGTTAGCTCATCCGACCGCATCCCCTTTGAAAGATGAGCCGGCGATGGATTCGACAGAAGTCATCGTTTCTGGGGGACATTCCCCAACCACGGGTTTACTCCCGACCTCAGTAGTAGAGGGAGAGGGAGCGGCCACAGTCGGTGAGGTTCGGGGCGAGCTCCCTCTTGGGCCCCTTGCGGGAGAGTCCGGGGGTAGCGACGTTGGGTCGCCCGCAGTGGTTCGAGAAGCAAGCCGGATAGAGGTTCCGGCAGAGCCTGCAGAGGAGACGCAGGTGACTGTGGCCGAAGGAGACGAGTTGGAAGAGGGAGCGCTGCAAGACGGGAGTCCCACAATGGAGACTCCTTCAAGAAGGGTTTTGGGGAGGCTAGCGCTTGGGTTGGCCGAATTATCTGAGGAGGCTCAAGCCAGAGTTCTGATAGAAGAAGCTGGGAAGTTGAAGGCTTCTCAGTCGAAGGTTGCCCGGATTGACCCCTCGGGTCGAGACGGCCAGCCTAGTAGCTCGAACATGGGTGTCGAGGAAGCATTTTCTGCTTTAATGAGGTCGGCCTTGTATCCGGGTGTAGATCCCTCGGCGGATAAGTTTGCAGACCTAGAGTTGGTTGATGCCGCGTTCGGGCAGCAGGGCGTGGCCGAAAGTGTTCATCTTCTTCCCGATATTGACAATACGACCCTCATGAAGATGACACGGGCCTATGCCTCGCGGGTGAGTCACCACTCTCGGGTGGTGGATGCTTTCCGGTTGACTTGATTGCATATTCTTACTCATTTCTTATCCTGTAGAGCGTTTTGCTTTCTTGGGCGATGTGCTGGCATTTGAGTTTGGCGACGGGGGCCAGCGTTCAGGCCAGGAGAGCCAGTGCCGAACTCCGATCGCGAGTAGAGGCGTCCGAGAAGTTCGAGGAACTCCTGGCCACTAGCAACAAAAGTTTGGAGGGGATGAAGGCGTTGTATCAGGCCGCCCTAGCCGAAGCGTCTAAGCAAAAGCGTAAAGTGGAGGAGTTGTAGGGGCTCCTGGCAAAGAACAACGACGCATGCTTGGAGTTGGCTCGAGTTAAGTCGAAGCATTCTGAGGAAGTGGCAGCGTTGCAGAAAGAACATAATGAGAGTCTGGGCCGACTGGGGAAGGAGGCCGCCAACGAGAGAAAATGCTTGGCCAGAATGCTCGATGAGGTAGAGGAGAAGCTGCAGCAGCGTGATGGCGAGGTCGCTGACTTGAGAGTCAGCGCTAAATGGCACGAAGGGATGATAGCCCGACTGAGTGGTGAGCTATCCCAAGCCTGGGGAGAGGTCGAAGATAAGCAGTCAAGGATTAACACTCTCCAAGAAAGGATCGAGCTGGTTAGGGCCGATAAGGCGAGGGCCAGGGGTGAGGCCGAGGAGCTGACCAAAAGCTTGGCCCAACAAAAAAAGGAGGTACGATCATATTCCCCCTTTTTTAGTTTCCTTTTTGGGTTCCTCGTGATGCCGACTGATTCTGGCTTTGCAGATGGCAAAATTAGAGCTGGACAATCGGGCTTTGCAAGGTGAGCTTGCATCTAGCCGAGGTAGGAGTTCAGAACTCGAGGCGCGGGCCGGTGAGTTCGAGGAGCAAACCGTTATTCTGCGGGCTCAGGTCGTGGAAGCTGAGAGGCAAGTTGCCTTATCGTGGAGCCAAATGGCCGAGGCTGAGATGCAGCTCGCCATGCTCAAGGGCGAACAGGACGTAATTGGTGCTGACGCCTTCCAATTCGGAGTGGAAGAATGCAGAGATAAGATATCCAGCAAGCATCCAGAATGGGATCTCTCTTTCCTGGACGCTGAAGCTCTCGACGCTGGTGACTCCGAGGGTGAAGAGGAGGACGAGTACGTTGACGCTTCGGATACCGACCTTGGTGCCGCCCCGGGTCCCGACGAGGCCGCAGCTTCTGGAGGACATTCGCAGACTGCCGCTGAGGAGGCAAAGATACTCGAGAAGGGCGAATCAAGTCATGCCTCTGCAAATGTAACTGGGGGTTCTCCTGGAATGGACGCGGTTCCCGACCTTTAAAAGTCACTTCTATATTTTGCTTCTTGAGCTGTAATTCTGCCTGACGCTCTTTAATGAATGAACTTTCTGCTTCCATTTGAGTGCTTTTTCTCAGGCGATCTTTCGCTCCAAATTTTGCCCCAATCGCAAGCGACTTATGGCTTGTTGGCGCTATTTGGGCGACGCAATAGATTAAAAACTTGAGGAATGAAGCAGGTCGGTTAAGGCCGATAGATAAGGTAGATCAGCTTGGGCCGACAGACGAAATAAGTCGGCCAGGGCCGATGGGTGAGGTAGGTCGGCTAGGGCCGATGGCAAAGTAAGTCGGCTAGGGCCGACGAATGAAGTAGGTTGGCTAGGGCCGACGGGTGAAGTAGGTCGGCTAGGGCCGACGGCAAAGTAGGTCGACTAGAGCCGATGAATGAAGTAGGTCGGCTAGGGCTGACGGGTGAGGTAGGTCGGCTAGGGCCGACGGCAAAGTAAGTCGGCTAGGGCCGACGAATGAAGTAGGTCGGCTAGGGCCGACGGCAAAGTAAGTCGGCTAGGGCCGACGAATGAAGTAGGTCGGCTAGGGCCGACGGGTGAAGTAGGTCGGCTAGGGCCGATGGCAAAGTAGGTCGGCTAGAGCCGACGAATGAAGTAGGTCGGCTAGGGCCGATGGGTGAAGTAGGTTGGCTAGGGCCGACGGTAAAGTAGGTCGGCTAGGGCCGACAGGCAAAGTAGGTCGGCTAGGGCCGACGGCAAAGTAGGTCGGCTAGGGCCGACGGATGAGAGTGGTTACCCAAGCGGCGACATATGGCAGGACCTTGTGTCGGTGGCTCGAGGGCCGATGGCTGGAGCAGGTAGATCTCTTGCTTGGATCGGTTTAAACACCGATGGAGGGTCCGGTTATCGTTGGCCATTTCATTCGACGACCTTTGCTAGCTTGACACGAGCTTGCGCCGACGGAATGGCTTCCAAGGATGGCGGAAGGTCAACCGGAGCACTAGCCGATGATGCCAACACTCGTTGGGGGGCTCGTAGGAGCCGCACTCAGACCATCGTCGACGGGGAGGTCCTGGCCTCATTATTGGCGAGTTGACAACGACTCCAGGAGGCGACCGAACAATATGTGATCGCCTCCACCAGGGAGATCATGCACCTCCGTGCGGTTAACGATCATTTAGAGAGGCGCGTGGCGTCTCTCCAACAGCAGGTGGGTAGCCTTGCGGCGGATCAGGGAGAACGGTCGGCGGTTCCGGGAGACAATGGTGAGCCCCTGTGAGGGCTGATGTATTTTCGTTTCTTTTGTCACTTCCTTTTCTGGTGAATGAAAGAATAGTTTGCGTAACCTTCGCGTTCATTTTTGTTTTGAGATGTTCAATTTTGTTGCGCAAATTCCTCGAGCGATTAACTTCCTTGGGAAGCCATCGATGAACAGTCAATTTTTGTGCTTTTTGCTGCCCTACCAGCGCTCTGCCGTTCCGCAGGTAGATCGGTTTTCATTTCACCGGAGTTGGTGATACGGCTCTGTGGGGAGCAAAAAGCTGCTCTGGTGCTTTCCGGAAGGCTTTTATGGCATTGGTCTTTTTCCATGCAGGTCATTTTAGCGTATGACGCACACACCCGTTTGCCATTGGAGGATGTTATTTTCGTAGGACGATCTCCTGAACCTGTCAGTTTCTGTAAGATCAGTGGGTGATCCTCTGCATTTAATAACCGTGATTTGGGATCAAAAGGAAATCTTTGCATGCGTCATGGTTCAGGCGATGGGCTCGGCGCGCAGCGGGGCACTGTTTTCATCCTGGGAGGCCACATGGAGGCATGGCCCAGGTGTTTCGAATCTTGGGGCTTATGGCCTTAGTAGTTGTTCCCGGTTCATTTTTTTCCTATAAAAAGGGGGGAAGAGGGGGCGTGTTAGGTCATCCCCAGAGTTTCTTTCCCATTGGAGTTTCCACCATGCTCATTTCTCCGCTGTTGCGAATGGGAGGGTTGAGCTTTCCTTTCATAAGCCCTTCGCCTCCGGACAGTTGGGGCGATGAAGGAGCTACTGAAGAATGGCTCGCCCTTAGGGGATAAGCCCCGAAGATCATATGGAGAGCGCACAGGGAGGGCGCAGAGATCACACGGAGAGCGCACATGTGTGCTTCCGGTGTGACCTTGGTGGTTCCCCCTTGGGGAAGTACGGTAGGAAGTGTACGCAGGCTCCCCATGACTCGCTTGAACTTCTCCTCCTCCCCCGATTTGGATTCCTGGGCTCGCCCGCCTGGGGAATCTTTCGCCACATGAGGAGGGGGCGACGATGTGCCGCCCGTAGGTACCTTGCCTTTGAATTTGGGCAAGTTGGGGCGGTACACACTCGGTTTGGGAGAGCGTTCCGGTGCTAGGGTTCGCGGGCTTCCTACCTACTCGCCGGGGGGCCTCTCGGTCGGGTGGTTAGGGGTGACATTCCGTCCACCCTTTCCAATCACCCTGATATCTCGGTTGGGTCACCGAGATATCATTATTTACTGAAGCTGGCCGCAACTATTGGTCCATGTCGCCCGCCCATTATCGGCGTGAGCTGGCTGTTTGTGGTTTATTTGGCTCATCGGTCAGGACGCCGGAGCATCATAGTTGCCCAGGTCTGCTTTGGAGCAGTTGCCCGAGTCTTGTGCTTGTTTTTATTTTATGCATTTCAATGCTCTTGTAATGCCTCTCAGGCATTTGTAATTAGTTTTGATGGCAATGAAATAAAGAAAGTTTTGATCTGTTTCTCAATCTCTATTTCTCTTGTGCCAAGTTGTTGTTGCTGGCCGTGGGGTACGTGCCGTTCGTTTTTAGGCGAGGATCCCGCGCTATCCGAACTAGTCGGGGCTTGCAAACTACCCTGGTCCAGACGGAGGTTTAGAGATTGTTCGGTGGTAGAATACACTACTTAACTTGGTCCGAAGCTCAGAGATTTATACCTCGTCCCCATTGGAGCCAAATGTTTATGGCTCGGCCTTGCCGAGGTTCGGAGAATTTATCTCTCGACCCAGCCGAGGTTCAGAGGATTTGTTACTTGGCCCTACCAAGGTTCGAAGAATCTGTTGCTCGGCCCAGCCGAGGTTCGGAGGATCTGTTGCTCGGCCCAGCCGAGGTTTGAAGGATTTGTTACTCGGCCCAGCCGAGGTTTGGAGATTTGTTACTTTGAGAAATGACTTAGTCGTCACCATGAGCCATAATGCTAGGTCCCTACGGCGTTCGGTGAGGGGCGTCAAGGTGGAACGGGCGGTGCATGGTCATGCTCCCATTTATGATGTTACCCCTCCTGAGGGGACGAATTACTATCGGGCGCTGGAATTCTTTCTTTCTTATGCTTTCCCAAGGGGCGGCCAGCTTAAAAGAGCTTGGGGAAGTGCTGGGAGCATTTATTACG
>UESW01001360.1:81848-150857 GCA_900491605.1 Calamus simplicifolius
ACGCGGGAATATCACTCGGTTGGCCTGAGGAACTTGATAACTAAGGTCGCTCCCCGGCTTAGGCTAGGTTTCTAGCGGCAGAATGTAGCCCTTTGGCTTTGGTCAAAGTTTACGCACTCTGGTCTTGGCCAGGGCTTTAAAGATCGCAGCCCTGTCTAGGCTCGGGGATCTTGTCGCTCGAGCGTGCCGAGATTTTGTTACACGACCCAGCCGAGGTTCGGAGATTTTTTACTTGGCCATGCCAAGGTTCGGAGAATTTGTTGCTCGGCCCCGCCGAGGTTCGGAGATTTTTTACTTGGCCCTGCCAAGGTTTGGAGAATTTGTTTACTCGGCCCAGCCGAGGTTCGGAGAATTTGTTTACTCAACCCAGCCGAGGTTCGGAGATTTTGTTACTCGGCCCAGCCGAGGTTCGGAGAATTTTACTTGGTCCTGCCAAGGTTCGGAGAATTTGTTGCTCGACCCAGCCAAGGTTCGGAGATTTGTTACTCGGCCCAGCCAAGGTTCGGAGAATTTTACTTGGCCCTGCCAAGGTTCGGAGAATTTGTTTGCTCGGCCCGGCCGAGGTTTCGGAGATTTGTTGCTCGGCCCAGCCGAGGTTCGGAGAATTTTTTACTTGGCCCTGCCAGGTTCGGAGAATTTGTTGCTCGGCCCTGCCGAGGTTCGGAGATTTTGTTACTCGGCCCAACCGAGGTTCGGAGAATTTTACTTGGCCCTGCCAAGGTTCGGAGAATTTGTTGCTCGGCCCAGCCGAGGTTCGAGAATTTTACTTGGCCCTGCCAAGGTTCGGAGAATTTTACTTGGCCCTGCCAAGGTTCGAAGAATTGTTGCTCGGCCCAGCCGAGGTTCGTAGAATTTTACTTGGCCCTGCCAAGGTTCGGAGAATTTGTTGCTCGGCCCAGCCGAGGTTCGGAGATTTGTTGCTCAGCCCAGCCGAGGTTCGGAGAATTTTTACTTGGTCCTGCCAAGGTTCAAAGAATTTGTTGCTCGGCCCTGCTGAGGTTCGGAGATTTGTTGCTCGGCCCAGCCGAGGTTCGGAGATTTTTTACTTGGCCCTGCCAAGGTTCGGAGAATTTGTTGCTCGGCCCTGCTGAGGTTCGGAGATTTGTTGCTCGGCCCAGCCAAGGTTCGGAGATTTTTTACTTGGCCCTGCCAAGGTTCGAGAATTTGTTGCTCGGCCCTGCCGAGGTTCGGAGATTTTTTACTTGGCCCTGCCAAGGTTCGGAGAATTTGTTTGCTCGACCCAGCCAAGGTTCGGAGATTTTGTTACTCGGCCCAGCCGAGGTTCGGAGATTTTTTACTTGGCCATGCCAAGGTTCAGAGAATTTGTTGCTCGGCCCCGCCGAGGTTCGGAGATTTTTTACTTGGCCCTGCCAAGGTTCGGAGAATTTGTTGCTCGGCCCAGCCGAGGTTCGGAGATTTGTTACTCGGCCCAGCCGAGGTTCGGAGAATTTTACTTGGCCCTGCCAAGGTTCGGAGAATTTGTTGCTCGGCCCGGCCGAGGTTCGAAGATTTGTTGCTCGGCCCAGCCGAGGTTCGAAGAATTTTTACTTGGCCCTGCCAAGGTTCGGAGAATTTGTTGCTCGGCCCTGCCGAGGTTCGGAGATTTGTTGCTCGGCCCAGCCGAGGTTCGGAGATTTTTTACTTGGCCTGCCAAGGTTCAGAGAATTTATTGCTCGGCCCTGCCAAGGTTCGGAGATTTTTACTTGGCCCTGCCAAGGTTCGGAGAATTTGTTTGCTCGACCCAGCCGAGGTTCGGAGATTTTGTTACTCGGCCCAGCCGAGGTTCGTAGATTTCCTGTTCAGATAGGTAACTCGGCCGTGCCGAGGATTGGTGAGCAGCACCTGTTTCTTTTCGCAATCTTTGGCAATGTAATGCATGATGATTTACGTTGCAAATTACGAAAACATGTGCCGATAGGAAGGTATAATAAGTGTATAAAAATGGACTTATAGAGGACATACCCTATTATAATACTTACGAAGATTGTCTGAGTTCCACGTCCGGGGGACAGACTTTCCGTTTAGATCTTGCAGCTTGTAGGTTCCCGGTCCAATGATCTCCGCTACTTGGTATGGGCCTTCCCAGTTTGGTGCCAGCTTTCCTTGTTCCGATGGTTTGGAAACAGAGGCTTTCCGGAGAACAAGGTCGCCAGGCAGGAAGGCTTTCCCTTTGACTCTGGAGGCGTGGTAGCGGGCCACCCTTTGTTGATAGGCAGCCACTCTGATCCGGGCCTTCTCTCTAAATTCTCTATCAGGTCGAGGTTGGTGCGGAGCTGTTCATCGCTAGCTTCCTCTGTGTAGCTTTCCACCCGCAGCGAAGGGAGGCCTATCTCTACAGGGATAACAGCCTCTGTGCTGAAGGCCATTCGGAATGGGGTTTCACCTGTTGGGACTCTCGGGGTGGTGCGGTAGGCCCATAGGACATGGTGTAACTCGTCCGCCCACCTGCCTTGGGCTCTGGAAAGATGAGCTTTGATCCCTTGAAGCAGGGTCCTATTAGTCACTTCAACCGCTCCGTTGGCTTGTGGATGCCCGACCGAGGTGAGGTGGTGACAGATTCCGTGCTCCTCACAGAATTGGCGAAACTTAGAGTTGTCGAATTGCTTACCGTTATCGATGATTATGGTATGCGGAGGCCGAATCGGCAGATGATGGACCTCCAGACAAAGTCTCTGGCCCATGCCTTGGTTATTTGTGCAACCGCCTCCGCCTCGACCCATTTAGTGAAGTAGTCGATGGCGACAAATAGGAATTTCCGCTGCCCCGTGGCAAGCGGGAATGGGCCGAGGATGTCCATCCCCATTTGGCAAGGGCCAAGCGGAGGATATAGGAACCAGGTCGCAGAGGGGAGTCTTTGAACGCTTGAGTGCCTCTGGCATGGGTCGCAAGCTCGGACAAGATCGTCTGCGTCCTTCTGCATAGTCGGCCAGTAGTAGCCTTGTCGCAGCACCTTGTGGCATAGGGACCGGCTCCCAGATGGTTGCCGCAAATCCCTTCATGCACTTCGTGGAGAGCATAATCTGCTTCGGACGGGTGAAGGCATCTGAGTAGTGGCATGGAGAAGGACCGTTTGTAAAGTCGGTCGTCGATTAGCACATACTGGGTGGCCTGCAGCTTCAGCTTTCTAGCCTCTCTCCGGTCGGGTGGAAGCGACCCTTCTTTGAGATATTTCAGAATGGGATCGAACCATGATGGTTCGGCTTCAACTTGCATTATTCGGTCGGCTTCCGCGATGCTGGGCTTCTCCAGGGTCTCCAGGTGAACTTTTGTTCGGCGTCTATTGATTCCGCGGTCGCCAATCGGGACATAGGTCGGCGCGGGCATTCTTGGATCTGGGAATCTGAGTGATCTCAAACTCAGAAAAATGGGGAAGCAGGCTCCGCACCTCTTGAAGATATCGAACTATGTTCGGCTCCCGAGCCTCAAATTCTCCTCATACATGGCCGGCCACTAGCTGAGAATCGGTGAAGGCATTAAGCTTCTCACCTTCAGGTTGCGGGCGATTCGGAGACCGGCTACCAGGGCTTCGTACTCAGCTTCGTTGTTGGAGGCCGGGAAAGAGAACCGGACGCCATATTCAAAAATTGCCCCCTCCGGGCTGGTGAGAACTAGGCCCGCACCGGAGCGACGGGCGTTAGATGACCCGTCGACATGGAGGAGCCATCGAGCTCCAGATTTTGGTTCTTCGGGGGAGTCTGGGGTGGAACCGTCCTCCGGGATGGTACACTCGAGGAGGAAGTCGGCTAGCACCTGAGCTTTGATGGCTGGGCGAGGCTGAAAGTGGATGTCATGCTCGCTCAACTCGACGGCCCACTTGGTCATTCTTCCTGATGCCTCGGGGCGGTGGACTACTGCCTTGATGGGTTGGTCGGTCAAGACCGTCACAGAATGCGCTTGGAAGTATGGTGCAGCTTTCGAACTGAGGTGATTAAGGCCAACATCATCTTCTCAATTCTGCTATATCTTGTCTCCGCATCGCGGAGTTGCCTGCTGACATAATAAATCGGCTTCTGGACCTTGCCTTCCTCTCTGACCAGCACCGAACAGACGGCGCCTTCTGAAACAGCCAGGTATAAGAACAGGGTCTCGCCCGGGGCCAGACTGCTGAGGAGTGGGGGCGAGCCGAGGTATTTTTGAGATCTTGAAATGATTTTTGGCATTCAGGGGTCCATCGAAGTTCTTAGCCGACCGGAGGGTTTTGAAGAAGGGGAGGCATCTCTCGGCCGACCGCGCCATAAAGCGGTTAAGAGCCGCTATCCTCTCGGTTAGGCGCTGACCTCTTTAATAGATGCTGGGGGCGCCATTTGTTGGAGAGCTTGAATCTTCTGGGGGTTAGCTTCGATACCTCGCTGGGAGACCATGAAGCCGAGAAACTTCCCAGAGTTAACGCCGAAGGCACACTTGGTCAGATTGAGCCTCATCCCATACTTGCGCAGCGTTGCAAAGCTCTCTGAGAGGTCCTCGACATGCCGTGATGCTTCTTTGCTTTTGACCAGCATATCATCCACGTACACCTCCATATTCCGGCCGATTTGCTCCTTGAATACTTTGTTAACCAGCCTTTGGTAGGTGGCACCTGTATTTTTAAGACCAAAGGGCATGACACGGTAACAGTAAGTACCTCGGTCGGTTATGAAGGCGGTCTTTTCTTCATCCTCGGGGGCCATCCGGATCTGATTGTAGCCTGAATAAGCATCCATGAATGACAGCATTTGGTGACCTGAGGTGGCATCCACGAGCTGATCGATCCGGGGAAGAGGGAAGTTGTCCTTCGGGTAGGCTTTGTTGAGGTCGGTGAAGTCGATGCAAATCCTCCACTTGCCGTTCGACTTCTTCACCATGACGACGTTTGATAGCCAGCTTGGATAATTTACCTCCCGACGAATTTCGCCTTGATGAGCTTATCTACTTCTTCTCAATGGCCTTTTGCCGTTCCGGGGCAAAGCTTCTCTTCTTTTGCTTGACGGGCCTGTGCATCTCGTCCACGTTGAGACGATGGATGAGAACCTCGGGGCTGACTCCTGGCATGTCAGAAGTGGACCAGGCGAAGATGTCGGCGTTGCTTTGGAGAAACCTAATCAATCTGTGCCGAGGTTCGCCTTTGAGCAGCAACCCAATTTTTATGGTTCGGTCGGGACGAGCCTCTTCCAACGGCACCTCCTCCAGCTCCTCTGCTGGTTCTCCTCGTTGTTCGGCGAATTCCTCCTGAGCGTCTAGCCCGTCAACCTCCGGTACTTTGGACTGAAGGCTGGTAACGAAGCATTGCCGAGCCATGGCTTGGCTTCCTCGAACAATTCCAACTCCCTGTTCGGTAGGGAATTTCATGGATAAATGGGGGATGGAGACAACTGCCATGAGGGACATTAGGCGGGCCTGCCGAATATGACATTGTATGGGGACCTGAGTTTGGTCACTAGGAAGTCCGTATAGATAGTGGCCACAAGGGGCCAGGCTCCCGCGCGGACCGTCAGGGTGATGACCCCTTCCGGGATGATGACGTCGCCTGTGAATCCCATTAGGGCAGAATCCATGGCTCGAAGGTTTTCCATGAGTAGTTTCATGTTGGCAAACACATCGAGATACAGAACGTTCACCGAACTTCCACTGTCAACAAGGATCCGATTTACATCATAGTTATTCAAATTGAGGGATACAACTAATGCATCATCATGGGGGAACTGTATCCCTTAGAGATCATCATTGGATAAGGAGAGCTCACCCGTCCGTGCCTTCTTTGGCGCTGATCCTTCATCATCGTCCCTGGGGCTCGACCCGCCGGCCTCTTCGATCATGTTGATGCGGCCGATCACGGGCGGATTTGGTGGAGGAGGAGGTTGTTGAAGTTCGGGCTGGCGGTCGCCTCCTTGCCCCGGCTCGGGCGCCCTCCTAAACTGATTCAGTCGTCCCCGCTGGATCAGCCTCTCGATTTCATTTTTAGCTGCCAGCATTCTTTAGTATCGTGGCCGTACTCCCGATGATAGCGGCAGTACTTGGTAGGGTCTCTTCGGGTTGGGTTCCCTTGGAGAGGAGCTGGCCGGGGGAGCTGGCGCTCTATCTCCATGAGGATCTGCGCCCGGGGCACGGTCAGTGGAGTGTAGCGATCGAATCGCCTGGGTGGGCTCTGGGAGCGATTCCTCAACGGCAGTGGGGGAACTCTTTGGTGGCGAGGTGGACTCGGCCAACGGGCGGGACGGTGCCTATCGGGACCTTTGGGCTCCTTCTTCTTTGCCAGCTCGGCGCGGGCAACTCTCCGTGATTCTTCGACCCTAGCATATTGTCCGCCAGGGCCATCATATCAGAGAGGTTAGGGGGGTAGCTGACTTCCATAGCCAGGTAGAAGTCGCTCTCCTTTGAGACTCCCCCCGCCAAGGCGGACATAGCCACCTCATGATTAAGGTGGTCCACCTCTAACATGGCCTTATTAAAACGGCCGAGATAATTTCTCAAGGACTCCCCCTCTCTCTGCTTGACTTCGGAGAGGGAGTCAGATCTTCGTCGGCGGCGGCGGCTGCTGACGAACTGGCCAATAAAAAGACGGCTCAGCTCGTCAAATGAATCAATGGAACCTGGCTTCAAGGCATTGAACCAGGTTCGGGCAAATCCTCTTAGGGTGGAGGGGAAAGCGCGGCAGAGGATCGCGTCGGATGCTCCGTGGAACATCATTATTGACCGGAAGCTGCTAAGATGGTCGTCCAGGTCTGAAGAGCCATGGTAGGGTTCGACGGTTGGTAGTTTAACATGGGAGGGAATCACTTCCTCCATGATCCCTTGGAGAAAGGGATGCCCTGCTCCGCTTTGGGCTGAGGCGGATGGGCCTGCTTGGCAGCGTCCAGCTTCTGATGCATCTCCTGGATCTGCCGACGGATCTCCACTTCAGCGGTTAGAGGAGGAGCTGGGCGAGAGGATCGCAGGGACGACATCAAATCATGGTGGGAGGACACTGGGGAGAGGGATCGGGCTTGCCGAGATCTGGGAGGATCCCTGTCGTAGCCGCCTCATGGGACTGGTTTGTTCCCTCTGGGTCGATGTGGGGGGTCCGCGGCTTCATGCGGACTGAAGGAGGAAGTCACCGGTGAAAAAGGAATCGCGGCCTCCTTGTGAAGGTGCGGAGCGGGAGGAGCTGTGAAGCGCTCCTGGACCAGGTGAGTCAGGGCCTAGACTTGCTGGACCAGCGAGGCGAACTGGTCCTGGGTCACCAGGATGGTTGGTGGTGACGGGGTTTCAATTGACGGAGGTTGTGGCGCTACACCGCTCACCGGATTAGGCCTCTGGGGAGCGGCCTGGTCTTGGGCTTCAGAGGTTGCCCTTCTCCGATTGGCCATTAGAGAGGTTCTACTCCAGATCGAGATCCTTATCTCCTTTCTTCAAGTTTTAACGGGACTTGAGGACCCTTCCTCTAGCACCATCTGTTGCGCCAGAATCCGTCCTCCGACTCGGGCGCAGTCGATCTCCTGGGGGGACCTGCACACAAGTCCTCACGCGAGAGGCGTTGGGGGTGGCCCTCCACGGAAGACCCTCCGATGCTCAAGTCAGTGGGAGAAAATCGGCGATCAATCAGAAAACGGAGAGGTGGATCTCTCCGGGGAGTCTCTCCAGGGGCGACTGATCGGGAGCTCCAAGGGAGAGCACCGATGAGCAGCTGGCGAGAGTGGGAGAGAGTGAGAGTGAGCGCATACCTGAGGGAATCTGGGAGTGTCATATTTATAGGTTATCACCTGGATCTTGAG
The DNA here is from genome assembly GCA_900491605.1 of Calamus simplicifolius. Classification (NCBI taxonomy): domain Eukaryota; kingdom Viridiplantae; phylum Streptophyta; class Magnoliopsida; order Arecales; family Arecaceae; genus Calamus; species Calamus simplicifolius. Next base: position 89,576 of record UESW01001360.1, read on the forward strand.
CGCCTTCTGGAAGGCTTGAAGTTGTTAGGATACGGAGATGGATCGAATCAGGCTGTTGTGGGGCCGTTGGGATCCGTATCCTGTTTGTTAAGGGATCGATGGCTAGGAGAGCTCCTTGATGGCTTGGGATCTGGTAGGTAGGTGAGTAGGTCCTAGGTAGTCGTATTAGGCTCTAGACCACTCTTCGACATAATGCTTTGCCTAAGATGTTGTTACGATAGGTCTAGGCTCTCCTGCGCCAGGTTCCGCGGGGGGTGAGTATCGGATCATGGATCGCTCGGGAAAGCCGAGCTACGGGAAGCTAGGGGGAGCCGAGCTACGGAAGCTCGGAGAAAGCCGAGCTACGGGGAGCTCGGGGAAGCCGAGCTATGGGGGCCCAGAGGAAGCCGAGCTATGGAAGCTCTGAGGATCCGAGCTGTGGAAGCCCGGGGAGACGAGCTGTGGAAGCTCGGGGAAGCCAAGCTGTGGGAGCTCGGGGAAGACGAGCTATAGAAGCCCGGGGGAGCCGAGCTACGGGAAGCTCGGGGACATCATGGCGGGCGAAGGGATGGGGTCGGTCTTAGCCCCCTCGCACGAATATTGATGCAATGATAATTTTACCCCCCAACAGGACCCTAAAAGTTTTCATCATTTTGAGCACCATATTTGCTCCTGTGTTGATTACTGGTAATTTCTGAGCCTGCTTTGTAAATAGTATTTATTATTTCAGTGTAACATTTTTAAATTGATAATCTAATTTTTTTTGTATCAAAATTCATTTTATTAGCTGAAAATCTTAGAAACATTTGAATGGATACCTTCAACACTTCAATAAAATGTTTTTGATAAGAAAAGCATACGCGTAACATGAAGGATCTGATTTTAATTTAGGAGGACTGGAAAGCATTTAGCTAGCGTTCATTTCAGCTTCAATGCCATCAGCTATGACAGAATGAAGGGAGCGTATGGTTGTTATTGGTCTGAGAATGAACATAGTGCTTCATGGTCGTCGTCCTTTCATGCATCTAATTATGTTGTGGTTTTCCATCAAAATAACAAGCAAGAGAGTGGAAGTTTTTGATGGAAAATCAACAAACTATGAACATCTAGTTTGTCTATCATGCTAATTCTTCCTCATCATATATCTGTGTATTAATTCATGTTATCTGCAACTTCAAATGAACAAGTTAGGTTGAGTCAGTTGGTCCCGATCTGAGTTAGTCTCATGTTCAAATCTTGATATTGAACGTAAACCCAGCAAATCCTTTGTGCTAGATCGGGTCATATACAACTTATACCCAATCTATTATAGGTGGGTATGTTGGTAGATGGTGGCTACCTAATGAATCAGACTGAGGCTAGAGTTTCACTCTATGTCCTTAAGACAATTTCGTCCCGCAATGGTGCTTACGGTCAGTATGACGATTGTCTCCCAGGATACAACAGTCTCCTTTTGATGAAAGCAGCACTACAATTCACCAAAACTTTCGAACCAAGAATGCTACTCTCTTTTTAATGCACTATTGCTATACTATCCTTAGGAAAGTATGCAAATGCCTAAGAGAGAAGAAGACTAGAATTGATTCAAATTGAACTCAATTCGGAATGGCTTGGGATTTAATCAAATGAGAGGGTCTAGGGTCCTATTTATATGTTTTTAGGTGCCCCTTGGAAGCAACCCTACGAATTTAATTAAATTTAAATTCTATTATCAAAGGATGTGAGGGTTAAGGGCTTATCACCCTTGATATACCCTTTAGACATCGTGATCTTCAGATCAGGCGATCGAATAAGCCTTTTCATGGCTGTGATCTGAAGATCAGCCGATCAGATAAGTCTATCCTTATCCTGATAAGCCTTTTCATCATCGTGATCTGATGATCACGTTATCAGATAGGCGGATGTCTATCACAACCGTACGATCGAACGGACACCTTATCATAACCGTCATGTTGACTGGTCAACCAACCGTCCTGTTGACTAGTCAACTTGACTAGTCAACCGACGGATGTCAACCGTTGGATCGTGATCAAGATTGTGATTTGATCACCGCATCTCGACCCTTCATCCGATCGATCAACGATCAATTGATCTCAGCCCCTTATCTTGATCCGATCAATCTCCCCGTGCGCGAGGGTGATGCGTAGCATCACCCTCAAGCTCTCCACTTGTGGTGAGCCTAAGGAATTTAAGCTTCAATGAAGTGGTTTTCATATAAGTGAACCTTCCTTTCTTGATTTTTCCGATATGGAAATAAATGTCCCTGTAATTTCTCATTCACACACATAAGGCAGTAATGGGCTTTCAAGGCCCATTAAGGTATTTATGGTCTATTTTGGCCCATTACCCAACATCTATAATATTTAGATTCAGATTTGAGTTTGGTCATGTGTTCGGGAGAACATTACCATCAGACTTTGTTTGTGCTATCTCTGCCCGCAGCCATGCCTTACAACACTATCAAATGCGATATTTTCTTTTGTTTTATTATTTTACGCTTTGTAAAGGATGCATATGAAGATATCCAATTAAATTTTACTAAGATAATGAAAACTGAAGTTCAAAAAAAAGAAAAGAAAAAACACTTATTAAATCATATACTTCTGAATGGAGGAGGAGCCATTCATGAAAGGTGAGACAGCTATTAAAAAAGCTTGAGAGAGTCTTTAAAAAAACAAAAGTTAATATTACAAAACTCAAACTCTTGTTATATATATTCAGAACGGATTAGATAGTTCCGATCAAAATTTATGAATTATAGACCCAACCCCAAATATAGTGTAGGTTTGATATTTGAACCTGATACATCTGTTAGGATTTAGAGACAGTAGTAAAATTTCTCGTTAAACAAGAATCAAAAATTTCTATCATATTACTAATGATCAGATTCGTTACCGTACTTGAATCCTTTGAATCGGAGTTCAAATCATCAAAATCCTTTTTACTTCCCAAAGGATTTTATTGCTTGCTAGAATTTATCCTCTAAAGCCGTGAGAAATCCGTGAGATAACTTGGAATTCCTCCTGAGCTCCTCCACTCTCACGAATTCCAAAGCCATGAGATACCTTGGAATTCCTCCTGAAACAGCTCCTTCACAGCCTTCACGTCGTTGCTTGGATCCCTTCCACGAACATCTTTACGAACGCACGATTCTCCTCCATCGTGAGCATGCCCCACTCGTTTTCTTCCTGGGAGAAATCCAGAGCGTCGTCTTCCACGGCTTGCTGGCACAGCACGTCTTTACGCAAAGCCGTGAGTTAGCGCTGGGATCCCCCATGAAGGCTTCGTTCCATGCGAGCAAAGCCTCACCCAGCCGCTAGAACGCCCTTTCTCCTGATACCACTCTACGCTCGCTTGGAAACCCGAGAGTAACACACCGTTCACGAAAACCTTGGACCACAAAGCCTTCACGCTTTTACGATGGAATCACATGAAGGCTTCTGCCAAGAAGCCTGAAACACCACGAAGTCTGGTGGTGTTCCACGGTTCCAGGTGGGCGGGTGTGCACAAAACCATGGAGGAGGAAGAAGATGAGAAAAAGACGAAGATTAGGATTGGGAGAAAAGAGTCTGTTCTCTATTACATCAAAACCCTAGCGACTAGAGTTTAAATGCATCCACAAAGTGGGCCAGGCCCAAACTCAACAAAAACTCCCATGGACTAACCCAATGAGATTAAACTAATTTCCAAGCCCGTGTACACCCGTAACTTGATTTAATCTCAACCCTTGGACTCAAACCTAGCCCAATATAAGTTAACCCTCCTGAGCCTTGATAGCACCACATGAGGCCCAACAATCTCCATTTTGGTGCTTTCAAGGCCTCAGCATGTACGCCGTGTCCATCAGCTGCAATCCCTACGAAAGCTGTCCCGTGAAAGAACCTTGGTCAGTACATAGCTAGATTCTTCTTGATATGTACCTTCATCAACTCCACTCCACCTTCTTCCACCAGCTCTCTATAGTCGAAGTCTTCCTTCTGAAAGTATCCTCTGGCCACTAGTCCTGCCTTGTACCTGATACCTTTATTTTGAAGGCTCTTTCTTGCGCTAATAAACCCATTTGCAACCAATGGGTTTCTTCCGTTATGGCAACTGGACCACCTACCACGTGCCAGTCCTGCGGAGAGATTACATCTCTTTTGCCATAGCCTGCATCTTCTGCCATAGCCTGGACCCATCTCTCTCTATCCTGGCTGTTCTGGCTCTCCACAGCCTTCTGATAGGTGTAAGGGTCTCCATTCAATGTCACCAGGGCATATGACACTGAATCCTCGAAGCCGTATCGAACTGATGATTGCACGTTTCTCCTGGGCCTATGCAGTGCGATCCCAGTATTAGTCCCCTGCCCAGCTGCATCCTCCTGAGTTCTCTGCTCAGCTACATCCTGCTAAACTTTCTGGCTTCTGACCCCTCTACTAGTCCTCTCCACCTGAATCTTAAATCCTTCTGGTCCACTAGCAAATGGCACGACTGTGTAGAAGGTCATCTGACTAGTGTTACCGTGTTCCACCTTCTGTAGTCCCTGCTATGCATTTGTACCATCTCTACTCTGAAGGATCGAGCTCTCATCGAAGGTCACATCCCTGCTGATGACAACCTTCTTCTCTGTTGGTCCAGATAGCAACTCAAGAGGGGGGTGAATTGGGTTTTCAAAAATTAAACTCCTTTTAAAAACAATCCCCCAGTGGAAGTGAAAACTTAGATGTATACAAATTAAAATAGAGTGTGCAAAGATAGAGAGTAAGAGAAAGGAAACAATCACTGCAAACACAAAAGTTTTATAGTGGTTCGGTGTACCTACACCTACATCCACTCCCAAGTACCTCTTGGGTCCACACTATAATCAATCTGATTACAGAGTTGTTTTGCAAGCTCACAACTCAAACTTGTTGTTTTCCGGGTGCACAACGAACCCAGCTGGTTTTCAAGGCTCACCAGCACACAACCTTACAACACAAGCAACTGCTTGCTCAAGGCTAACAGCCTCAACGGAATCAATCCTCTGATTGACCCAGCAAACAATAACGTTTTTACAAATTTAAAAGCTCCTCCAATGAGCAAATATACAATAATAACAACAATAAAGAGATAGGAATCAAAGCCTGATTTGCAGATCTTGGTGGCTTGCTTCTTCTCTTCTCTTGAGTGGATCTTCCTTTAGAATGCTCTTGAAGCTCCGAAGATTAGAAAGCTAGGGCTTGCTTCTTCTTTTGAGATTTCTTCAAAATAGGACAAGGAATGCTAGAAATCTCTCTCTTTTCTTTTGGGAGATCAGTATAATCTTTCCTTTCGAATCTTCCTCTTTTCTCTTTTGATTTTCTGATGGATTTCACTCTTGTTTTTCTGATTTTTCTCTCTTGTTTTCTTGCTTGTCTCTCTTTTTCGGATACAATAAAAATCTTCTTATATTTTTCTTAATCCATAAATAGCCAAAAACTATCCGTTAGAAACAAGTGTAAGAAGGATTAGAACCAAAAAGGGTAATAGCCGTTGGGATTAAAAAGATAAAGATAAAGTTTAGAGACGTTCTGACAGTTCTGGAGTCGTTTTGACAAACTGGAGTCGACTCTAACTTTTTGGAGTCGGCTCTAAATCGAAAATCCCCAATCCGCTCGATCTGGAGTCGTCTCTGACTTTTCTGGGGTCGACACGAAAATCTTCTGGAGTCGACTCTAACAGTCCAGGAGTCGACTCTAAGTCGTGACCGAAAAACCATCGTTCTGTCTTTTCTGTTGGAGTCGGCTCTAACAGTCCAGGTGTCGACTCTAAGTCTGTGCCGATTTTGGAGTCGACTCTGCGATTCCATGTGTCGACTCTAATGTCTGCAATCTTACCTTGACATTAGATTCGAACTAGAACTTGATTTTTCTTGTGATTTTGATTAATAAATCATATCATAAACTGAAAAACTAAACCAAAATCATTAGTAACTTCAAATGTTATACTCAATAGTTTTGTTAATCATCAAAATCAATAATTGGGTCAACAATCTCCCCCTTTTTGATGATGACAAAAACTTTGAGTATATGCATTAAAAATTCATTTGAAATAAGTGTTATAGACATTGTTAAAGCTTTAAAACTTCTTAACAGAGAATTTGATGTCAAGTTTCAAAATGAACTTTAAAAAACATACTTGAGTTCTATTATAAACAACAATCAAGATGATTTGACACAGAAAATCATTTAACATAGAAAATTATTAAGCTCCCCCTGCATTAAATAACTCCCCCTATGCAAGGTACATGTAAATAAACTGAAATATGATCAATTTATAGATTTTCTCCCCTTTTTGAGATATGCCAATTGATTAAAACATATTGAAACTTACAAATCTTATATTCTTTCATTCTCTCTTATATTCTTTCATCTCTCTTCTTTATGCATATACAATTTTCTCTCCCCCTTTTTTGTTATCAGCAATAAGGTGAGTTTAAAAATAATAATGTAGGTTATAGCGAGGTTGTTGGTTCATTCAATCATAGAGATAGTAAACTTCATTCATTGAATTGCTCTCATAGACAAATTTGCAATAAAAAGATAATTGTATTTCATTTCAAGATGCATTACATGTGTCTATCAAAATACATTCTCAGTAAAGTACTATATTAATCAGAAAATCCTAGATACAAGCTAACAAAGTATAGTAAACTAGAAATCCTAAGATACAAACTATGAAAAGCTAATCTTAGGTTTCTAAAAGGTTAGGGTAGGATAGGCTTAGATAGGGTATCACTGTAGGAAATGGAAGGTCAATCAAACATGCTTGTAGACAATTTTCTTCAGATGGCCTATCATTTCCATAATCTCATCCTTTTGTGATTTCTTAAAGCCTTCAAGACAACTCTCAACTTGAGCAACAACAAGGTCTAAATCTTTCTTCAATTGACCAGTAGCATCTAGATAAGCTCTAGATCCATCTGCAATCCCTTCCAGCCTTTCAAAAATCTTTTGAAGCTCAGTGACCAAGGGAATCTGCAGAGCGGCTAATGAAAATGAAATCAAGTCGAGTCTGGAATTGATCTCCTCCTTAAACTGTCTGATGTCATCTCTCATCTGACAAATCTCATTGTCCTCTGACTGTCATACTCAGCTAATAATGCTCTGAGCTGACTAATCTGCACAGAAAATCTCCAGATACAATGCTGTCTGAGGTGGAGGTGAAGAATATGTGCTCGGTCCAGCCTCAGAAGGTCCAGCAGTAGATGGTCCCGCAACAGATGGGTCAGGGACTGATGGTCCCGCAACTGATGGTCCAGGGATGTCCTCTGGCTCTCCTCTCATCCTCCTTTTATCCAATTACCATTTACCTTTCTGAAGCCCATACGTGAATGGTAGAGACACTGTAGTAGTCTGTATGCCTTAATTTCCTCAGTGGCTCATTGTCCATGATTACACCTTGGCTTCTGAATACCAAAGTCAGAATCATACCATATGGCAATGTAGATCTTTTCTTGGTAGCTGCCTCTGCCATATAGCCTATCATCATCCCAGCTAAGTTTACTGGCTGCCCGGTAATGATACAATCCATCAGCAAGATGTCTCGCTCTGAGACATACTCAAATCTGCCTATCTTTGGAAATAATATCCTCCCGCAGATGTTGTGAAGAAGTCTAAGTTCCAAATTTAGTTGATTTGCCAAAATTTCCTCAAACTCAGATACCTCTCTCCCCAACATCCTAGATAGGGCACCACCACGATCATCATGCTGATACTCATTTATCCAACAGTGGGCATCTCTAACAAATTTCCAAGTATCTCAGCAGTGATCACAACTCTTGTTCCTCTCACATAACTTACTAAACCTCCCTCTCCTCTACTCAAATCATTGTAGAATTCTCTTACGAGGGCAGGGTAGGTAGGAACATCCAAGAACAAAGCTTTCTCCCATCCCATTTCTTTCAATTGACGCCCAATAGAGAAACCTCCGAAGCAAAGAAATCGAAATCAACCTTCCTTCCAGTTGTGATAGCCTTACCCGCTAATTGGTCGATATGAGGAGAAGATGGAGATGGTGGAGAAGCCTCACGAGTGGCAGAAGATGATGAAGATGGCGCTTGCCTCCGAATCGTGCGACGCCTCGTGGGAACGGCCGAACCTCCAACGATAGCACGCCTTTTAGGAGCCATAGGATTTGATTGGAATGAGTAATCAAGGGATTTGAAGGGTTTAGAGGGGTTGGAATAGGTTTGGAACGGCTCTAGAGAGGATTGGAGACGATAGAATCCGAATAGGTGTCGACTCCGTATATATTTTTGACCTAGGTTCACTTAGAGTCGACTCCCGCAAAGCGAGGTGTCGGCTCCGAACCAGAAAATCTGTCAGCGCGAATTAGAGTCGGCTCTGCAGAAGCAGGTGTCGGCTCTAATTGCCCAGACAGAACATCAAATAGGAAGGTGTCGACTCCACAAACTGTAGGTGTCGACTCCACAATAGTTTCAGGAAAAATTCAATTTCAAGGATCTGAAACTGATCAAATTAATCATCAAACTCTAGATAAGTGTTCCTTAATCAATTGGGGAAACAATGAATCAAATTTCTAGATAAATTTCCTTATTGAACATAGAGGATTTTCAAGAAATTGATGAAGTCTAGATAGTTGTTGTCCTTAAGAGTTTCAGAAAGTCATTCTAAAGGATCACAAACTCCTAATTCTCCTCTAAGATAACAAAATCTTTCTTCACTTAATGGTTTGGTAAAAATATCAGCTAATTGATCATTAGTATTCACATATTCAAGACAAACATCATTGTTGGAAACATGTTCTCTAATAAAGTGATGTCTAATTTCTATGTGTTTAGTTCTAGAGTGTTGGATTGGATTCTTCGTTAGATTGATGGCACTAGTGTTATCACATCTAATAGGAATTTTATCAAGTGTGATACCATAATCTTCAAGTTGTCGCTTAATCCAAAGGATTTGAGCACAGCAACTTCCAGCTGCAACATACTCTGCCTCAGCAGTGGATAATGCAACCGAATTTTGCTTCTTGCTAAACCAAGAGATTAAGTTACTTCCTAAAAGTTGGCATGCACCACTTGTACTCTTCCTATCTAATTTACAACCAGCATAATCAGAATCAGAATAAGCAATCAATTTCAAAGTTGAGTCTCTAGAATACCATAATCCTACATTTTTAGTTCCATTTAAGTATCTAAAGATTCTTTTAACAGCAAATAAATGTGATTCTTTAGGATTAGATTGATATCTTGCACATAGGCAAACAGAAAACATAATATCTGGCCTACTTGCAGTTAAGTAAAGAAGTGATCCGATCATACCTCGGTAATGCTTCTGATCTACTTTCTTACCTTCTTCATCCTTGTCCAGCTTGCATGAGGGACTCATTGGCGTACCAAGGGGTTTAGCAGATTCCATACCAAACTTCTTGAGTATTTCCTTTGTGTACTTTGTTTGGTTGATGAAAATCCCGCTTTCTCTTGTTTGATTTGAAGTCCAAGGAAGAAGTTGAGTTCTCCCATCATGCTCATCTCGAATTCTCCCTGCATTAACTTAGCAAATTCTTGACAAAGGAGATTGTTAGTAGCACCAAATACAATGTCATCAACATAAATTTGAACAATTAAAAAATTTTCTTTTCTTTTTAAAAATAAAGTTTTATCAACATTTCCTCTAGAAAAATTATTTTCAATTAAAATTTACTTAATCTATCATACCAAGCTCTAGGTGCTTGCTTTAAACCATAAAGTGCTTTGTGTAGTTTGAAGACGTGGTTTGGAAATTCATGATCTTCAAAACCAGGAGGTTGTTCAACATAAACTTCCTCATTTATAAAACCATTTAAAAATGCACTTTTAACATCCATTTGAAATAAGTTGAAATTCATATGACATGCAAATGCAAGCAGTAGTCTAATGGCTTCTAATCTAGCAACAGGTGCAAAGGTTTCATCAAAATCTATACCTTCTTCCTGATTATATCCCTTTGCAACTAATCTAGCCTTATTTCTAATCACCAAGCCATTTTCATCCAATTTATTTCTAAAAACCCATTTAGATCCTATTATAGGGTGATCTCTAGGTCTATCTACTAGAGTCCAAACTTGGTTCCTAGTGAATTGGTTTAACTCTTCCTGCATTGCTAACATCCAATAACTATCTTTCTCAGCTTCCTCTATAGTTTTGGGTTCTATATGAGATACAAATGCAAGATGATTATTGATATTTCTCATTGATGATCTAGTCCTTACACCTTGAGATGGATCACCTATGATTAGGTCCTTAGGATGACCATAAGCATATCTCCAATCTCTAGGTAGATCTTTATCATTATGAGCAGTATCAATACATCATCCTTAGGTGAGTCATCATCCTTAGCTTCAGGTTCTTGATCTGAAGATACATTTAATTTTTCAATACCTCTTTCAATCAAAGATGTATCTTCCTCATCATCAATTTTACCCGAACTTGATGCTAAAGACTCATCAAACACTATATGAATGGATTCTTCTACAACTAAGCTTCTTTTATTAAATACTCTATATGCCTTGCTAGATGTAGAATATCCTAGGAAAATGCCTTCATCAGACTTTGCATCAAACTTCCCAAGATTGTCCTTACCATTGTTATGAATAAAGCATTTACAACCAAATGCATGAAAATAACCTAAATTTGGTTTCCTATTATGCCATAGTTCATAGGGAGTCTTCTTAAGGATAGGTCTAATCAGGGCTCTATTTAGGATGTAACATGCTGTGTTTATAGCTTCCGCCCAAAAATATTTTGGAAGTTGGCTTTCACATAGCATGGTACGGGCCATGTCTTCTAAAGTCCTATTCTTTCTTTCTACAACTCCATTTTGTTGTGGTGTCCTAGGTGCTGAAAAATTATGATGTATGCCTTTTTCAAAACAGAATTTTTCAAATAAGTGATTTTCAAATTCAGTTCCATGATCACTTCTAATAGACACTATGGTAGTGTTTTTCTCATTTGTGACTTTCTTAACAAATTTCAGGAATATTGAGAAAGTCTCATCTTTGTGAGCCAAAAACATTACCCAAGTGAATCTAGAGTAATCATCTACTATCACAAGACCATATTTCTTTCCTCCTAGACTTGTGGTTCTAGTAGGTCCAAAAAGGTCCATGTGTAGTAGCTCTAGTGGCCTAGTAGTTGAAACAACATTCTTAGATTTGAAAGAAGTTCTTGTTTGTTTTCCAAATTGACATGCATCACAGATTCGATTATTTTCAAAATTTAAGCTAGGAATACCTTTAACTAGATCCATTTTTAATAGTTTAGAAATTAGGTGTGTGCTTGCATGACCTAATCTACGGTGCCATAGCCAACCAATCTCATTCATCTTAGCATTATTAGCAACTAAGCAATGATTACTTGGAGATAAATTACTCAAATCAATTAAGTACACATTGCCATAACGTTTACCAACAAGAATAATGCTGTTATCAATGGGATTAGTAACAGTGCAAATAGAAGCTTCAAAGGAAACTTTGAAACCTTTATCACACAGTTGGCTAATACTTATTAAATTATGCTTAAGTCCATCAACATATAAAACATTATCAATATGAGTAGATGGAGTAATTTGAATCTTACCAATACCCATGATATGGCCTTGACCATTATCACCAAAAGTAACTACTCCACCTCTTTTCGATTCAAGGGTGATGAATTGATCTTTGTCACCCGTCATGTGTCTTGAGCAACCACTATCAAGGTACCACTTTCTTTTCAGTCTGATGGCTGCAAGACACTCCTGCAAAATATTCATATCTTAACTTTAGGTACCCAAGCCTTCTTGGGTCCTTCATGGTTAGATGCAATAAATATTGTTCCTTTGGGAACCCAAATCATCTTTCTTTTATCATGGAGTTTTACACATATAAGATTTATGTCCTTTGTTTCCACATTTAAAACAAGTAATATTTGATGATTTTTCAGCATGTACAAAAATATTTTTCAAGGATTTTTGCTTTTTAAGTGGATTATATCCTAATCCAGCTTTATCAAAAATAGCTTTTTGATTGTCCAAATCATATTAAGTTTGATAGAGCTCAAAGTAAATTTATCAACTATAGGTTTAAGTCTATCAACTTCATTTTTCAAGCTTTCATTTTCTTTATCAAAAGTTCTTTTTCTACAACATGCTTTTCATTTTCTAAAGATAGATTTTGCATTTGATTTTTCAGATCTTTGTTCTTTGAACTTAATTTTGCAAAATCATCCATCAATTCATAAAAAGCACTATGCAACTCATCGAAAGTAAAATCATCAAGAAAACTTGGACTTACCTCATCATTGTCCGCCATGAAGCATAGATTGGCCATTTCACTCTTCTCTTCCTCTTCGGAACTTGAGCTTTCCGAATCACTCCATGTGGCCATCATTGCCTTCTTTTTGAATCTCCGGGTGCCTTTCTTTAGTTGTGGGCATTCAGATTTAAAGTGTCCCGGCTTCTTGCATTCAAAACAGATAACTTCTTTTTCTTTGCCCTTGTCCTCATCTTTTCTAGCAAAGGGCTTTTTCTTTTCAAACTTCTTTTCTTCATGAATCTTTTAAACTTCCTTGTGATGAGTGCCATGTCCTCATCATCACTTTCATCTTCAGATTCATGAGGCTCTTCCATATATTCAGAAATCTTAAGAGCCATAGTCCTCTTCTTCTTTGACTCATCATCATCAATATGTTGCTTAACTTGAAGCTCATGAGTCATTAAGGATCCCAATAATTCTTCAGGGGTAGGGTACTTAGATCCTTTGCCTCTTGTATTGCAGTCACTTTAGCTTCCCAAGTCCTAGGCAAGGAACGCAAAACCTTTCTCACAAGATCAGAATTATCATAAGATTTACCAAGACTTTTTAAACCATTAACTATATCAGTAAATCTTGTAAACATATCAGAAATAGATTCACATGCATCCATTTTAAATTCATACTTATGAACTAGCATGTTAATCTTGGATTCCTTGACTTGATTTGTTCCCTCATGGGTAACCTCAAGTCTATCCCAAATTTCCTTAGCAGAAATGCAAATAGATATACGATTGAATTCATTTGCATCTAATGAGCAGTACAAAACATTCATAGCCTTGGCATTAAGTTGTGCCAATTTTTTATCATGTTCATCCCATTTTGTTTCCGTTTAGGAATCTCCATGCCATTAATTCTAGTAGTGGTGTGTGTGGTCCACTGACTATAATGCTCCATAGATCATAGTCAAGTGCTTGAATAAAAATTTTTATTCTAGCCTTCCAATAACCATAGTTTAAACCATTAAACAAGGGTGGTCTATTTGTAGATTGGCCTTCGGAAAAAGATGAACCAGCTTGAGTTGCCATGTGGATCTTTGACTCTTGATCGTTAGATCAAATCAAATGAGCACTAGCTCTGATACCAATTGTTGGTCCAGATAGCAACCCAAGAGGGGGGGTGAATTGGGTTTTTCAAAAATTAAACTCCTTTTAAAAACAATCCCCCAGCGGAAGTGAAAACTTAGATGTATACGAATTAAAACAGAGTGTGCAAAGATAGAGAGTAAGAGACAAGGAAACAATCACTGCAAACACAAGAAGTTTTATAGTGGTTCGGTGTACCTACACCTACATCCACTCCCAAGTACCTCTTGGGTCCACACTATAATCAATCTGATTACAGCAGAGTTGTTTTGCAAGCTCACAACTCAAACTTGTTATTTTCCCGGGTGCACAACGAACCCAGCTGGTTTTCAAGGCTCACCAGCACACAACCTTACAATACAAGCAACAGCTTGCTCAAGGCTAACATCTCAACGGAATCAATCCTCTGATTGACCCAGCAAACAATAACGTTTTTACAAATTTAAAAGCTCCTCCAATGAGCAAATATACAATAATATAACAACAATAAAGAGATAGGAATCAAAGCCTAATTTACAGATATTGGTGGCTTGCTTCTTCTCTTCTCTTGAGTGGATCTTCCTTTAGAATGCTCTTGAAGCTCCGAAGATTAGAAAGCTAGGGCTTGCTTCTTATTTGGGATTTCTTCAAAATAGGACAAGGAATGCTAGAAATCTCTCTCTTTTCTTTGGGAGATCAGTATAATCTTTCCTTTCGAATCTTCCCTCTTTTCTCTTTTGATTTTCTGATGGATTTCACTCTTGTTTTTCTAATTTTCTCTCTTGTTTTCTTGCTTGTCCTCCTCTTTTTCGGATACAATAAACCTCTTCTTATAGATTCTTCTTAATCCATAAATAGCCAAAAACTATCCGTTAGAAACAAGTGTAAGAAGGATTAGAACCAAAAAGGGTAATAACCGTTGGGATTAAAAAGATAAAGATAAAGTTTAGAGACGTTCTGACAGTTCTGGAGTCGTTTCTAACAAATTGGAGTCGACTCTAACTTTTCTGGAGTCGGCTCTAAATCGAAAATCCCCAATCCGCTCGATCTGGAGTCGTCTCTGACTTTTCTGGGGTCGACACAAAAATCTTCTGGAGTCGACTCTAACAGTCCGGGATTCGACTTTAAGTCATGACCGAAAAAATCATCGTTCTGTCTATTCTGTTGGAGTTGGCTCTAACGGTCCAGGTGTCGACTCTAAGTCTGTGCCGATTTCTGGAGTCGACTCTGCGATTCCATGTGTCGACTCTAATATCTGTAATCTTACCTTGACATTAGATTCAAACAAGAACTTGATTTTTCTTGTAATTTTGATTAATAAATTATATCATAAACTAAAAAACTAAACCAAAATCATTAGTAGCTTCAAATGTTATACTCAATTAGTTTTGTTAATCATCAAAATCTATAATTGGGTCAACATTCTCCAAGGGGTCCCACAGTCGATACTCCTTGATTCCATGCGGGTAGGCTAGGAGCACCATCTTCTTAGACCTGGCGTCCAACTTACTCCGCTTCCCAGCACCAACATGCACATATGCCATACATCCAAACACCCTCAGATGGTTTAAGCTTATCTTCCCTCTAGACCATATCTCCTCTGAAATGCCTTCATCCAATCTGGTGTGCGGTGATCAATTGATCAAGTAGCTAGCTGCACCTACTGCGTCAACGCAGAACATCTTTGGAAGCCCTGCCTACAGCCTCAAGCACCTTACTTTTTCTAATAGTGTTCTGTTTATCCTCTCAGCCACCCCTTCCTATTGAGAAGTTTCCATCACCGAGAAGTACCTTTTGATGTCCCACTCCTCACGAAATCTCTGGAACTCCCTGCTGGTATATTCTCTGCCGCTGTCTAACTCAGATACTTCACACTCCTACCCTGCTCCTTCTCAACCTCAGCCTTCCAGATTCTGAACTTGGTGAAGACCTCTGATTTCTCCTTCATGAAGTAGATCCAATGCTTTCCTGAGAAATCATCTATCAAGGTAAAGAAGTATCTAGCCTATTCCTTACAGAAACTGGGGCTGGTCCCTAGACATCCATGTGTATAATTCCAAAGGTTATGCACTCCTAGCTGTGCTGACCAAGAATTATACTTTCCTTGCTTTCCTATCTGACATGGCTCATAGATCTTCATGACTCCACCACTCAGGTTCGGAAGTAGTCCTCTCTTGCTCAGTTCTTTCATTCCCCTATCTCCCATGTGGCCTAGACGGTAATGCCACATCTTGCATACATCCCGAGGATCCTATTCCACAACTGCTGCCTCGGATTTTTCTGTCATCAGAAAGCCCTCCAACTTGTATAGGTTATTCTCCAGCCTTCTCCCTCTCATCACCACCATAGCTCTATTGGAGATGTTCAGAACTCCACTCCTGGCATGACTACTGAAGGTGTATCCTATCTGCTCTATGTACCCCAGTGACACTAGATTTTTCTTGAGTTCTGGGACATGCTTCACGCTAGTAAGAGTATGCACCATGCTATCAAACATCCTCATCCTCACTGTGCCAATCCCTGCCACCTTGCAAGAGTGATCATCTTCAAGAGTCGCACACCCTCATCAACCTCTGTGTAAATGATGAACCATGACCGGTTGGGAGTGTAATGATGAAAACAGGCTGAATCCAAGGTCCACATCTCTGTGCTGTGCCTGTGACCATCTAATACCACCAAGAGATCATCCTTCACCTCCTAGCCTGCAACTGTACTCACAAATTTAGATCTTCCCTTTTCTCCCTTTTTTCACTTAGGACAATCCCTTTTAAAATATCCTATCTCACCACACTTGTAGCACTTAGCCTTCCTTAACTGTAACCGTCCCCTAGGCCTGCTCCTATCCCTGCCTTTTCCTGACCTTTCCCCAACTGATAGACCCACTTGGGGAACTACTTCCTTGGTCATCTTCTTCCTCTGCTCATTCGTCCGAAGTACTGAAATAATATCTTCATAGAACAATGTCTTCTTTCCGTAAAGCAGCATCGTGACCAATGAGTCATATGATGTGGGCAGCGAATATATAACAAAAGTGCCTTATCTTCCTCCTTTCTCTTGACCCCAACATTCAGCAATTCATTGCTCACCTGGTCAAACACCTGGATGTGGCCCAGCACATCTCCACATTCTGATATCCGAAAGCTGTAGAGGCGCTTCTTCAACATCAACTTGTTGCACATGTTCTTTCCTATGTAGAGGGCTTGCAAATTCGATCAGAGTCCCTTTGGGGTCTTCTCCTCCAGCACTGAATAAAGGACTGAATCTGCCAGACATCCTCTGATCATTGAACATGCCTTCTTTTCCAATGACATCCACTGCTTATCTGTCATCCCATCTGGCCTTTCCTCCAAAGCCAGATCTAAACCCTGCTGCACAAGTAGGTCCTCCACCTGGACTTTTCACATGAAAAAACTTTCCTTCCCATCAAACTTTTTAAAATATAATTTTATGCTACTACCCATGGCGGGATCTCAACCAAAATAAAAATAGCATAAAAATAAATTTTAAAAAATTAAGAGGTACCTTGATGAGACCTTATTGAAATTGTTTCAACCCTTGAAGATCTCCAAATTACTTCTTGTTGAACCAGGCTCTGATACCAATTGTTGGGATTTAGAGACAGTAGTGGGATTTCTGGTTGAACAAGACCCAAGGATTTCTATCCTATTACCAACGATCAGATTTGTTATCATCCTTGAATCCTTTTAATCGAAGTTCAAATCACCAAAACCCTTTTTACTTCCCAAAAGATTTTATTGCTTGCTGGAATTTATCCTCTAAATCCGTGAGAAATCCATGAGATACCTTGGAATTCCTCCTGAGCTCCTCCACTCTCACGAATTCCAAAGCCGTGAGATACCTTGGAATTCCTCCTGAAATAGCTCCTTCATGGCCTTCTCGTCGTTGCTTGGATCCCTTCCACGAACGTCTTCACAAACACACGATTCTCCTCCACCGTGAGCGTGCCCCACTCATTTTCTTCCTAGGAGAAATCCAGAGCATCATCTTCCATGGCTTGCTGGCCCAGCACGTCTTTATGCGAAGCCGTGAGTTAGTGCTGGGATCCCCCACGAAGGCTTCGTTCCACGCGAGCAAAACCTCACCCAGCCGCTAGAACGCCCTTTCTCCTAATACCACTCTATGCCCTCTTGGAAACCCGAGAGCAGCACACCGTTCACGAAAACCTTGGACCACGAAGCCTTCACGCTTTTACGTTGGAATCACATGAAGGCTTCTGCCAAGAAGCCTGAAACACCACGAAGTCCGGTGGTGTTCCATGGTTCCAAGCGGGCGGGCGGGCACAAAACCATGGAGGAGGAAGAAGATGAGAAAAAGACGAAGATTAGGATTAGGAGAAAAGAGTCTGTTCTCTATTCCATCCAAACTCTAGCGACTAGAGTTTAAATACAACCATGAAGTGGGCTAAGTCCAGACTCAATAAAAACTCCTATGGACTAATCCAATGAGATTAAACTAATTCTCAAGCCAGTGTACACCCGTGACTTGATTTAATCTCAACCCTTGGATTCAAACCCAGCCCAATACAAGTTAGCCCCCCTAGGCCTTAATAGCACCACACCAGGCCCAATAACATCACTGCTTGTCTTGATGAGTGGGTTGGGGTGAGTCAGGTTATAGGGAAAACACTTTGTACACCGTCCCCGGTGCAGCAAGTCCTACGTGGGCTGCACCGCTCCTTCCTATTGGTCCACATGGATCCCATGTGGCCTGACATGATGGGACAGAATAGCAGAAAGATAATGTTACTTTTTGATCGTACATCCATTAAAAGTCGTTCAGCCTTTCACCATTGGTGTGAAGACGAAATGCCCTTTCCCTCCAGGGTGTCATGGGTCTTGAACTAGGGTGTCATGGGTCTTGAACTAGGGTGTCGTGGGTCTTGAACTGGGGGTTTCGTGGGTCTTAAACTAAGGTGTCATGGGTCTTGAACTGGGGGTGTCGTGGGTCTTTAACTAGGGTGTCGTGGGTCTTGAACTAGGGGTGTCATGGGTCTTGAACTGGGGTGTCGTGGGTCTTGAACTAGGGTGTCGTGGGTCTTGAACTAGGGGTGTCGTGGGTCTTGAACTGGGGTGTCATGGGTCTTGAACTGGGGGTATCGTGGGTCTTGAACTGGGGTGTCGTGGGTCTTGAACTAGGGTGTCGTGGGTCTTGAACTAGGGGGTGTCATGGATCTTGAACTAGGGTGTCATGGGTCTTGAACTAGGGTGTCGTGGGTCTTGAACTGGGGGTTTCGTGGGTCTTAAACTAAGGTGTCATGGGTCTTGAACTGGGGGTGTCGTGGGTCTTTAACTAGGGTGTCGTGGGTCTTGAACTAGGGGTGTCATGGGTCTTGAACTGGGGGTGTCGTGGGTCTTGAACTAGGGTGTCGTGGGTCTTGAACTAGGGGTGTCGTGGGTCTTGAACTGGGGTGTCATGGGTCTTGAACTGGGGGTATCGTGGGTCTTGAACTGGGGTGTCGTGGGTCTTGAACTAGGGTGTCGTGGGTCTTGAACTAGGGGGTGTCATGGATCTTGAACTAGGGTGTCATGGGTCTTGAACTAGGGTGTCGTGGGTCTTGAACTGGGGGTTTCGTGGGTCTTAAACTAAGGTGTCATGGGTCTTGAACTGGGGGTGTCGTGGGTCTTGAACTGGGGTGTCGTGGGTCTTGAACTAGGGGTGTCGTGGGTCTTGAACTGGGGGTGTCATGGGTCTTGAACTAGGGTGTCGTGGGTCTTGAACTGGGGTGTCATGGGTCTTGAACTAGGGTATCGTGTGTCTTGAACTGGGGGTGTCATGAGTCTTGAACTAGGGTGTCGTAGGTCTTGAACTATGGTGTCATCTATCCACCATAGCAATCTCCTATGCCCCCCCAATCAAACCATAGTCTGTGCTCTGCTTCTTGGATTAGCTTGCGACACGGAAATGCATGGCTGGCAGATTGCGGCGCCATTGCCGGAGATGCTCGCGGAGTCCGCCAGGATGCAAGAGCAGCTGGATCTCGGTGCGCAAGGGCCAGGCAGCACCCGTTCGAACACCTCGTAACGGGACTCGAAGATCTCATTCCCCCAGCAAACCAAGGAATAATTAACCATGAGTACCCCACATAAAGCATTGCCCCTTGCTTCGATTGCTACAAACTGGGCCTTGGAGAGGCCATTTGGTGGCCGATAGCCCTCCCCCCAGCATTTCACCGTTCCGTTGCTACTCAGAGCGCAGCTCCTATCCTCTCCCAAAGCTAATGAGACGACCTCGAATGGATTTGCCTCCACTTCTGGAGCACCAATTCCCCAGCAAATCAAATCACCGACCTTGGAGACGGCGCAGGCATGCCGGGATCCGGCGGCGAGCGTAACGTAGGACCCAGGGGGCTCTTGGCCTACGACGGTTGGCTCATCTCCAAAGCATTGGATCTTTTCAGATACGGAGAGTAATCCACATACGAAATCATCTCCGACGGCGATGTCGGTGAGGTTTAGCTCCCCGGGGTGGACGAGATGTGGCACCACCAGCAGTCGAGATCACGGGTGGCCCTGCCTTGGAGGCCGCAAACATGGGTATCGCCGGCCGAGAGCGATGCGAGAGGCGGCCCCTTGTAGACCAGCTTGGACTGGGCCGGGATCGAACCGTGACCGGATTCTTTCTTGAATTCCCACCAGCGCATGGCGGATAGCGAGGAACCGAGCGCGCAGAGGAAGCTGTCGCCGGCGATGGCGGCGTAGGATTCATTGTCGGCGGGTGGGTAGTTTTGCTGGACTCTTTTGGTGATGCTGGTGCAGTTGAGGTCGAATCGATGGTTATTGCTTAGAAGAAGCAGAGCACAGACTATGGTTTGATTGGGGTGGGCATGGGAGATTGCTATGGTGGATAGATGACACCCTAGTTCAAGACTAACGACACCCTAGTTCAAGACTCATGATACCTGCAGTTCAAGACACACGACACCCTAGTTCAAGACCCATGACACCCTAGTTCAAGACCCACGACACCCCTAGTTCAAAACCCATGACACCCCCAGTTCAAGACCCATGACACCCCAGTTCAAGACCCATGACACCCTAGTTCAAGACCAACGACACCCTAGTTCAAGACCCACGACACCCCCAGTTAAAGATGCATGACACCCCCAGTTCAAGAATTTCAACTACCGTAGTGGCCATCAAGGAGTTCAAAGAGACTCTCTCCCGACTCTGCTTTCGGATGCCTCTGCTTTCCCCGTTCTCTCTCTCTCTCTCTCTCTCTCTCTCTGATCTGACATCGAGGGGAAGGAGAGAGGCCACATGCACCACGTGAGCGGATGCATGGAAGAAAGGCAGGAATGATACAACATGAGGGTCCCACCATGCATGTGTTCTACGTTGCATGGTGCCATGCATATTTTATATGTTACTCTGCATGGAGGAACAGAGACAACCCCGACTCCAACTCTCAGATCCAACCAACTCCAGCTCTCAAATCCATCCTGATTGACTCTACAGCCTCATGTTCGAACGGGTGCTGCTCGGCCCTTGCGCACCGAGATCCAGCTGCTCTTGCGTCCTGGCGGACTCCGCGAGCATCTCCGGCAACGGCGCCGCAATCTGCCAGCCGTGCATTTCCGTGTCGCAAGCTAATCCAAGAAGCAGAGCACAGACTATGGTTTGATTGGGGTGGGCATGGGAGATTGCTATGATGGATAGATGACACCATAGTTCAAGACCTACGACACCCTAGTTCAAGACTCATGACACCCCCAGTTCAAGACACACGACACCCTAGTTCAAGACCCATGACACCCTCAGTTCAAGACCCACGACACCCTAGTTCAAGACCCACGACATCCCAGCTCAAGACCCATGACACCCCTAGTTCAAGACCCATGACACCCCAGTTCAAGACCCACGACACCCTAGTTCAAGACCCACGACACCCCCAGTTCAAGACCCATGACACCCCCCAGTTCAAGACCCACGACACCCTAGTTCAAGACCCATGACACCCCCAGTTCAAGACCCACGACACCCCTAGTTCAAGACCCATGACACCCCCCAGTTCAAGACCCACGACACCCTAGTTCAAGACCCATGACACCCCCAGTTCAAGACCCACGACACCCCAGTTCAAGACCCACGACACCCCCAGTTCAAGACCCACGACACCCTAGTTCAAGACCCACGACACCCCCAGTTCAAGACCCATGACACCCCCCAGTTCAAGACCCACGACACCCTAGTTCAAGACCCACGATACCCCAGTTCAAGACCCACGACACCCCCAGTTCAAGACCCACGACACCCCCAGTTCAAGACCCATGACACCCCTAGTTCAAGACCCACGACACCCCAGTTCAAGACCCACGACACCCCTAGTTTAAGACCCACGACACCCTAGTTCAAGACCCACGACACCCCAGTTCAAGACCCACGACACCCCCAGTTCAAGACCCATGACACCCCTAGTTCAAGACCCACGACACCCCAGTTAAAGACCCATGACACCCCTAGTTCAAGACCCATGACACCTTAGTTTAAGACCCACGAAACCCCCAGTTCAAGACCCACGACACCCTAGTTCAAGACCCACGATACCCCAGTTCAGACCCACGACACCTCAGTTCAAGACCCACGACACCGCTAGTTTAAGACCCACGACACCCCTAGTTCAAGACCCAAAACACCCCTAGTTCAAGACCCATGACACCCTAGTTTAAGACCCACGACACCCTCAGTTCAAGACCGGTGATACCCCCAGTTCAAGACCCACGACACCCTAGCTCAAGACCCACAACATCCCAGAACCTTACGATTTTTTATCAGCAAAATCCAAATAAGATGGCGGATTGAAGTAGGCTGGAGGGAAAGGGCATTTTCGTCTTCACACCAATGGTAAAATGCTGAACGACTTTTAATGGATGTACGATCAAAAAGTAACATTATCCTCCTGCTATTCTATCCCATCGTGTCAGGCCACATGGAAGCTACGTGGACCAATCGAAAGAGACGGTGCAGCCCACGTAGGCCTTGCTACACCGGGACGGTGTACAAAGTGTTTTCCCAGGTTATAGTTCTATCCAGCCCATATCTGGCTTTACTGCTACCCAAAACTTATGCTCAAGTTAGCAGAGGAGAAGAAATGTCATTGATCTTTCAAGGGATGAGGAAAACTTTTAGGTTATAACACTAAGTCAGTACTGAGCTGCGTGACTATGTTCCTGACTTCCTGTAGGAAATTGGCCACTCACTTGGTTGAATAAGATTTACAAAAGCCTGTTTTCTTTATTACATTGCTTAGAAAGAGACCATTCAATACATGGAAAGAAAGACAAGGAGATTTACCTCTGCCATCTTGACTCAAACAACCGCTGTTAGTAAGCTTTCTTCTAAGAACAAACCCCTTGACACTTTCTTCCTCTCCTAGAATCCCTCCCAACCTTTGTTTTTTTTTATTTTTTTATTTTGGTACAAACGGATAGTCACACTACTCTGGTGTGACAGCAGCCCAAAAGATCAAAAGCAAGATACCTATGAAGGGGTGGAGGGATCTCGTCCCCGAGAGACCATAACCAACTAGTGGAATGCTGCGCAACGAACGAAGCAACCCAGTCAGTAGTTGTGTTCGCCTTCCGATAGACATGGCGAACTGAAACCGCCACCAAACTCTGCAGAAGCCTTTCGATGTCACAGAGGAGAGGGGGCGTGTCACAAAGGTTCAGTCTATCCTGAATCTAGCTGATGACTACTGAAGAATCCCCCTCGATGATCCTCTCAACCCGTAGCTATTGGGTCACTCTAGTTATGTCATCCCACGCTGCTCTGAGCTCTGCACCTAGGACTGAAGGCTCATGAAGGAAGGTTTCCTCGACCGCCAGAAGCCTTCCCTCGTCATTCCGAATGACATATCTTGCTCTGCCAATCGCACCTCGGACACTACCATCAAAGTTCACCTTGACAAATCCCAGAGGAGGGGAATCCCAAAAAATGTAGATCGCCCTGCGGGCCACTACCGAAGCAGCATGGGAGTCCCAGGAGTCTGGGGTAGCCAGAGGTGACACCGCATCAAAATGATGATACTATGCCACCAAGCTTCTGGCTCTCTAGAGCACCCGATGGGCCGGATTGGTCTCAGTCTCAAAAATCACCGCATTCTTAGATAGCCAAATTTGATAAGTAATATAGGCTACGTGGCTAGCCTCCTAAGCCGAACTCTGATGAAGGTATTGAAGGAAAGGACATCGCTGCTCGCCATCACCAGCATCCCAAGGCCAGTCCTCGGCAAGCCTCCAAATCAGCCTTGCCCTAGGATAGCTTTGGATCACATGCTCCGTGGTCTCCTCTTGACCCCCCATAAACCGGACAGGACTCCGGAATCTCTATACCTCTCCGTCAAAAAAGAGCTCTCATAGGGGCGGTCCCAAGCTATCTTCCAGATAAATAGCTACACTCTTGGATAGGTGGAGAGTCTCCAGATCCACGCCGCAACAATGCTGGTATCAGATGGTCCCCTGCACAAATCATAAAGGATGCTCGAGGGTACCTTAAGACAGCAGGAAGGACCCTAGACCCTAAAGCCGTGCCTGCGGTGGAGCAGAATTGGGACAATGCAGATCCGAGAGACTATTGAGCTCCCGAATAGTTTAGAAAGCTCTTGGGATCTCTAAGGCATACCATCCTCCATCGACAAGTAGCAAATCCGGAGGTTGTCGACAGCCTCCACACTCACAAAGGTCAGCCACCTGGCCAAGGGGATAAACGAAACCCATGCATCTTGGGTCACATCGATAGTAGTCCCATCTCCAACCAAACATCTGACATGGGCTATCGTGATAGGAGCATGAGCACAGATCTCCCTCCAAAAGTGGAAGTGACCACTAGATGGTTAGATTTGGGCACCTAGACTCCAGGCTATAGCAAGCTCTCATACCCACAAACAGTTGGGCTGAAGGATATATCTTGTTACATGTCTGACGATGAGTACCTCCCTTCTGGTCTAGAGGGACTGAATCACAAGGCCCCCCTCCCTTGTTGGGTGGCAGATAGTGTCCTAGGCCAGCAGGTGAATACCCTGACCATCCCATTTGTGCCTCCAAAGCAAGTTGCGGAAAGTTTGTTCCAGTTCCCTCAGGCATGATCTAGGAACCAACGAGTTAGCTAGTAAGTAGATCGGTATAGAACTGAGGATGTACCTGATGAGGGTAACCCTACCCATAATAGAAAGAAAGATGGCCTGCCATCCCTGTAGGCGATCCCGAATCTGCTGAACCAAGGGCCTACAGTCCGCTCTCTGTAGCTGACCATCTTTCATAGGGACACCAAGATAGGACAGGGTCCCCAATTGCTCCGGGATCCTAAGGCTAGCAAGGATTTCTGCTTTTGTACTTTTCTTCAATTTGGGGTTGAAGATGATGGATGATTTCTATAGGTTGACAAGCTGGCCCGACTAACAACAATAAGATTCAACAATCTGAGCGAACCATCTTGCATTCTGAATTGAGGCCAGACCAATAAAGAGGCAGTCATCAGCAAAAGGGAGATGAGAAAGGGGTTGGGCAGCTAGAGCGGCCATGTAGGGCTCCAGAAGAGAATGCTGGACCGCATCTCCCAGAGCCCGAGAGAGACCATTAACACTTAGAATAAATAGGTAGGGGGACAGAGGACACCCTTGTCGGAGGCCCGTCGATGAAGAGAAGTAGACAGTCGGGACGCCATTGACCAAGATGGCAAATGAAGGACCTTCCACACAGTCCATTATC
Organism: Calamus simplicifolius; assembly: GCA_900491605.1. Taxonomy (NCBI): domain Eukaryota; kingdom Viridiplantae; phylum Streptophyta; class Magnoliopsida; order Arecales; family Arecaceae; genus Calamus; species Calamus simplicifolius. The sequence continues at coordinate 114,632 of UESW01001360.1, forward strand.
CACCTGATCCAGCTGTCCACGAAGCCAAAGTCATGGAGGGTCTGCTTGAGGAAGCTTCAACTCATCCGGTCATAAGCCCGCTCCATATCCAGTTTGATAGCCATAAGACTTCGTCGAGCAGGGGCATGCCTGAGGTCATGCATGAATTCATGAGCAATGAGGACATTGTCAGTGATGCCACATCCTTTAACAAAGGCTCCTTGCTCAGGGCTTATGAGGCGAGGCGCACACATCTGTAGACGCCCGACCAAGACCTTCGCACAAACATTATAGATGGTGATACAAAGACTAATCGGTATGAAATGGCTTGGGGTAGATGCATCAAGTCTCTTGAGGATTAGAGTAATCAGTGTCTTCTTTCATTCTGTCAGAATGCCTAAGTGAAAAGTCGCCTGTATCGCCTCCATGACCTCTCCTCCAACAATGGACTAGCATCGGTGAAAGAAAGAGGGGAGGGGGGGGGGGGGGGACCGTTCGGGCCAGGAACTTATCCTCCCCTAAAGACCAAAGTGCATCCCGAACCTCCGTAGAAGATATTGAGAGTAAAAGGGTTGTGTTCTCCTACTCAAAAACATGGTCCATTGGGTAAGGACCCTGACTATACACTTCCTCCCTAAGGGAGGGTTTAACTTGGATCTGAAGTGCTGAAGAATCCGCTCGTTGATCTCCTCACTGTCAGTCGCCAGAGTGCCATCCTCCTCTCTCAACTGCCTGATCCGGTTGGTTGCTCTCCTGGCCATTGTAGCTTGATGAAAATATCTGGTGTTTCGATCACCTTCCTTGATCCACTGGACTATGAATTTCTGCCTCCACAAAGCCTCCTGCTATCTCAGAAGGGAGTGGTGAGAAGCAAGACAGTGACGGAGAAGCCCTAGATCAGCCTCCTAAAGGCCCTTCCTCTGGTCCTTCTGTCTCTGAAGATCAGCAATATCAGCCTCTATCTTCTTAATTCATTTGAAGATGTCGCCCACCTTCATTCTATTCCACCGATAGAGTCTGCGCTTGGCAAACTTTCCAGCCCGATCTCTCTTAGCTCCATCTCCATCCCTTGTTGTAGCACTCTCCTGTAGTGATTAAAACAGGAGCAGACATTAGAACTGTAGATAAATTGTCCTTTTTGTTTTTTGGTCATTGAGACCTTATGATCTTTGAGTCTGCATTCCTTCAAACTTAATCTACTCAACAGTGGCAATGGAGATGAATATGGAAGCCAGGAAACAATAATTTGCAAGGCTAGCTGGATTTATCAAGGAGACCCACCATACCTTATCTCAATTCATCAGCCGTTGAGATCAGGCACTGGGAGGGTCCCTTGAGCCATATATTTGACTGGTTCTCAATGCTCCTTTGCTGCTGCTTTTTTGGTAGCTTCTCCATTGCTTCTTGATTCTGCCTCTCACCTCCAGCTTGAGCTCAGTTGTCCCTTTGATTAGCCACAACTTCCATTTATCAAGCCCATTTCATAAGATCTACAAGCTCCTCTGGCCACAGAAATTTTGAAATCTCAAATACACATCAATAAAACTCAAACCTCAATTCCTTGGAAGACAAATCTCAACTAGTGTTCTAAACCAAAGGAACTCAGGGATTTTTGTCACAGCATAATGAATGATGAATCTGAACTGCTTTTCCTTCTATTAAACACATTATTATTAATAATCATTTTCAACTCCTGAACTGGAAAACTACTAAAACACAGATAATAGATATTATAGTAAAAATATTTCTTGAATTTTTAAAATATCCTTGAATTATTCATGAATTTTCCATAGCCAAATGATTTTCAGAATTATTCCTGCATATTCAAATATTAGCATTGTTCAGTGAATTAGAACTTTACCAATCTATTCACAAATTGTTCAAAAAACATTTTGAACTACAATCTAATTATGTTGTTTATTGTCGTTCTGATTTGTCTTTTTAAATCACTTCTATCCCATATTATCCTCTTTCAAGCTCTTATATGATGAATAAATATAAAGAGATAGGATTAAATACAAAGACTTATTGTACTTGACTTCTTTCTAAATTATAATTATAATATAGTATCCTCAATTTCTGTGCATTGCTTTTTTTTAAGTTTCAAATCTATTTCCGCTTAAATTGTTTCTAAACCCTAGCTTGTTACTCAAGACAATTCAACTCAGCTCAACTCATCTAAACCTTTTTCCAACTATACGGGGTCGACTACATAAATATGCTTTCTTCATTTTACTCTATTTAAGACTAAGTTAACACTTAAATTAAAAATAATTAAGGGAACATCTTAACCCTTCCCATAGTTTGATTTAGCAAATTTATATTTTAGAGGATCTGATGAAGTTTTATAGCTACCTAACACAATCCTTCTTCTTTATTCAAACTTAGGACCGGCCTTGATGGAGTTAGTTAATACTCAAGACAGCAACCTTTAAATTGGTTGACCAAATTTCTAGATTAACACAAATTCTTGATATGAATCCATATTCTTAATTTTGTTTCGCAATGCTTTTTAAGTTAATTATTGGCTAATTGGTGTGAGATGCTCAAAGTTTATTATCTTCCATAACTTAGACTTCACCAGCACTCAGATAACGTGGACGACATCAACAAAAATTAGTCAAAATGTCGGCTATAGAAAAAGCACTAATGGGGATTGAAGAAATAAACAAAGAAAACACTTCTAGCAAATTATAAATTCAACATTAGAGATGGGGAGAGGCACTGGAGATAAATTTATTCCCAGTGGAGCTTTCTTTGGTAGGTCCACAGGGACATCAACCATGAACGTTTTGAGAGAAAGTGTGTTGATGTGCATAAATGTATGTTTACTAATCTTTAAGATGGATTATTAGAAAAAATCTATAAGAAGAAGCAGCTATTATTTTAGCATGGAACAAATCTTCTTCATATATAATACAACCCATCAAAGATATAGGCCAAAGAGATCCAGCCTACCATCTCCGTGTATACTTTTCATCCTTAAATTTTTACTATAAATTTATTTTACTTCTTAAATTTTCGGTTGTTATCATTTAGTTAATTAAAATTAATAAAATAGTTAATGCATTATTTTGATATAAATATGTAGACGGATTGAATAAATGATATATTTATTATTATTTTAATTTTAATTATTTTTTTATAATAATAAATGTTTAAAATGTAGTATTTTAAAAATATAAAAAGTTAAAATATAATAATAACTATAGTTAAGTTTGAGAATCAAACCTTTCCTTTGTTACTCACTCCTAGCAATCATAGGCTAATATTTACTTGGTGTTTGACGTGGATTGGATGACTATCCATGAGCTTCGAACCAAGCTCGTTGGAGGAGGAGGGTCAAAGCGGTCCCAAAGTCCCAACCACTCCCCAAGTTAGCTGTGGCGACGAGGACTACACCACCAAATACTAAAGACGTGCTTAGGAGAGAGTTAGTTGGGATGGCCGTTCGCTAGGCACGTGGACCGTTGAGGCCCTCCACCATGTGCTTTTGTGTTAGTATTAAAATTTGAAAAAGTCTTATCGCACGCCCTTCGATATAGCAAGCACCCATTGATCATCCACATATACCTATGCATATATGATGATTCAATGGGACTTGTCGCGCATCGTACGCGCACTGACATGCACAAACGGCTAATCCACAAGATCGATACTTGCTTGTTGCACTAAAAAGCGATGCAACAATTTTTTTTCCTAAAATTTTGATTAGAAAAAAATATTAAAAAATAAGCTCAAAGGCTATTACCTGTAGCACAGTCCACGCCTAAGAATTTGAAAAAAAAAAATTGTATCGCCTTTCGATGCAGCAAGCGTGCATCAATCATGCGGATTAATCACCCATGCATGCTAACATGTATGTGATGATCCAATGGGCCTTGCCATGCATCACACGTGTGAGCGATCAATCCGTACAATCGATACGCGCTTACTGCACCAAAAAATGATGCAACAAATCTTTTTTCTAGAATTTTGATTAGAAAAAATATTATAATAAACCCTAAGGCTATTACCTCCGACAAGCTCACCACCACCACCACCACCACCACCACCACCACCTTAGATATTTTTTTAATTAACTTATTAATTTTATATATTTTACTTAAAATATTTTCTATTGAGAGCTTCAGCTAGCCCTAATATCTCATTGCAATTCCTAGCCAGCATCATTTATAATATTTTTCAAAAAAGTAGGACTAGCTTCTTATGGTTGAAAAACAAACAACATATATATATATATATATAGCTCTGCCCAGACCCTCAAAAGTCATAACGTAAATAATTCGCCATAGCACACGATTCCCTCTTTTTCATCCCGTGATGGCATTGAAGACAAACACACTTATAGAATTAATTATCCAAGAAATGTCATTCATTCTAGGTCGGAGGTACTATCATTTAATTAGATGCGTGCATTGGGATTTTCATCCAGGTTCCAGACGAATCCATCTCTACCGTGCTTCTCAAGCGCACATCGCATCAGCCCATGAAAGAAGAAGACAACGGCCAGCGCCAATATTTCTTCTTCCTTCGGTGCGATGGTTTGCAAGCGAGAATTAATTATTATATCACCATGTACCGAGGTGAGGAGCGAGTCCTCGCCACTACCTGTCGCTTTGTGCAGTGAATCACTTAGCATGCACGAAACCATTGCAGACGTTTTCTGAATGGTGCCAAAGGTTGTAAATGAATCGGATAAACTTTGACGGTATTTATATTTGAATTCAAATTATATTAAATTTGAATATTTATTTTATAGTTTAATTAGATTCGAATACTGTTGCCGTTGGGATCCGTCCTTCGACTCGAACGCAATCGATCTTCAGAGAAGAGAGGACGGACCTGCACAAGAATTCCTCGCGCGAGAGGCGTTGGGGGTGGCCCTCCACGGAAGACCCTCCGACGCTCAAGTCAGTAGAGAAGAAATCGGCGATAACCAGATAATGGGGAGGTGGATCTCTCCGGGAGACCTCTCCAGGGATGGCCAATCGAGAGCTCTAGAGGGCAAGAGCACCAGCGAGCCACCGGAGAGAGCAGCGAAAGTGAGAGCGCACGTATGGGTGTGTATGCGTAAGGAGATGCTACCTGAGGGAATCTGGGAGTGTCCAATTTATAGACTGTCACCTGGACCTTGAGCGTTTTCTGGAAGGTTCAGAGGTTGTTAGGATACGAAGGTGGATAGAATCAGGCCGCTGTGGGGCCGCGGAATCCGTATCCTGTTTGTTAGGGGATTGACGGCTGGGAGAGCACCTTGATGTCTCGAGATCTGGTCGAGTAGACCTGGGGCAGTTACGATAGGTTCTAGGCCATGTTTCGACATGATTCCTTATCTAGGATGCCGTTATGGTGAACCTGGGCTCTCCCGCGTCAGGTTCCGCGGAGGTGGGTATTGGATTATGGATCATTTGACGTAGCCGGGCCATGGTGACTCGGGGGGAAACGAGCTGCGGGAGCCCGGAAGGGCCGAGCCACGGAAGCCCGGAAGGGCCGAGCTAGGGATGCCCGGAAGGGCCGAGCTACGGAAGCCCGGAGGAAGCCGAGCTATGGAAGCCCGGAAGGAGCCGAGCTACGGAAGCCCGGAAGGAGCCGAGCTACGGAAGCCCGGAAGGGCCGAGCTACGGAAGCCCGGAAGGGCCGAGCTATGTAAGCCCGGGAAGGCCGAGCTATGGAAGCCCGGAAGGACGAAGGGAGGAGGTCGACCTTAGCCGCCTCGCACGGATATTAATGCAATGTCGATTTTAGCCCCCAACACATGCCCTCCACTCCCTAGTTTGAAGCGTAGGTTCGGGCATAGGGAGTACAAGTCCAAATGGCGCGTCCCGGATGGGACGTCTTGGTTTAGACAGCTCGTGCAATGATGCCCTAATTAATGCGACAGGGCCATACTGCCTTCGGGGCTAAGGCTCCTCCGAGAGTGACGGTTGGGATTACGCTACATCGTGAATTCCGATCGATCGGCAAAGTAGGTCAGCTTGGGCCGACAATCAAGATAGGTCGGCTGGGGCCGACAAGCAAAAATAGGTCGGTTGGGGCCGACGAGCAAAAATAGGTCGGCTGGGGCCGACGAGCAAAATAGGTCGGCTGGGGCCGACGGGTAAACATGGGTCGGCTAGGGCCGACGGGTAAAAATGGGTCGGCTAGGGCCGATGGGTAAGAATGGGTCGGCTAGGGCCGACGAACAAGATAGGTCGGCTGGGGCCGACAAGCAAAAGTAGGTCGGCTAGGGCCGACTGGCAGAGATAGGTCCCCGCGCTTTCTGTTATTCTGCCAATGCCCTGCTGTTCCGCAGGTGATTCGGTTTTTATTTCACCAAAAGTGATGATACGGTGTTGCAGGGAACATAAGGCTGCACTAGAGCTTTCCGGAAGGTACTCTTTTCCCATGCAGGTCATTTTGACGTACTGCGCACGCAACCGTTAACCATTGGAGGACGTTATTTTCGAAGGACGATCTCATGAACCTGCCAGTTTTCGAAGTGCTGGTGGACGATCTCCTGCGTTTAATGACCGTGATTCGGGATCAGGAGGAGATCTCCGTGTACGTCACAACTCAGGCGGTGGACTTGGCACGCAGTAGGGCGCCGCGTTTATCTTGAGGGGCCACGTGGTGGCATGGGCCAGACGTTTGAATCTTGGGACTTTCAGCTTGGGTAGCTTTTCCCGGCTCATTTCTGTCTATAAAAAGGGGAGAAAGGGTCATGTTTGGTTATCCCCAAAGTTCCTTTTCCATTAGAACTTCCACCATGCTTATTTTTCTGCCGTTGCGCGTGGGAGGACCGAGCTTTCCTCTTATAAGCTCTCTGCCTTCGGATAGTTGGGGCGACGAAGGAGCTGCCGAAGAATGGCTCACCCTTAGGGGATGAGTCCCGGAGATCATATGGAGAGCGCACATAGGGGGCGCAGAGATCACACGGGGAGCGCACATATACTCTTCCCGTGTGACCTTTGTGGCCTGTTATGGGGGGCTTACGGTAGGAAGTGTATCAACACCCCCGTAGCACGCACAGACTCTCCCTCTTTCGCTGGCCTGGATTCCCATCCCTTCTCTGAGGGGAATCCTTGCCACGGGGCGGAGAATATGGGAGCAACCGGGGTCTGATGGTCCCCGAGCCTCTCGGTCGGGCGGCGGCCTGCGATCCAGCACCCCCTCCTAGGGGAGCGGGCTGGTTCGTCCGAGTCCTCAGAATCAGCATCCATGGGCCGTGCCACCTTCTGAATCTCTTCATTCGGCGGGGGCCGTGGAGGGTCAGCTTTATCAATCGTCCAGGCGGGCTGACCGTTTCGTGGTTTGCCTGATTTGTCGATCCGGACGTCGGAGCATCACAGTTGCCTAGGTCTGCTTTGGAGCAGTTGCCCGAGTTTTGTACTCATCTTTATTTTATGCATTTCAATGCTCTTGTAACGCCTCTAAGGCATTTGTAACCGATCTCGACTGGCAATAAAGAGAGTTATGTTTTGTTTTTCAATCTCTATCTTTTCTGTGCCGAGTTTGCTGTCATTGTTGTTTGTGGGGTACAAAGGCGTCCCGCTTGTCCTTAGATGAGGATCCCACGCTATCCGAACTAATCGAGGTTCGCGAGCGACGGTTTTGGGACCGTTCGGAGAAATGTGCTCCCTACTTCGGTCCGAAGCTTGGGATTTTTGTGCCTTGCTCTTATCGGAGCTCGAATTGTCGTGGGTCGGTTTGGCCGAAGTTCAGGGAATCTGTGCTTTTTCCCGTAGTGGTTCAGGGAACTTGTTGCCTGGCCCAACCGGGGGTTCGGAGATTTTGGCTTGGCCCTGCCAAGGTTCGGAGATTTTTTCACTTGGCCCTGCCAAGGTTCGGGGAAATTATCGCTCGACCCAACAGAGATTCGGAGAACTTGTAGCTCGGCCCAGCCGAGGTTCGGAGAATTTTAGCTCGGACCAGCCGAGGTTCGGAGATATTTTCACTTGGCCCTGCCAAGGTTCGGGGAAATTATCGCTCGGCCCAACCGAGATTCGGAGAACTTGTAGCTTGGCCCAGCCGAGGTTCGGAGAATTTTTAGCTCGGCCCAGCCGAGGTTCGGAGATATTCGGCTTGGCCCTGCCAAGGTTCGGAGATTCGGGCTCAAGGGAGCGATTCAGTTGTCATTGTGGGCCATGGTGCTATGTCTATGCGGTGCTTGGTGATGGGCGCCAGGTCGGTACGAGCAGTATATTGTCACGCTTTTGCTTGGTGACACTACTCTTCCCGAGGGGATAGGTTATTGGCCGGATGCCGGACTTCTTCCCTCTGTTCTTCCCGAAAAGGGAGCTTGGGAAATGCCGTGTGCATTTATTACTGGGGGCGGCAGATCGGAAGGTAGTCTATTCGGGGGAATTCCCGATCAGTCAGTCCACACTTACCGATCTTACTCGGGATGGGGTGTGGTACCTCGGATTTTGCAGCCTTTGAAATGACGACACGTGGCAAGCTCTTACGGGTCGGCGGCTATGGCGCGACCGACTGAGATACCTGTCCAGCGAGTATAAATATGACCAAGGGGTATCGGTCTCAGCCATCCCTCGGTTTAAGTTATGAGACAATGGCCTTTCCAGGACGATCATCTAGTGAGCTGCGCACCTCACTCAACGGCCTGCTTCACTCGAAGGGGAGGCGTACCTCCGTTACCGTCGACAGACTGGGCCTGGCGTCGGCCCTCGCGAGTAATCAGCAGCTTGTGAGGGTCGTAGAGGAATATATGGACGTCATGACCAAGGAGGCGGAGGCCCTACGCCGGGTGATAGACCGGCAGAGGGAGGAGGTCGAATCGCTATGCCAGCAGGTGGCTGATCTCACCGAGCGCTTGGAGGGCCTGCTGGCGTCCGGAAGCGACTCCGACCCTTGACTTAGGGCCTCGGCTATTTTTATTTTGTGCTTCCGCTTTTCTTGCCTCTCTTTTCGTGTGCTCCCCTCCTTTTGGATTAATACGAAGAGGCTATGTTCAGATAATCTTTCTTTTTCAAGAGTCTTCTGCTTTTAATCATGTCATTCGCGTAATAGTTAGGGAGTCGGCGTGGTTCCACTGGTTCACGTGTCGAAGTAGATGCTTTGATCGATGGGTTATAAGGGCGTTACCCAAAGATTTTAGTAGCAGAGGGGGCATTCCTTGGCTCTGCTCGGGGCTTTTTGCCGATTACGCGGGGCTTGATGGGCCCTTCTTTTTGTGTGTCAACGGTTTTTTGCTTAGTGTGCTTCGTTTTAAACCGGCGGAAATTGCGGGGGCTATTTGGAAGTCCCTCGGCCTTAATCGGGGCCTATGCACTTCGGCTTTCAGCCGGCGCCTTAACCCGAAGAAATTTTTACTCAGTCTTGCTGAGGTTCGGTTCGGAGAATTTGTTGCTCGGCCCAACCGAGGTTCGGAGAATATTTTACTTGGCCCTGCCAAGGTTCGGATAATTTGTTGCTCGGCCCAGCCGAGGTTCGAAGAATATTTTACTTGGCCCTACCAAGGTTCGGAGAATTTGTTGCTCGGCCCAGCCGAGGTTCGGAGAATATTTTACTCAGCCCTGCCAAGGTTCGGAGAATTTGTTGCTCGGCCCAGCCGAGGTTCGGAGAATGTTTTACTTGGCCATGCCAAGGTTCGGAGAATTTGTTGCTCGGTCCAGCCGAGGTTTAGAGAATATTTTACTTGGCCCTGCCAAGGTTCGGAGAATTTGTTGCTCGGCCCAGCCGAGGTTCGAAGAATATTTTACTTGGCCCTGCAAGGTTCGAAGAATTTGTTGCTCGGCCCAGCCGAGGTTCGGAGAATATTTTACTTGGCCCTGCCAAGGTTCGGAGAATTTGTTGCTCGGCCCAGCCGAGGTTCGGAGAATATTTTACTTGGCCCTGCCAATGTTCGGAGAATTTGTTGCTCGGCCCAGCCGAGGTTCGGAGAATGTTTTACTTGGCCCTGCCAAGGTTCGGAGAATTTGTTGCTCGGCCCAGCCAAGGTTCAGAGAATATTTTACTTGGCCCTGCCAAGGTTCGGAGAATTTGTTGCTCGGCCCAGCCGAGGTTCGGAGAATGTTTTACTTGGCCCTGCCAAGGTTCGGAGAATTTGTTGCTCGGCCCAGCCGAGGTTCGGAGAATATTTTACTTGGCCCTGCCAAGGTTCGGAGAATTTGTTGCTCGGCCCAGCTGAGGTTCGGAGAATATTTTACTTGGCCCTGCCAAGGTTCGGAGAATTTGTTCCTCGGCCCAGCCGAGGTTCGGAGAATATTTTACTTGGCCCTACCAAGGTTCGGAGAATTTGTTGCTCGGCCCAGCTGAGGTTCGGAGAATGTTTTACTTGGCCCTGCCAAGGTTCGGAGAATTTGTTGCTCGGCCCAGCCGAGGTTCGGAGAATGTTTTACTTGGCCCTGCCAAGGTTCGGAGAATTTGTTGCTCGGCCCAGCCGAGGTTTGGAGAATGTTTCACTTGGCCCTGCCAAGGTTCGGAGAATTTGTTGCTCGGCCCAGCCGAGGTTCGGAGAATATTTTACTTGGCCTTGCCAAGGTTCGAAGAATTTGTTGCTCGGCCCAGCCGAGGTTCGGAGAATATTTTACTTGGCCCTGCCAAGGTTCGGAGAATTTGTTGCTCGGCCCAGCCAAGGTTCGGAGAATATTTTACTTGGCCCTGCCAAGGTTCGAAGAATTTGTTGCTCGGCCCAGCCGAGGTTCGGAGATATTTTACTTGGCCCTGCCAAGGTTCGGAGAATTTGTTGCTCGGCCCAGCCGAGGTTCGGAGAATATTTTACTTGGCCTTGCCAAGGTTCGGAGAATTTGTTGCTCGGCCCAGCCGAGGTTCGGAGAATGTTTTACTTGGCCCTGCCAAGGTTCGAAGAATTTGTTGCTCGGCCCAGCCGAGGTTCGGAGAATGTTTTACTTGGCCCTGCCAAGGTTCAGAGAATTTGTTGCTCGGCCCAGCCGAGGTTCGGAGAATATTTACTTGGCCCTGCCAAGGTTCGGAGAATTTGTTGCTCGGCCCAGCTGAGGTTCGGAGAATGTTTTACTTGGCCCTGCTAAGGTTCGGAGAATTTGTTGCTCGGCCCAGCCGAGGTTCGGAGAATATTTTACTTGGCCCTGCAAGGTTCGGAGAATTTGTTGCTCGGCCTAGCCGAGGTTCGGAGAATATTTTACTTGGCCCTGCAAGGTTCGGAGAATTTGTTGCTCGGCCCAGCCGAGGTTCGGAGAATATTTTACTTGGCCCTGCCAAGGTTCGAAGAATTTGTTGCTCGGCCCAGCCGAGGTTCGGAGAATATTTTACTTGGCCCTGCCAAGGTTCGGAATTTGTTGCTCGGCCCAGCCGAGGTTCGGAGAATGTTTTACTTGGCCCTGCCAAGGTTCGGAGAATTTGTTGCTCGGCCCAGCCGAGGTTCGGAGAATGTTTTACTTGGCCCTGCCAAGGTTCGGAGAATTTGTTGCTCGGCCCAGCCGAGGTTCGGAGAATATTTTACTTGGCCCTGCCAAGGTTCGGAGAATTCCTGTCCAGACAAGGAGCTCGGTTGTGCCGAGGATTGGTAAGCAGCATCTATTTCTTTTTGCAATTTTGGCAATGTAGTGCATAATGATTTGCATTGAGGAAAATGTGTCGACAGGAAGATATAATGAGGCATATGAAAATAAATTTGGAGAGGACGTACCCTATTGATAATATTTCGGAGATTGTCCGAATTCCACGTCCGGGGAATGGATTTCCCATCCAGATCCTGTAGCTTGTAGGTTCCCGGTCCAATGATCTCCGCTACTTGGTACGGGCCCTCCCAGTTTGGCGCCAGCTTTCCTTGTTCCAGCGGTTTGGAAACAGAGGCCTTTCGGAGGACAAGGTCGCCGGGCAGGAAGGTCTTCCCTTTGACTCTGGAAGCGTGGTAATGGGCCACCCTTTGTTGATAGGCAGCCGTTCTGATCCGGGCCTTCTCTCTGATTTCCTCTATCAGGTCGAGGTTGGTGCGGAGTTGTTCGTTGCTAGCTTCCTCTGAGTAGCTTTCCACCCGCAATGATGGGAGGCCGACTTCCACAGGGATAACGGCCTCTGTACCGAAAGCCATTCGGAATGGGGTTTCGCCTGTCGGGATTCTTGGGGTTGTGCGGTAGGCCCATAAGACATGATGTAGCTCATCCGCCCACCTGCCTTGGGCTCTGGAGAGGCGAGCTTTGATTCCCTGGAGGAGGGTTCTGTTGGTCACTTCGGCCGCTCCGTTGGCTTGTGGGTGCCCGACCGAAGTAAGGTGGTGACGAATTCCGTGCTCCTCACAGAACTGGCAAAATTTGGAGTTGTCGAACTGCTTGCCGTTATCGGTGATTATGGTGTGCGGGAGGCCAAATCGGCAGATGATGGACCTCCAAACAAAATCTCTGGCCCGTGCTTCAGTAATTTGTGCAACTGCTTCCGCTTCGACCCATTTGGTGAAGTAGTCGATGGCGACAAATAGAATTTCCGCTGTCCTGTGGCAAGCGGGAATGGGCCGAGGATGTCCATCCCCCATTTGGCAAAGGGCCAAGCAGAGGATATGGAAACTAGCTCGGCGGAAGGGAGCCTTTGGATGCTTGAATGCCTCTGGCAGGGGTCGCAGGCTCGGACTAGATCGTCGCGTCTTTCTGCATGGTCGGCCAGTAGTAGCCTTGTCGCAGCACTTGTGGCATAGGGACCGGCTTCCCAGATGGTTGCCGCAAATCCCTTCATGTACCTCGCGCAGAGCATAGTCTGCTTTGGATGGGCGAAGGCATCTAAGCAGCGGCATGGAAAAGACCGTTTGTAAAGCTGGTTGTCAATCAACACGTAGTGATGGCCTGCAGCTTCAGCTTTCTAGCCTCTCTTCGGTCGGACGGAAGCGACCCTTCTTTGAGATATTTGAGGATAGGGTCGAACCAGGATGGTTCGGCCTCAACTTGCATTATTCGGTCGGCTTCCGCGATGCTGGGCTTTTCCAGAGTCTCCAGGTGGAACTTTTTTCGGCATCCATTGTCTCCGCGGTCGCCAATCGGGAGAGTAGGTCGGCACGGGCGTTCTCAGATCTGGGAATCTGAATAATTTCAAATTCGGAAAAATGGGGAAGCAGGTTCCGCACCTCCTGGAGATATCGAATCATGTTCGGTTCCCGGGCTTCAAACTCTCCCCGAACATGGCCGGCTACCAGCTGAGAGTCGGTGAAGGCGCTGAGCTTCTCCACCTTCAAGTTGCGGGCGATTCGGAGGCCGGCTAACAGGGCTTCGTACTCGGCTTCGTTGTTGGAGGCCGGGAAGGAGAATCGGACGCCATATTCGAAGGTTATCCCCTCAGGACTGGTAAGAACTAGACCCGCACCGGAGTGATGGGCATTGGATGACCCGTCGACATGGAGGAGCCACCGGGCTCCAGACTTTGGCTCTTCAAGGGAGTCTGGGGTAGAACCGTCCTCCGGGATGGTACACTCGAGGAGGAAGTCGGCCAGTACTTGGGCTTTGATGGCCGGACGAGGCTGAAAATGTATGTCATGCTCGCTTAGCTCGACGGCCCATTTGGTCATTCTTCCCGATGTCTCGGGACGGTGGACTACCGCCTTGATGGGTTGGTCAGTCAGGACCGTCACGGAATGTGCTTGGAAGTACGGCCGCAGCTTTCGAACTGAGGTGATTAAGGCCAGCACCATCTTTTCAATTCTGCTGTACCTCGTCTCCGCATCGCGGAGCAGCCTGCTGACATAGTAGATCGGCTTTTGGACTTGCCTTCTTCCTTGATCAGCACCGAGCAGACTGCACCTTCCGAAACAGCCAGGTACAAGAATAGGGTCTCTCCTGGGGCCGGACTGCTGAGGAGTGGGGGCGAGCCGAGGTACTTCTTGAGATCTTGAAATGACCTTTGGCATTCGGGAGTCCACTGGAAGTTTTTGGCCGATCGGAGAGTTTTGAAGAAGGGGAGGCATCTCTCGGCCGACCGCGCCACAAAGCGGTTTAGGGCCGCTATCCTCCCGGTTAGGCGCTGGACCTCTTTGACAGATGCCGGGGGCGCCATTTGTTGGAGAGCTTGAATCTTCTGGGGGTTGGCTTCGATACCTCGCTGGGAGACCATGAAGCCGAGGAACTTCCCGAGTTGACGCCGAAGGCGCATTTGGTCGGGTTGAGTTCATCCCACTTGCGCAGCGTTGCAAAGCTCTCTGTGAGGTCCTCGACATGCTGTGACGCCTCCTTGCTTTTAACCAGCATGTCGTCCACGTACACCTCCATATTCCGGCCGATTTGCTCCTTGAACACTTTGTTGACCAGCCTCTGGTAGGTGCCCTGCATTTTTAAGACCAAAAGGCATAACACGGTAACAGTAAGTACCTCGGTCGGTTATGAAGGCGGTCTTTTCTTCATCTTCAGGGGCCATTCGGATCTGATTGTAGCCGGAATAGGCGTCCATGAATGACAGCATCTGGTGGCCTGAGGTGGCATCCACGAGCTGGTCGATCCGAGGGAGGGGGAAGCTGTCCTTCGGGCAGGCTTTGTTGAGGTCGGTGAAGTCGATGCAGATTCTCCACTTGCCGTTCGACTTTTTCACCATGACGACATTTGACAGCCAGCTCGGGTAATTTACCTCTCGGACGAGTTTGTCTACCTCTTCTTCAATGGCCTTTTGTCGCTCTGGGGCGAAGCTTCTCTTCTTCTGCTTAACCGGCCGGTGCATCTCGTCCACATTGAGATGATGGACGAGAACCTCGGGGCTGATCCCTGGCATGTCGGAGGCGGACCAGGCGAAGATGTCAGCGTTGCTTCGGAGGAACCTGATCAACCTGTGCCGAGGCTCTCCTTTGAGCAGCGACCCGATTTGATGGTTCGATCGGGCTGAGCTTCGTCCAATGGTACCTCCTCCAATTCCTCTGCCGGTTCCTCTTTGTTCGGCGAAGTCCTCGCGAGCGTCTAGCCCATCAACCTCTGGCATTCTAGACTGAAGGCTTGTAACAAAGCACTGCCGAGCCATGGCCTGACTTCCCCGAACACTCCAACTCCTCGCTCGGTGGGAAACTTCATGGATAGATGCGGGATGGAGACAACTGCCTTGAGGGACATAAGACCGGGCCTGCCGAATATTGCATTGTATGGGGATCTGAGGTCGGTCACTAGGAAATCTGTCTGTACAATGGTCACAAGGGGCCAGGTTCCCGCGCGGACCGTCAGGGTGACGACTCCTTCCGGGATGACGACGTCGCCTGTGAATCCCATCAAGGTGGAATCCATGGCTCGAAGGTTTTCATGAGTAATTTCATCCTGGCAAACACACCGAGGTACAAAACATTTACCGAACTTCCACTATCAACGAGGATTCGGCTTACATCATAGTTGTTCAAATTAAGGGATACAACTAGTGCGTCATCGTGGGGAGCTGTATCCCAGAAGATCATCATCGGAGAAGGAGAGTTCGCCGTCCGTGCCTTCTTTGGCACTGATCCATCACTGTCGCCTCTGGGGCTCGATCCGCCGGCCTCTTCAATCATATTAATACGGCCAATCACGGGCGGATTCGGTGGAGGAGGAGGTTGTTGAAGTTCGGGCTGGCGGTCACCTCCTTGTTGTTGTGGCTCGGGCGCCCTCCTAAACTGATCCAGTCGTCCCCGCCGAATCAGCCTCTCAATCTCATTCTTCAGCTGCCAGCATTCTTCAGTGTCATGACCGTGCTCCCTATGGTAGCGGCAGTACTTGGCGGGATCTCTTCGGGTCGGGTTCCCTCGGAGAGGCACTGGCCGGGGAAGTTGGCGCTCTATCTCCATAAGGATTTGCGCCCGGGCACAGTCAGCGGAGTATAGCGATCAAATCGCCTAGGAGGACTCCGGAGCGATTCCTTGGCGGCAGCGGGGGACTCTCTGGCGGCGAGGCGGACTTGGCCGCCGGGCGGGACGGTGCCTGTCGGGGACTTTGGGCTCCTGCTTCTTTGCCTGCTCAGCGCGGGCAATTCTCGATTCCTCGACCCTAGCGTATTGTCCGCCAGGGCCATCATATCAGATAGGCTGGGGGGTAGCTGACCTCCATAGCTAGGTAGAAGTCGCTTTCCTTCGAAACTCCCCGCCAAGGCGGACATGGCCACCTCATGATTAAGGTGGTCCACTTCTAACATGGCCTTATTGAAACGGCCAAGGTAATTCCTCAAGGACTCCCCCTCTCTCTGCTTGACTTCGGAGAGGGAGTCAGATCTTCGTCGGTGGCGGCGCTGCTGACGAACTGGCCAATAAAAAGGTGGCTCAGCTCGTCGAATGAATCAATGGAACCTGGCTTCAAAGCGTTGAACCAGGTTCGGGCGGATCCTCTGAGGGTGGAGGGGAAGGCGCGACAGAGGACCGCATCAGATGCTCCGTGGAACATCATTATGACCGAAGCTGCTGAGATGGTCATTCGGGTCAGTGGAGCCGTGATAGGGTTCGACGGCTGGTAACTTGACATGGGAGGGAATCACTTCCTCCATGATCCCCTTAGAGAAAGGGATGCCCTGTTCCGCCTTGGGCTGGGGCGGATGGGCCTGCTTGGCGGCGTCCAGCTCCTGACGCATCTCCTGGATCTGACAACGGATCTCCTCTTCGCCAGCCAGAGGAGGAGCTGGGCGAGAAGATCGCAGAGACGGCGTCGAATCATAGTGGGAGTCACCGGGGAGAGGACCGGGCTCGCCGAGATCTGGGAGGATCTCCATTGTGGCCGCCTCGCGGGACGGCTTGTCCCCTCTGGGCCGATGCGGGGATCAGCGGATTCAGGCGGATCAGAGGAGGAGGCTGCCGGCGAAGAAGGAATCGCCGCCTCCTTCTGAGGTGCGAAGCAGGAGGAGCTGCAAGGCGCTCTTGAACCAGGTGGGTAAGGGCCTGGACTTGTTGGACCAGTGTAGCGAACTGGTCCTGGGTCACCGGGATGGCAGGCGGTGATGGGGTTTCGACTGGTGGTGGTTGTGGCGCTACACCGCTCGTCGGATCAGGCCTCTGGGAAGCGGCCTGATCTTGAGCTTCAGAGGTTGCTCTTCTCCGGTTGGCCATTAGAGGTTCTGCTCCGGATTTAGATCCTTGTCTCCTCTTTCCAAGTTTTAATGGGACTTGAGGCCCTTCCTCTAGCGCCAATCTGTTGCCGCCGGGATCCGTCCTCCGACTCGGGCGCGGTCGATCTCCAGGAAGAGGGGGTGGACCTGCACAAGAAGTCCTCGCGCGAGAGGCATTGGGGGGCCCTCCGCGGAAGACCCTCCGACGCTCAAGTCAGTGAGAAGAAATCGGCGATAACCAGATAATGGGGAGGTGGATCTCTCCGGGAGACCTCTCCGGGGACGGCCAATCGAGAGCTCTAGAGGGCAAGAGCACCAGCGAGCCACCGGAGAGAGCAGCGAGAGTGAGAGCGCACGTATGGGTGTGTATGCGTAAGGAGATGCGTACCTAAGGGAATCTGGGAGTGTCCAATTTATAGACTATCACCTGGACCTTGAGCGTCTTCTGAAGGTTCATAGGTTGTTAGGATACGGAGGTGGATAGAATCAGGCCGCTGTGGGGCCGCGGAATCCGTATCCTGTTTGTTAGGGGATTGACGGCTGGGAGAGCACCTTGATGTCTCGAGATCTGGTCGAGTAGACCTGGGGCAGTTACGATAGGTTCTAGGCCACGTTTCGACATGATTCCTTATCTAGGATGCCGTTATGGTGAACCTGGGCTCTCTCGCGTCAGGTTCCGCGGAGGTGGGTATTGGATTATGGATCATTTGACGTAGCCGGGCCATGGTGACTCGAGGGGAAACGAGCTGCGGGAGCCCGGAAGGGCCGAGCCACGGAAGCCCGGAGGAAGCCGAGCTATGGAAGCCCGGAGGAAGCCTAGCTATGGAAGCCCGGAAGGAGCCGAGCTACGGAAGCCCGGAAGGAGCCGAGCTACGGAAGCCCGGAAGGAGCCGAGCTACGGAAGCCCGGAAGGGCCAAGCTATGGAAGCCCGGAAGGGCCGAGCTATGTAAGCCCGGGAAGGCCGAGCTATGAAAGCCCGGAAGGGCGAAGGGAGGAGGTCGACCTTAGCCGCCTTGCACGGATATTAATGCAATATCGATTTTACCCCCCAACAAATACGAATTCGGATATCTAATCCAAAAGGTAATCGGATACGGATACGGATACGGATACGGATACATATTTTTTTATTTTGCAGTTTAATCGGATTCGGATACGAATTCGGATATCTAATCCAAAAGGTAATCGAATTTGGATACGGATACGGATACATTTTTTTTTTTAGCCTAGCACAGGGTAATGGTATGAAAGTGGGTGTAAGAACAGTATAAGAATATTCAGAAATAATAATAGGACATGATATAACATGTTAATGAGTTTTAGCTCAACTAATATATGAACTTAAATTAGGTAAACCTAAAAACCAAGGTTTGCAAAACTAGTACCTAAAATTATCGATGGTTTAATATATTTAATATATTATAAGGGATGTAGTAAAGTACCTATAAATATAGAGATAGGCTCTCTATATCTTTTCTCATTTCTAGGCATAGTGCCATTCAAAATTGGATAATATAGATCGATACCAGATGGTATAGGACAATATTTTTTATCAAACACTACCTTATATCCTATTCATATCCGTATCCATATATAACAAATATGGATATGGTTGATATCCGATTCGTATCCGTATATAACAAATATTTATATGCTTGATATCTGATTCGTATCCGTATCCGTATATAACAAATATGGATATGCTTGATATCTGATTCGTATCCGTATCTGTTTAGAATAAATATAGACATAAATTTTAATATTCGTTTAGTATTTGTATCTGTATTTGTATCCGTTAAAAAATATGAATACAAATATAGATATATTACTATCCGATCCGTATTCGATCCGTATTCAGCCCTACGCCAAGCACATGCTCTCATAAAAGGGCTGCTGAAACTGTGACGCTTTATGTACACAGCATACACAACTTTTCGATCGAAAAAGTCTTTCTGCATCGCCTTCAGTGCAGAAAATATGTATTATATATGCTCATTAATCGTACATCTATGCAGATGTGCGTGCAAAATGCATCATGATCTATTGAGCCATAGCACGCATGCCCGTATGGGCATGCAGCCAATAGCCGTGCCCAGTGCACACTTTCGTGCACCCAAGGCGGTGCACAAGATTGTTCCCTTCTCAACCAGCCTTTTTCCTTCAAAAGCAAGCACTGACGTGGGTGAACTCGGTATGCTAGCCTGCTCAATTGGATGCTTGAACTCTTTCATGAAAAGATATGGAATTAGCATTCGTTTATAATTTATGATTTAATGATCTGCAAGTGGTTAGGAATTCGAAATTCCCTCTATAAAGCGAAACACTGCAATATAGAGAGGATATTAAGAAGAAGAATGATGACTCTCTATCACAACACACCCACATACGTCAAGGACTCAACCTAGTTTAGCATGATCTGGATCAATCAATAGGTCTTTCTATTGAACTTGGTAGAATGCCTCAAACTCATCTGTTAGATCAATTAATCTATTATCAAACCATATTTATGCAGTTTTAAATACTTATAATAAATCTGAGCGAGGTCATTGATGTTGCAGAGAGGTGGCTCAGTAATTAAACTCTTCAAATATTTCTTTTTTATTTAAAAAAATCATCTCATGGCTACAAAGGTGGCTTTATATCATATTGTGACTTTCTATATCACTATTTTATAAGTAGCTTTGTTTTTTTTTTTTTTGCTTATCAATTTTTATGCATTGGAATCGATTCTGATAACATTTGTAACACTCCAAACTGGTTCAATTAATTTGTTACCAGATCGAGTTCACATTGCCTTAAAAACTTGAGTATAAGTTAATTAATAACAGGTGAACTTGAGTCATAAGCTCTTCAAACTTTTTTTTTATTTGATATATGACTATTTTGGGGTATTACGCTTGGCATAACTCAATATGATTCATAACTCTTGAAATTTCTCTTAGCTCTAACCTAATGTTGTAACATGGACTCTTGGCATATACCTTTACATCTTCCATTATCGTGTTATAAATGTGCACATGCTCTTAAATCTAAAAATCAAGTTAAATACGCTATGATTTTCTAACAATCAAGATCCATGTGCATAAAAAAACAACAACAATAAAATTTTAATTCCAAATACTATGACTTTCTAATCATCAAGATCCATGTGCATAAAAAGTAAAATTTTAATTCCAAATCAATTGAGGTCAACTATATGATCTTGTATACCCATTCTATATGATTTTAAGCCATACTTTCAGTGCAATGTAAAGATTTTAAATATTTTTATCATTTTCTTTTATATAATTTTTATTTATTTTTATCTCTTTTTCTTTCTATATATATTAAATTATTCCTTTGCATCAATGCATCCTTAAGTCCAAATTGCAAATCTTCAAACCACTTAATATATTATTTCCTCAATTTCTTCTAACTTTTTATGAATAACGTTATTCTAATTCTATTTTTTCTTATATTATATATATCGATTTTAATATTCTTATTTCAATCATATCCATCTTATATTTATAATTTTTTTAACTATCTAATATTTCATGCAAATCAGTTGCCTTATAAAACTTTTTATTTAACTAAACAAACATAGGAATATTTGATCGTCATGAGACTTCATAACATGGTAATTGCTTGCAAACTACTAAGCCCTAGATTAGGCTCAAAATTATAAAGGAGAAAGGAGCATATATCTAGGGAGGGAGCCTCACTAGCACCTATACAATGAACCAACCATATTAAAAGTACTTGTTGTAAATAAGAAACAACTTTTTCTTTGATATGATCAAGGAGTTGATGTTGAGAATTATTTCCATGTGATCAAAATTAAATGTTGTAAGAGATAAATGTTATCTAAATGTTGTATTAGATAAACATTATCTAAATGTTGTAATAGAATCTAAATTAAAAGTTGTAACAGATAAACGTTATCTATATCAAATGTTGTAACAGATAAACGTTATATAAATTAAATATTGTAACAGATAAACGTTATCTAAATATTGTAACAAATAAACGTTATCTAAATTAAATTTCTGATTCACTTAGAGCCTATGACATAAGGTGGACTTTCGGATAAAAAAAAAAATGAAAGAAAAGTTTCTTTCATCTTTCTTATTTTATGTGCGCCAAAATTATGAGAAATATAGAAAATTAAGAGTGCCTGAGAAAGGTGAGGAAGGCTCTGGTTTCATTTTAATTTTGCAAGTATTTTATGAAGTACCTTGGCCCGTAAACTCTACCGTGGGATTCTTTATCTATAGCTTCGAATTCTATAGTAGGGCGCATCTGTTCCTTCGAGACCTTAACATATCGGTATGTTTTTTATGTGTTGAAAAATTATATGATAATTTTTCCTTTTCATATGATAATGTTAATATTATGCATGTTAAACGGTTCGCGCACATAAAATAAGAGAAAAAAGATGAAAGAAACTTTTCTTTCATTTTTTCTTACCATCTGAAAGTCTACCTTATGCCATATTTATAGGCTCTAGGTGAATCAGAAATTTAATTTAAATAATGTTTATCTGTTACAACATTTAGATAACGTTTATCTCTTACAACATTTAATTTAGATAACATTTATCTATTACAACATTTGATGTAGATAACATTTATCTATTACAACTTTTAATTTAGATTCTGTTACAACATTTAGATAACATTTATCTTTTACAACATTTAATTTTGATCGCATGGGAACAATTCTTAACATCAACTCCTTGATCATATCAAAGAAAAAGTTGTTTTCTTATTTGCAACTAATTTACAAATAACATCTAAATTAAATATAATAATATCTAATAAATCAAATTTATTATTTTATTTTTAATATTCTTAATAATCACATTATCAAAAATATCAAAAACAAATAAAATTTTTCTCTCTCCATCAACTCATAATATGCGCCATTTACAAGAGCAAAATTTTCTAAATCAATAAAAGAAGTAATTTTATTCAATCTTGCCTCTTTTATATGAAAGATGAATGTTTATATAAAAATTCAAAATATATTATGAGGCTGTAATTTTAGTATAATGTATACAAGAGGATTAAAATTACAGCTAATATATTTAAACATGTCCATGATTGATAGAAGTAAGGATCTTCTATCGCTAATCTCTAATATGGTCCATTAACATTCTGAATGTGATAATCTTATCCAGATTGTTGTGTAGAGATACTTAGTGGAGGTATTATATATAATAAGATTATATAGGACAAGGACCGATATAATTTGAATCTTTATTTAAGACCATTATAAAGAATTCAATTTATGTCACAAGATGATCGTATGTAAATCAACCTTAATCCTGATTTAATCATAGACTCCTTGATTATGCTATTGGATCTTTTGATTTGTTTGTTAAAGCTCATTTGATGTTGGGCCCAATACTTACGTCTTGGAGGTTTAATAACATGTTGGGCTGGGAATGTGATTTAAAGATATGAATCCATGGCTTTTGAAAAGAAGCTTAAAATTAGTTCCCCTAAGTGTTGATTATGGGGCTAAACAGTTATGCACGCAATTTATGATTCGATCTTAAATTAACTGTTTAACTAGTGAATCAATGGTACTTAAGGAATAAGAAAAAATTAGAGGGGTATAGCAGTTATTCCACCTAGCTCTAATTACGAACTAATTATGGAGGGTTGAATTACATGTAATGATTATACTAGTGAACAACTCAAGTTTTTAAGAGTGCAGTCTCAAGTTTTTAGTGGAATAACTTTGAGATTAATAAACTGAATAAATAATTAAAAAGTTTTAATTGAGTTTATTCAAGTTTATTGGAGCTCAAAATTATGGGTCTATGGTCCCTACCGTCTTAGGTTAATCGCATCGAATACTCTTGGATTGAATAATTAATGTAATTAATTAATTATTTTTCTCACTTTATAATAAAGAGTTTATTATGAAGATAAATAATTAATTTGATTGATTATTTTTCTTACATTTATTTTGATACAATAAATTAGTTATTGAACAAAATAAAAATGTATTTAAACATATTGTTCATATAATAATTGATATGAATGGTTGCATATAAGTATTATTGTGGAACATCATATAAGAGAATTTTGCTCTTGTAAGTGGCGCATATTATGAGTTGATGGAGAGAGAAAAATTTATTTATTTTTAATATTTTTGATAATATGATTATTAAGAATATTAAAAATAAAATAATAAATTTAATTTATTAGATATTATTATATTTAATTTAGATATTATTTGCAACTTAGTTGTAAATAAGAAAACAACTTTTTCTTTGATATGATCAAGGAGTTGATGTTGAGAATTATTTCTATGTGATCAAAATTAAATGTTGTAAGAGATAAATGTTATCTAAATGTTGTATTAGATAAACATTATCTAAATGTTGTAATAGAATCTAAATTAAAAGTTGTAACAGATAAACGTTATCTATATCAAATGTTGTAACAGATAAACGTTATATAAATTAAATATTGTAACAGATAAACGTTATCTAAATATTGTAACAAATAAACGTTATCTAAATTAAATTTCTGATTCACTTAGAGCCTATGACATAAGGTGGACTTTCGGATAAAAAGAAAAAAATAAAAGAAAAGTTTCTTTCATCCTTTTTCTCTCTTATTTTATGTGCGCCAAAATTATGAGAAATATAGAAAATTAAGAGTGCCTGAGAAAGGTGAGGAAGGCTCTGGTTTCATTTTAATTTTGCAAGTATTTTATGAAGTACCTTGGCCCGTAAACTCTACTGTGGGATTCTTTATCTATAGCTTCGAATTCTATAGTAGGGCGCATCTGTTCCTTCGAGACCTTAACATATCGGTATGTTTTATGTGTTGAAAAATTATATGATAATTTTTCCTTTTCATTTTATGTGTTGAAAAATTATATGATAATTTTTCCTTTTCATATGACAATGTTAATATTATGCATGTTAAACGGTTCGCGCACATAAAATAAGAGAAAAAAGATGAAAGAAACTTTTCTTTCATTTTTTCTTACCATCTGAAAGTCTACCTTATGCCATATTTATAGGCTCTAGGTGAATCAGAAATTTAATTTAAATAATGTTTATCTGTTACAACATTTAGATAACGTTTATCTCTTACAACATTTAATTTAGATAACATTTATCTATTACAACATTTGATGTAGATAACGTTTATCTATTACAACTTTTAATTTAGATTCTGTTACAACATTTAGATAACATTTATCTTTTACAACATTTAATTTTGATCGCATGGGAACAATTCTTAACATCAACTCCTTGATCATATCAAAGAAAAAGTTGTTTTCTTATTTGCAACTAATTTACAAATAACATCTAAATTAAATATAATAATATCTAATAAATCAAATTTATTATTTTATTTTTAATATTCTTAATAATCACATTATCAAAAATATCAAAAACAAATAAAATTTTTCTCTCTCCATCAACTCATAATATGCGCCATTTACAAGAGCAAAATTTCTAAATCAATAAAAGAAGTAATTTTATTCAATCTTGCCTCTTTTATATGAAAGATGAATGTTTATATAAAAATTCAAAATATATTATGAGGCTGTAATTTTAGTATAATGTATACAAGAGGATTAAAATTACAGCTAATATATTTAAACATGTCCATGATTGATAGAAGTAAGGATCTTCTATCGCTAATCTCTAATATGGTCCATTAACATTCTGAATGTGATAATCTTATCCAGATTGTTGTGTAGAGATACTTAGTGGAGGTATTATATATAATAAGATTATATAGGACAAGGACCGATATAATTTGAATCTTTATTTAAGACCATTATAAAGAATTCAATTTATGTCACAAGATGATCGTATGTAAATCAACCTTAATCCTGATTTAATCATAGACTCCTTGATTATGCTATTGGATCTTTTGATTTGTTTGTTAAAGCTCATTTGATGTTGGGCCCAATACTTACGTCTTGGAGGTTTAATAACATGTTGGGCTGGGAATGTGATTTAAAGATATGGAATGACTTTTAAAAAGAAGCTTAAAATTAGTTTCCTTAAGTGTTGATTATGGGGCTAAACAGTTATGCGCACAATTTATGATTCGATCATAAATTAACTATTAACTTAAGGAATAAGATAAAATTAAAGGGGTATAACGGTTATTATACCTATCTCTAATTATGAACTAATTATGGAGGATTGAATTACATGAGTAAAATTAATCTGTAATTTTCAAGAGTACAGTCTCAAGTTTTTAGTGGAATAACTTCGAGATTAATAAATTGAATAAATAATTAAAGAGTTTTAATTGAGTTTATTCAAGTTTATTGGAGCTTGAAATTATAGGTCCATGGTCCCCACACCGTCTTAGGTTAATCGCATCGAATACTCTAGGATTGAATAATTAATATGATTAATTATTTATTTTTCTCACTTTATAATAAAGAGTTTATTATGAAGATAAATAATCAATTTAATTGATTATTTTTCTTACATTTATTTTGATACAATAAATTAGTTATTGAACAAAATAAAATTTATTTAGACACAATATTGTTCATATAATAATTGATATGAATGGTTGCATATAAGTGTTATTGTGGAACATCACACAAGAGAATTTTGCTCTTGTAAGTGGCGCATATTATGAGTTGATGAAGAGAGAGAAATTTATTTATTTTTAATATTTTTGATAATGTGATTATTAAGAATATTAAAAATAAAATAATAAATTTAATTTATTAAATATTATTATATTTAATTTAAATATTATTTATAAATTAGTTACAAATAAGAAAACAACTTTTTCTTTGATATTATCAAGGAGTTGACGTTGAGAATTGTTTAAGAGATAAATGTTATCTAAATGTTGTAATAGATAAACGTTATCTAAATGTTGTAACAGAATCTAAATTAAAAGTTGTAATAAATAAACGTTATCTACATCAAATGTTATAACAGATAAGCGTTATCTAAATTAAATTTTTGATTCACCTAGAGCCTATAAATATGACATAAGGTTGACTTTCGGATAAAAAGGAAAAATGAAAGAAAAGTTTCTTTCATTCTTTTTTCTTTCTTATTTTATGTGCGCCAGAATTGTGAGAAATATAGAAAATTAAGAGTGAGCCCACTCTCATAATTCGATACCGATCCTGAGAAAGGTAAGGAAGGCTCTGATTTTATTTTAATTTTGCAGATATTTTATGAAGTACATTAGCCCGTAAACTCTATCGTTGGATTCTTCATTCATAGCTTCAAATCCGGTAGTAGGGCGCGTCTGTTCCTTCGAGACGTCAACATATCGGTATGTTTTTATGTTTAGAAAAATTATATGATATTTTTTTTCTTTTCATATGACAATGTTAATATTATGCATGTTAAACGGTCCGCATGCTTCCGCTACGCATATATATATATATATATATATATATATATATATATATATATGAAAACCAACATGGACTGCCTCTTTTAATAAACAGATGGAATCAGCGTCCAAACGTGGGGATGTTGTTGATAAAAACACCTCCACTGCCAAGAAGGCTCAGCTACAGTCAATGATTTCCACGCTCCTTGACAATTATGTCTGATATCTCAAAGTATCTGGCATTGCCAAATGTTGACGCATTGATCAACTTGGATTTAGGCCGTGCAATCAATGATTTCCTTCTTTTTGAAGATGTTGCATTACTGAGTTCTGTTACAGTGA
The DNA here is from genome assembly GCA_900491605.1 of Calamus simplicifolius. Taxonomy (NCBI): domain Eukaryota; kingdom Viridiplantae; phylum Streptophyta; class Magnoliopsida; order Arecales; family Arecaceae; genus Calamus; species Calamus simplicifolius. The sequence continues at coordinate 141,227 of UESW01001360.1, forward strand.
AGGACTTTGAACTTAGCAATCTGGAAGAATATAAATGCAATAGAGCAAGCACAGATGGGTTACTGCCTGTATTCTTCTCTCCTGAAAGCCTCAGTTTTGGGAGGGCAATTAAATCCTTCTCCAATTTGTCGCATTTCCCTCTTGTTTCTCATGCTCTCATCAGCAACTCCCACCTAATCTAGGAAACGAAACAAGTGACTAGGAAAGACAATAATGAACAAACTCAGATGGTTGTCTTGAACTTTTCAGGTTTCTTCCTTCTGTCATTGCCATATGGTTTCTTCTGTTGCTTTTGTTTTTTGTCTCCTTCCTTAGACTAGAAGAAACCTTGTGCCAATCCATCAGCATGAACCTTAGGACATGTTTCATTTTTGAGGGCAATCATGTTTTTTATTTTTATTTTTATAGAAAACAGAAAACAGAGAAATGTTCTTGTATTTGAAAATTAAAATAGGTTTTTTGAAAAACACAACACCAAAATATCATAAAACTAAAAATGCTTAAAAGATATCTTCCGTGTTTTCTATCAAAACAAAGAAAAGAATAAAAGATGAAGGCTAAAAACTTGAAAATATGGAAGTGAATGATATTTCTTTTAATTTTATTATCTATTCTTTTAAAAGATGTCATTTATAATTAAAATAAAATAATAAAATAATAATAGGATCATTGGTGATACAACATTACTCTGTTTGGTATAAAATATTTTAATAATCAAAATTTACCAATGATCACAGATCATTATATTTAGTATATCATAGAAATGGAACTTCATCATGCATGCAATATTGATATTTTTTAAAAATTATATATATACTATATGAATATGAAACCTAAAATTTTAATGTAAGAAATACAAAATTATCTAAAAAACATAAATCTTATAATATAATTATAAAAGATGTTTTTTCTTCAATTTAATACCTATAATACAAAACCAAATAAAAAATTAATCAAATTTAACAACCTAACCATCTCAAACTTATTGATATGATTGTTAATATTGCATATTAAAATAAAATTATTATAATGTTAAATTTGATTGAGCTATGATATCTATGCATATTTATCAATTTGTATTAGAATTATTGCTAAATTAGTGTTGAAATTATTTTCAAATCAATAGCTTTAAAATTCATGAAAAAATCTATTATCTGCAAAATTATTTTTTGTAGTGCTCTAAAGTTCATATAAAAGATATAAAATCTGTTTTTTTTTAATTTTACTGCTTTAAAATTAGCATAAAATTATTTTAAATAATTTTAGCCTCAAAAATTTATTTTCAAGTTGCTCTATACCTATGCTACTCTTAGGAGTTTAAATTCAAAATTTTAGAATAAAAATTTTAAATTATGTGTCTACATAGAAATTCTATACAACTTCTTGTTTATTTTATTATATCAATATTACCAATCTTTTTTGAACAATATGTGTATCAAATGAAAGCATATATCAAGTGTCAGATAGTTTAAATAACTAAGAATTTTTATATAGATGTCTGCCTATATTCCAAAATTGAAAAGATGATAGGGCACCTCAATGATGTATTATCATTTCTATGGTTAGAAAATATTTTTGCTAGATTCAATAGTGAAAATTTAAGAATGGTCATATTTTTAGTATTCTTAATACATAATCACTCTATATCTATGAAGAGGCACTTAATTATACATATTTCTATCTATAATGTCAAAAAATGAATACTCTAATTTGGCAATTTTAAAAAGATTTTTCAAACATGCATTGAATGAAACTAGATATTCAAAAGATATATTACCATTTTTATAGTTAGAAAGTATTGTTACCAGAGTTAATAGTAAAAAATTAAGAATGGTCATCTTTTGGTTTTGTTAATACATAGCCCTCAATATCTATGAAGAGACACTTGATTGTAAATATTTTTGTCTATGTGTCTAAGAAAATAAATGCATTAATTTGGCAATATTTGAAAGATTTCTTATGCATGCATTAAATGTAACTAGAAATTTAAGAGATATATTACCATTTCTATGGTTAGAAAATATTGTTATTGGATTCAGTGGTGCAAATTCATGAATGGTCATCTTTTAGTTTTGTTAATACATAGCCCTCTATATCTATGAAGAGATACTCGATTATAAAGATTTCTATCTATAATATCAAGAAAATAAATACTCTAATTCGGCAATCTTTGAAAGATTTCTCATGCATGCATTGATTGAAACTAGATATTCAAAAGATATGTTACCATTTCTATGGTTAGAAAATGTTGTTGCTAGATTTAGTAGTGAAAATTTAAGAATGATCATCCTTTTAGTTTTCTTAATACATGAGCCCTCTATATCTAATGAAGAGACACTTGGTTATAAAGATTTATATGTACAATGTTAAGAAAATGGATGCACTAATTTGGCAATCTTCAAAAGATCTCTCATGCATCATTCAATAAAACTAGATATCCAAGAGAAATATTACTATTTTTAAAGTTAGAAAATATTAGTGCTAGATTTAGTAGTGAAAATTTAAGAACGAACATTCTTTTAGTTTTCTTAATACACGAGCCCTCTATATCTACAAAGAGACACTTAATTATAAAGATTTTTATATACAATGTCAAGAAAATGGATGCTGATTTGGTAGTCTTCCAAATATTTTCTCCCATTGAATAAAACTAGATGTTTAAGAGAGAGGTTAATTTAAATCTATATGGTCCCTCATATAAATTCACATCATATATGTTGAATCTAAGGGTTCAACTATATATATGTTTTGATGATAATAAAAATATTGATTAAAGGACTAATACAATGCCTGAGTTTGTAATGTTAGGATAGGTACCATGGTTGAAAGAAATTAAGGCATAACAAAAAAAAGTTATTGGCACATATTTAAACTCAAGTGGCATATAAGAAATCCTAGTCAATGAAGAAACAATATTAATCAATATATAACTGATAGAAGAAATCTGAAGGCAAAGGTTTCATTTATAAATTTTGTTTCCTTAAGAATTTTCATTATAAATCTTGGTAGAAAGATAATTGCACAAAGATCAAAAATCATTAAAATTAATTAAAATAGGTTTTGGATTGAGGGAAACTTGAAAATAATAAGAAAATTCAAAATATAGCATGAGCGATTGACCGAACCAAGGGTCTGGCTGTCATTATAACATGCTAGAAACAGTGTCAAAAAACCAACTCTTCGATCTTAAGCAGTCGACGCTGTAGGTTAGGATGGTTGACTAGCTCAAGGCTAGTGATTGGCCGCAGGCTAGTCTGAAAAGCCATAATGATCAAATTTTTGGCCATTAGAGGCAGGCCCTTGATCCCTAATGGCTAATTTTTTTAATCTCTATAAATTGAGGATTTTGATACTTTCTTTTATATAATTTCTAGTTTATCTCTATCTCTTTTTTCATTCACATATATCAAGTCATTTCTTTGTAGAGGTACATCTTTAGGCCTCTATTGTACATATCCAAATCATCTAAGCTATCTTTTCTTTAATTTCTCCTTAATCGATGCTATCTCTATCTTTTAACAAATAGTTTCATTTTTTATTTCATATTTTCTTGTATTACTACATATGTATCTTAAAATTCTTATTTCTGCTGCATTTATATTATGTACGTGCATTTTTCTAGCTACTTATTATTTCACATTATAAAAAGAATAGATGTATTATGGCTATTCTATACCAGCACTAATGCATCGGGTGTGTAGTTAAGCATGTTTCAGTGAGACTAATACCATATAGAATGGTTCTGATATAAAAAAATGGAGAAAAGGATATTATGAGTGGTGGACAAAATGCTAAAATAATTTCTTCATTTTGCCTCCCTTTTTCTTTTCTTTTTTTTTTTTGTTTTAGAGTAATCTTCAAATGTTAATGTGATTTCATAGGGTCACCGATGAACACTTTCTATACCGTTATGTCAATGCAGTAGCATAGATAGCAACTTTTTCAAGAAACCATTGCAACGGAACTCTTGGCATCTATATTTTACTTATTCTCGTTATTCATTCATCTCATATGTCCATGCAACTAATACTTCGATTAATGCTTAATAATTTCGTAAAATATGATGATGGGTTTTTAAAAAGCATGCATCAATTCACATGCAGTTCTAAACCATGCGGCCTAATATTAGCTTACGCTTTTTAAAAGATTTCCATGGTATGGACCGTTAAGGAAAAGACTTGCTGCACCACCCTCCGATATAGCAAGCACGCACTGAAAGTGTAGATTGGCTGCGCGTCGTACCATCATGCATGCTGAAACCCAATGGACTTTAGCGCGCATCGCACACGCGATAGCATGGACGTACGGCCAATCTGCGTGCCCAATGCATGCTTGTTGCACCGAAGGACGGTGCAGTAAGACTTGTTTTGGACTGTTAAACTCCACGCATATAGTGCATGCTTGCTGCACCGAAGGCAGCAAGACTTGTTTTGGACTGTTAAACTCCATGCATCTGGTGCATGCTTGCTGCACGGCCTTCGATGCAACAAGACTTTTCTGGACTGTTAAACTCATTCTAAACCTCACATCTTCTGTAATGGGCTCGGCCTGTTTGGAGCAGCAGGTAAAATCTTCGGGCTGCTTCTTGGTCATGCTTGGTATTGCGTTCTATCGTCCAATATTTTATGGACTTAGGCTATGTTGTTGAGTTATTGATTAAATTATTGTAGCTTGCTAACAAAGTATTAAATGATCAGGAAGGGCATAATGCAATACATTATTTTTCATTTTTCTCTTTGCTAAATGAATTATATAAAGAAAAAAGTTTTAAAAATTAATTAATAAATAAATAATCTTATGCCATAAATATAAATAATATGATTAGTTGATACAAATTTAAAACATTTTAATATTGAGCCTTTTGCTTTCATTAAATTAAAAATAATTTTATCACTTAAGGTGAAGGATTTGGGAGTAAAAAATTTACCGTGGGGATACAGGAGATAGTGGGAGGTAGGGGGTTTGGGGTAAAAGGAAAAATATAATTTGGTTCGATTAATTAGGGCATTCAAGTCTTTATTACTTTTATTTCAATGCTTGGAAGTAGTTGTTGAGTTTAATAACTATTTTAACTAACCGATTTGAATAATAAACTTTTGGAAGATCAATGGGTACCACCTAGACTCATCCATCGGTTACCAAATAATTTTAAAATTCTGACCTTACTTCTCTTCGGTCGAACCTAGCTCTCCATCACTCCCTTCTCTAGCAACAGAGATTTATTGGAAGCAAAGGTCCCAAATCCAGTGGATTAAGGAGGGTGATCAGAATACTAGATTTTTTCATTAGGCCACCTTAAAACGCTGTGCGGCGAATTGGATTTGGCGGCTTGTTGATGAGGTAGGAAATATCCAGGACAATATTGAGGTAATTGGGGACCAGCTTCTTCATTTCTTCTGCTCTTGTTGGTCTGAGCTTTCGGGGAAGGGCTCCTTGTGTATCTTGTGGCGATCCCCTTTAAGGTCACTGAGGCGGAGAATGACCTTCTTATTAGGCCAATTACTTCGGAGGAGATCCGGCTGGCTTTATGGAACCTAGGCCCTGATAAGGCCCCGGGACCTGACGGGTTTCCTCTTTCTTCTTTCACCACTATTGGACTATTGTGAGACAGGATGTGATGCAGGCCATCCAGTTAGTTTTTCAGGCCAAATCTCTCCCTCCTGACTAGAATCGGACCTTTATTGCTTTGGTGCCGAAATGGCCTGATGCTTCCATGCCATAGCACTTCCGCCCGATTAGTCTCTGCACTACCTTATATAAGGTTTGTGCTCGTCTTTTGGTTTCTCGCCTGAGACTGGTGATTCCTCGCATTATCTCTCCTGAGCAAGAGGCTTTCCTCAGAGGATGGTGCATCTCTGATAATGTCTTGTTAGCCCAAGAGGTTATGCATGATCTCCACAGAGCTCCTACTCGTCACTGTTTGATGGCTGTTAAGTTGGACATGGAAAGAGCTTATGATAGAGTGAGTTGGGAGTTTCTATACAGATCTCTTTAGGAGTTTGGGTTTGATGAGCTATTTGTAGCTTGGATTAGGACCTGCATTCATCGGCCGTCTTTCTCTATTATTAATTGGCCAAACGGACTACTTCCATTTAGGTCTCAGGGATGTCCCCTTTCTCCATTCCTATTCATTCTTACTGCTGATGCTCTTTCTAGGGCTCTACATCAGGCTCAGCAGGTCTCCACTTTAGTGCCTTATAGTGTGGGTCCCTAAGGGCCCTTGCTATCTCACCTGTTATTTGCTAACGATTGTATCCTTCTGGGGAGGGCCACCATTAGTAATGCTACAAGCATTTGCTTCAGTTATTCAGTCGTACTGCCGGGCTTCTGGACAGAAAGTTAATTTAGACAAATCCATGATCAGCTTCAGTCCGAAGACTAACCTTTCTTTGAGAGAGACTATAATGCAAATTTTGGGTATCTCTGCTCAGGCTAATCGGCTATCCTATCTGGGTATTCCCATTATGGGGAGACGGCCGCGGAGTTCTGATTTTACTGATCTTGAGCGCCGTGTCCGTGATCGTTTGGATGGATGGCAGGTCACTGGGTTATCTATGATGGCTAGGCTCACCCTTATTCGCTCTGTGCTCACCTCTCTTCCCCTCTACATTCTCTCTAATGCTACCATTTCGGTGACTTGCTTGAGGCGTATGGAGAGATGGTTCAGAGACTTCCTCTGGGGTTCAATGCAGGATGGCCATGGGATCCACATTCTGGCATGGGACTCAGTTTGTATGCCGATCTCGGAGGAGGGCTTGGGATTCAGCCTCTGACTGTGAGAAGGGAGGCATTGATTGCTAGGCACGCGACGAGATTCTTGCTTGACCCTGATTGTCTTTGGAGCTCGTTCATGCATGCGAAATACGGAGACTGGGCCCCACACACACCTTCTCAGTCTACTCGAGGCTATTCTTTCTTCTGGAAAGAGGTGTGTCATCATGCTCCGGCTATGCTTTCTCGTATCTCGTGGATGATTAGTGATGGAGCTTCTGTTGATGTGCTTAGAGATACGTGGTTGGCTTATCTTCCTTTGTCCCGATGGCCTACCTTTGTCAGCACTGACATTGCTACAGGTACGAGAGTCTCTGATTTAATTGCTCAGGATCACACTGCCTGGCATACCTTCCGTGTCACTACTCTTTTTGGTGTGGAGCTTTTCCGCCGTATTCTCTCCATTCCTCTTACTTCGGATCACGCCTCATACGTCAGATTGTGGAGGAGATTCTCTATGACCCGTGCTCCGATCAGGGATCTTATGCAGGAGTATAGGCCTCAGATAAGGCGGATGTTGGATGGGTCTTGGATTTGGAAGCTTCCCATTCACCCGAGAGTCCGGCTATTTAGTTGGAAGATGGCTTGGGATTGCCTTCCTACTTGCTCCCTGCTCTCGGATAGGGGCATGGCGATCCAGCCAACGTGCCCTATTTGCGGGCTTGACGAGGAGACTGTTGATCATGCTATCTTCACTTGCAGCAGAGTGAGATTAGTCTGGCAGATAGCAGGATACCACTTCTGGGATGATAGCAGTATTCCTTCTCGCAGTTCCTTCTTGTGCTGGATTCGGCAGGATACGGGTAGGGCACCTGTCGGTTCCGTTCCACTGGTGCTTACATTGCTTATCAGGTTTGGCTGTCTCGGAATCGGCATATTTTTGCAGATGTGGTTGACCCTCCCTATAGGATTGTTAGGATAGCTCTGTCCCTCTCTTCTGAGTACGTGCTCCACCAGTCAGGCCATGATTCTAACAGCCATAGTATCTGGGGATCCCCTGCTGCCTCTGCAGCGAACTGGCGTACGATCTTTGTTTCTTGGGAACCCTCCCCACTAGGGTTTGTCAAAATCAACTTTGATGGCAGTGTTCAAGGTCGATTGGCTGGTTCGGCTTTTGTGATCCGTGGCTCGGATGGTTCGTTGCTTATGGCTGATGGATTTAGTTCTCTAGACCTTTCTGTGCCACTTGCTAAGTTATATGCTGCGTGGGCTGGCATATCCTATGCTATCTGCAGTATGGGCATTCGCAGCCTTATTATTGAGGGAGACTCTATTACTGTTGTCCGCTGGCTCTGGTAGGACGCAGGCGATCCTATGCCGACCAACCCTTTGTTATGCGACATCAGGGCTATGCTCCATCAGGCTTATAGTGTCCAGATTCGGCATGTTTACCGGAAAGCAAACTTAGCGGCTGACTGGGTTGCTGCTCGGGTTGCCCACCATTCTGGTCCTTGGTTATGGAGGTCAGGAGATTCTTGTCCTATGGTTCTTACATAGATTTTATATTATGATATTAGGCTTGACTCACCCTAGACTGGTGTGATCGCTCGTCTGTAACAAAAAAAAATAATAATTTTAAATTAGTCAACAGGTATCAGCTGGCTTTCAACAGCTAATCCAAACAGGCGTTATAGTAGTACCTCACGATGCGAAGGAGGAAAACAAAGCATCAGAAAGAAATACCATTGAGGACCATGATGAACCTCTGGATGCATGGAAATTGCCACAAGCACAGCTCTGTTTGATTCATGGTTCAAAAAATTATTTTTAAAAATATAAATTATATTTAAAATTTTGAGTTATATTATGTTGTTTTTTAGTATTCGAGAATATATTTGACTGGTGTGTTCGAAAACTGTTTTTGAAGAAAGGTGTGAAGAAATATCATGGAAAGAAGAAAAAAAAGGTGAATCCGCCAGTTTCGAGCGTTTTAAGGAACGATAAAATTTGAAAAACGTCTAAGATGAATTCGAAGAAAACATCGTTCCAATATTTTTCAGATTTATTCAGATTTTTAGCATCATTTCGAAAAAGTGTTTTCGAAAATGGTCTGACTAAATGTGTTTTTCATGCTATGGATTGAATTTCTTATTTCAGAAACAAAAAATCCAACCTAAATCGACTGCCAAAAGGACCCTAAAAGATTTCATCATTTTGAGCACCATATTTGCTCCTGTGTTGATTACTGGTAATTTCTGAGCCTGCTTTGTAAATAGTATTTATTATTTCAGTGTAACATTTTAAATTGACAATCTATTTTTTTGTATCAAAATTCATTTTATTAGCTGAAAATCTTAGAAACATTTGAATGGATACCTTCAACACTTCAATAAAATGTTTTTGATAAGAAAAGCATACGCGTAACATGAAGGATCTGATTTAATTTAGGAGGACTGGAAAGCATTTAGCTAGCGTTCATTTCAGCTTCAATGCCATCAGCTATGACAGAGTGAAGGGAGCGTATGGTTGTTATTGGTCTGAGAATGAACATAGTGCTTCATGGTCGTCGTCCTTTCATGCATCTAATTATGTTGTGGTTTGCCATCAAAATAACAAGCAAGAGAGTGGAAGTTTTTTATGGAAAATCAACAAACTATGAACATCTAGTTTGTCTATCATGCTAATTCTTCCTCATCATATATCTGTGTATTAATTCATGTTATCTGCAGCTTCAAATGAACAAGTTAGGTTGAGTCATAGTTGGTCCCGATCCGAGTTGGTCCCATGTTCAAATCTTGATATTGAAAGTAAACCCAGCAAATCCTTTGTGCTAGATCAGGTCATATACAACTTATACCCAATCTATAATATTTAGATTCAGGTTTAAGTTTGGTGTGTTCGCAAGAACATCATCATCTGA
>UESW01001360.1:154463-166913 GCA_900491605.1 Calamus simplicifolius
TGTAGCTTAGATCAGGACCTTCATTCATCGGCCGTCTTTCTCTATTATTATTAATGGTGGCCAAACGGACTACTTCCATTTAGCTATGGGTCTCAGGCAGGGATGTCCCCTTTCTCCATTCCTATTCCTTCTTACTGCTGATGCTCTTTCTAGGGCTCTACATCAGGCTCAGCAGGTCTCCACTTTAGTGCCTTATAGTGTGGGTCCCTAAGGGCCCTTGCTATCTCGCCTGTTATTTGCTAACGATTGTATCCTTCTGGGGAGGGCCACCATTAGTAATGCTACAGCATTTGCTTCAGTTATTCAGTCGTACTGCCAGGCTTCTGGACAGAAAGTTAATTTAGACAAATCCATGATCAGCTTCAGTCCGAAGACTAACCTTTCTTTGAGAGAGACTATAATGCAAATTTTGGGTATCTCTGCTCAGGCTAATCGGCTATCCTATCTGGGTATTCCCATTATGGGGAGACGGCCGTGGAGTTCTGATTTTACTGATCTTGAGCATCGTGTCCGTGATCGTTTGGATGGATGGCAGGTCACTGGGTTATCTATGATGGCTAGGCTCACCCTTATTCGCTCTGTGCTCACCTCTCTTCCCTCTACATTCTCTCTAATGCTACCATTTCGGTGACTTGCTTGAGGCGTATGGAGAGATGGTTCAGAGACTTCCTCTGGGGTTCAATGCAGGATGGCCATGAGATCCATCTTCTGGCATAGGACTCAGTTTGTATGCCGAACTTGGACGGAGGGCTTGGGATTTAGCCTCTGACTGTGAGAAGGGAGGCGTTGATTGCTAGGCACGCGACGAGATTCTTGCTTGACCCTGATTGTCTTTGGAGCTCGTTCATGCATGCGAAATATGGAGACTGGGCCCCACACACACCTTCTCAGTCTACTCGAGGCTATTCTTTCTTCTGTAAAGAGGTGTGTCATCATGCTCCGGCTATGCTTTCTCGTATCTCGTGGATGATTAGTGATGGAGCTTCTATTGATGTGCTTAGAGATACGTGGTTGGCTTATCTTCCTTTGTCCCGATGGCCTACCTTTGTCAGCACTGACATTGCTACAGGTACGAGAGTCTCTGATTTAATTGCTCAGGATCACACTGCCTGGCATACCTTCCGTGTCACTACTCTTTTTGGTGTGGAGCTTTTCCGCAGTATTCTCTCCATTCCTCTTACTTCGGATCACGCCTCATACGTCAGATTGTGGAGGAGATTCTCTATGACTCGTGCTCCGATCATGGATCTTATGCAGGAGTATAGGCCTCAGATAAGGCGGATGTTGGATGGGTCTTGGATTTGGAAGCTTCCCATTCATCTAAGAGTCCTGCTATTTAGTTGGAAGATGGCTTGGGATTGCCTTCCTACTTGCTCCCTGCTCTCGGATAGGGGCATGGCGATCCAGCCAACGTGCCCTATTTGCGGGCTTGAGGAGGAGACTGTTGATCATACTATCTTCACTTGCAGCAGAGTGAGATTAGTCTGGTAGATAGCAGGATACCACTTCTGGGATGATAGCATTATTCCTTCTCGCAGTTCCTTCTTGTGCTGGATTCGGCAGGATACAGGTAGGGGCACCTGTCGGTTCCATTCCACTGGTGCTTACATTGCTTATCAGGTTTGGCTGTCTCGGAATCGGCATATTTTTGCAGATGTGGTTGACCCTCCCTATAGGATTGTTAGGATAGCTCTGTCCCTCTCTTCTGAGTACGTGCTCCACCAGTCAGGCCATGATTCTAATAGCCATAGTATCTGGGGATCCCCTGCTACCTCTGCAGCGAACTGGCGTACGATCTTTGTTTCTTGGGAACCCTCCCCACTAGGGTTTGTCAAAATCAACTTTGATGGAAGTGTTCAAGGTTGATTGGCTGGTTCGGCTTTTGTGATCCGTGGCTCGGATGGTTCGTTGCTTATGGCTGATGGATTTAGTTCTCTAGACCTTTCTGTGCCACTTGCTAAGTTATATGCTGCGTGGGCTGGCATATCCTATGCTATCTGCAGTATGGGCATTCACAGCCTTATTGTTGAGGGAGACTCTATTACTGTTGTCCGCTGGCTCTGGTAGGACGCAGGCGATCCTATGCCGACCAACCCTTTGTTATGCGACATCAGGGCTATGCTCCATCAGGCTTATAGTGTCCAGATTTGGCATGTTTACCGGAAAGCAAACTTAGCAGCTGACTGGGTTGCTGCTCGGGTTGCCCACCATTCTGGTCCTTGGTTATGGAGGTCAGAAGATTCTTGTCCTATGGTTCTTACATAGATTTTATATTATAATATATTATGCTTGACTCACCCTAGACTGGTGTGATCGCTCGTCTGTAACAAAAAAAAAATAATAATTTTAAATTAGTCAACATGTATCAGCTGGCTTTCAACAGCTAATCCAAACAGGCGTTATAGTAGTACCTCACGATGCGAAGGAGGAAAACAAAGCATCAGAAAGAAATACGTTGAGGACCATGATGAACCTATGGATGCATGGAAATTGCCAAAGCGCAGCTCTGTTTGATTCATGGTTCAAAAAATTATTTTTAAAAATATAAATTATATTTAAAATTTTGAGTTATATTATGTTGTTTTTTAGTATTCGAGAATATATTTGACTGGTGTATTCGAAAACTGTTTTTGAAGAAAGGTGTGAAGAAATATCATGGAAAGAAGAAAAAAAAGGTGAATCCGCCAGTTTCGAGCATTTTAAGGAACGATAAAATTTAAAAAACATCTAAGATGAATTCGAAGAAAACATCGTTCCAATATTTTTCAGATTTATTCAGATTTTTAGCATCATTTCGAAAAAGTGTTTTCAAAAATGGTCTGACTAAATGTGTTTTTCATGCTATGGATTGAATTTCTTATTTCAGAAACAAAAAATCTAACCTAAATCGACTGCCAAAAGGACCCTAAAAGATTTCATCATTTTGAGCACCATATTTGCTCATGTGTTGATTACTGGTAATTTCTGAGCCTGCTTTGTAAATAGTATTTATTATTTCAGTGTAACATTTTAAATTGACAATCTAATTTTTTTGTATCAAAATTCATTTTATTAGCTGAAAATCTTAGAAACATTTGAATGGATACCTTCAACACTTCAATAAAATGTTTTTGATAAGAAAAGATACGCGTAACATGAAGGATCTGATTTTAATTTAAGAGTGATGGGGCCAGTTGACCCCATGAAAAATAAAAAAAATTTGGATGGCCTCAAAGGCCGACACCTTCGAGACCGACGGCCCCAAAGGCCGACACCTCCGAGATCGACGGCCCCAAAGGCCGACACCTCCAAGACCGACGGCTCCAAGACCGACGGCCCCAAAGGCTGACATCTCCAAGGGCGGCACCCCCAAGGCCGGCCCCAAAGGTCGACACCTCCAAGGCCGGCACCTCAAGGCCGGCACCTCCAACCTGGGCGGCCCCCTACGTCTCCAAGCTAGGCGGCCCCGGCACCTTCCCAGGTGCCCCCGGCATCTTCTCAGCCGGCCTCGGCGACTCCAAGCCAGGCGCCCCCGGCATCTTCTCAGCCGGCCCCGACGTGCCCAGGCTAGGCGGCCCCGGCGGTCCAAGCTAGCCAGCCCCAGCACCTCCCAGCCGGCCCCAGCATCTTCCTAGCTGGCCCCTACGTCTCCAAGCGAGTCAGCCCCGGCGCTTTCCCAAGCGGCCCGACATCTTCCCAGCCGGCCCTCTACGTCTCCAAGCTAGCGGCCCCGGCACTTCCCAGCCGGCCCCAGCGTTGTCCAAGCTAGCTAGCCCCAGCACCTCCCAGGCGCCCCTGGCATCTTCCTAGCCGCCCCTACGTCTCCAAGCGAGTCGGCTCCGGCACTTTCCCAAGCGGCCCGACATCTTCCTAGCGGCCCTCTACGTCTCTAAGTAGCGGCCCCGGCACTTCCCAGCCAGCCCCGGCGTGTCCAAGATAGGCGGCCCGACAGCTCCCAGGCGGCCTGGCATCTTCCCAGCTGGCCCCTACTTCTCCAAGCAAGTCGGCCCCGGCACTTCCCAGGCGCCCCGGCATCCTTCCCAGTCGGCCCCTACGTCTCCAAGCTAGGCGGCCTCGGCGCGTCCAAGCTAGGCGGCCCGGCCTTCCTAGACGCCCCGGCACCTTCCCAGCCGGCCCCTACGTCTCCAAGCTAGGCGGCCCCGGCACTTCCCAGCCGGCCCCGGTGCGTCCAAGCTAGGCGGCCCGGCACCTCCCAGGCGACCCGGCATCTTCCCAGCCGGCCCCTACTTCTCCAAGCAAGTCGGCCCCGACGCTTCCTCCGCCTCTCCAGTTCCGCCGAGTCGGCCAAGGCCATCCCCGGCCGGCCCGACTCAGCCCCGGCGTCTCCAGCTCCGCCGAGACGACCAAGGCCATCCCCGGCCGGCCCGACTCGGCCCCGGCGTCTCCAGCTCCACCGAGTCGGCCAAGGCCATCCCCGGCCAGCCCGACTCGGCCGGCGTCTCCAGCTCCGCCGAGTCAGCCAAGCCATCCCTGGCCGGCCCGACTCGGCCCCGGCATCTCCAGCTCTGCCGATTCGGCCCCGCCCCGGCACTGTCTTGCCAGCAGGATTGGCCCCAGCCATCTCGGGTTGACCCGGCTCAGCCCTGATAAGACGGGATTTCTCAGTTCCCGCCAGACCAGCCCCAGCGGTTCAAGAAACCACCTCTCTGACGCGCGCCGCCCGACAGCGCCAGACACGCGCCGCCCGACAACCCCACCGGCTGATGGGACGTAGCCCACTAACCAGCCCAGATTCACGCAAGGGCTCAGCAGATCTTCTGACTCATGCAATCCCACGTGATCATGCCAGAATCAACCCCTATAAAAAGATGAATCCACCCGATAAACAGGTATGCGCGATAACCCCCAAAATCGCCATCTTAACTCTCAAAGGAATCCCTCCTCTCGGAGATCCCTCTTTTCCACACAAACAGGGCTCACTCGAGCCCTTCTTCAGCTGTGACCTCAGTCACTAACTTGGCCGTCGGAGGGTCCCGCCGGAGACCCCCTCCGGTCCTGGGACTTCTTTGCAGGCAACCCGGCAAAGCGAGGATTCGAGAAGCGCCTCCGTTCCCGACGTCCAGGAGGGATGATTGAGCGTCATCAAGGAGGACTGGAAAGCATTTAGCTAGCGTTCATTTCAGCTTCAATGCCATCAGCTATGACAGAATGAAGGGAGCGTATGGTTGTTATTGGTCTGAGAATGAACATAGTGCTTCATGGTCGTCGTCCTTCATACATCAGATTGGCGCACCAGGAAGGGGGGATAAGAAAAAGTAGCGAACGTTCTCCTGAGCTACATCTCTCCCCCTCTTCTCTTCAAGAAGCCATGGTGGTGATGCGAGCTCAGGATGCCTCTGTTAGCTGTCCAGCGGGGCTCCTCCCACCAACTAGGCAGCAGGAGGCCAATTCCCCTGCTACCAACCCTCCATTTGCCTGCCCGCCGCCGGAGGTCGTTGACCAAACAGCGGAGCGACTGGCGACTCTTTCCCAGCAAGTCCAGAATCTCACCGCCATGATCCACGGGCTCCAGCAACGACAGTCCGTGGCCACCCAGCATCAGACTGCTCCCCTTTCCAGTCAACAGTCGGCGAGGGGAGGTTCTCCTCGGTGGGAAGTCGGTCGGTGAGAGACCGGCCGACATCAGGTTTACCCTAGGAAGCCTCGACGCGAGCCCTCCAAGCGGCCACGGTCCTCTGACCGCGGCCCCAACAAATCTTCTCCCAAGCCACATCATCACGAGGAACCCAGGTGGAAGTCCCGACGTCCGTCTCCATCTCCTTCTGCCTCTCTTCTTCTTCTTCCTCCGAGCCATCTCGGAGGGCCCCGACGATCAGCCGCCAGGCGAAGGAAAGCCTGGAGGAGTACAACAGGCGACAAGACGAGCTCGCCAAGAAGATCAACCATCAGCCGGAGGAAGAGTTTGACACTCGTCTTCCTTACACTCGCCACATACTGAAGGAACCGGTTCCCTCCAGGTTCCGCTTCCCCAGGTGGACCCGTACGACGGTACGACGGATCCTCTCGATCATCTCGAGAGTTACAAAGCAATGATGCAAATCCAGGGCGCTTCAAACGCCCTTCTCTGCAAAGCCTTCCCCGCCACCCTGCGGAAGGCCGCCCGTGCATGGCACTCACGCCTGCCCCCTCACAGCATCGACTCCTTCCGGGAGCTAGAGAAAGCCTTTCTAGCACACTTCGATGCCTGCCGGCGAATCCCAAGGGTAGCCAACAGTCTCTTCTCCGTCCGTCAGAAGGAGGGAGAGTCTCTGCGGGACTTTGTGTCCCGGTTCAAGGCTGCCGCCCTCGAGATCTATCATCTCGACGACGCGGTGGCAGCACTGGCATTGAAGCGGGGACTCCTCTCGTCCCGCTTCACCTTCTCCCTGGATAAGAAGCCCCCAAGCTCTTATTCTGATCTCCTCCTCTGAGCTCAGAAATATATCCGCGCGGATGAAGCCGACTTCACCTGCCGGGAATCTTCAAGAAACTCCAGACACAAGCCTGCTTGCCCCGAGCCCAGCGGGCCCCTCGACACAGGCGAGCTAACCCGCCTCGTCATTCCGAGAATAGGCGTTGGAGCCCCGTCCTCGACGAGAGTAAGCTCACTCCTCTCCTTGCCCCTCGATCCCACATCTTGATGGAGATCGAGGGCGAGCCTTACCTCCAACGTCCTCCCCCTATGAAGAAGGGTGCACCCCGCGACGTGAGCCGCTACTGCCGTTTCCACCCAAATTACGGCCACGACACCGACAGCTGCTACAGCTTGAAGCGGGCCATCGAGGAGCTCATCCAGTGGGGCTACCTCGGCAAGTATGTCCAGAAGATGCAATAGCCGCTGCCGGCCATCATGGGGCCTCCACCAGCTCAAGCCACCACCGACAGCACTCCCACGGAGCGGACGATCGGGATGGTGTCCTGGGGATCAGCTTCTGCACCTAAACGGCCGAGGGGGGAGGAGTTGCCGGGTAACGTACTTCCTGGGAAGGTCCCTACCGCATCACCGGAACACTTCACCGGGGGGCATGCAAACTAGAGGAACTCGATGGGAAACCCGTTCCACGTACCTGGAATGCGGACAACCTCCGCCAGTATTACCAATGATGTACTCCCAGAAGCATGAGTAATAAAGAAGGCCTCTTCTGACGCCACAGCTTGTTCTCCCTTGTGCCAAGTCTCTCAAAAGGAGCTCCGGCATCGTGGCCCACGGGACACCACTCGGCCCCAGCACGGCGGTGTCCCCGAGTAGGTTAAGACCCTAAAGGCTCCGTATCCAGCTGAGTCGCCACTTGGGCGGCACACAAACCCCCAAGATGGTTCAAAAGGAGCTCACTGGCATCGCGGCCCATGGGACACCACTCGGCCCCGGCATGGCGGTGCCCCGAGTAGGTTAAGACCCTAATGGCTCCGTACCCGACTGAGTCGCCACTTGGGCGGCACACAAACCCCTAAGATGGTTCAAAAGGAGCTCACTGGCATCGCGGCCCACGGGACACCACTCGGCCCCGGCATGGCGGTGCCCCCGAGTAGGTTAAGATTCTAAAGGCTCTGTACCCGGCTGAGTTGCCACTTGGGCAGCACACAAACCCCCAAGCTGGTTCAAAAGGAGCTCACTGGCATTGCGGCCCATGGGACACCACTCGGCACCAGCACGGCGGTGCCCCCGAGTAGGTTAAGACCCTAAGGGCTCCGTACCCGGCTGAGTCGCCACTTGGGCGGCACACAAACCCCAAGCTGGTTCAAAAGGAGCTCACTGGCATCGCGGCCCATGGGACACCACTCGGCCCCAGCACGGCGATGCCCCCGAGTAGGTTAAGACCCTAAAGGCTCCGTACCCGGCTGAGTCGCCACTTGGGCAGCACACAAACCCCCACGTTGGTTCAAAAGGAGCTCACTGGCAACGCGGCCCATGGGACACCACTCAGCCCTGGCACGGTGGTGCCCCCGAGTAGGTTAAGACCCTAAAGGCTCCGTACCCGGCTGAGTCGCCACTTGGACGGAACACAAACCTCCAAGATGGTTCAAAGGAACCTGATGACTCTCAGCTCTCAGGTCACCCTCTGGGGTTCAAAAGACTTCCAGACTCTGCATCGGGAGAGCATTACTAGCCGCCCTCAGCTAGCCAAAGAAGGCACGCAGACGTCCACACGAGCTAGCACAAGAGGAAAGGGTTTCCCCACCTAGAAGGAATTACGGTTGAAGCTAACATGAAAGAGTAGATGCCAAGGTAAAAGTCCTACACTCCTCTCGCTTAGCTGATGCGGAGCACGCAGCTCAAGGAGTGTGGGGGGCATTTGATGGGGCCAGTTGACCCCATGAAAAAAAAAAAAAAAATTTGGACGGCCTCAAAGGCCGACACCTCCGAGACCGACGGCCCCAAAGGCCGACACCTCCAAGACCGACGGCTCCAAGACCGAAGGCCCCAAAGGCCGACACCTCCAAGGGCGGCACCCCCAAGGCCGGCCCCAAAGGTCGACACCTCCAAGGCCAGCACCTCCAAGCTGGGCGGCCCCTACGTCTCCAAGCTAGGCGGCCCCGGCACCTTCCCAGGCACCCTCGGCATCTTCTCAGCCGGCCCCGGCGACTTCAAGCCAGGCACCCCCGGCGTCTTCTCAGCCGGCCCCAGCGTGCCCAGGCTAGGCGGCCCCGGCGTGTCCAAGCTAGCCGGCCCCAGCACCTCCCAGCCGGCCCCTACGTCTCCAAGCGAGTCGGCCCCGGTGCTTTCCCAAGCGGCCCGCATCTTCCTAGCCGCCCTCTAGCCTCCAAGCTAGGCGGCCCCGGCACTTCCCAGCCGGCCCGGCGTGTCCAAGCTAGCCGGCCCCAGCACCTCCCAGGCGGCCCCGGCATCTTCCTAGCCGGCCCCTACGTCTCCAAGTGAGTCGGCCCCGGCGCTTTCCCAAGCGGCCGGCATCTTCCTAGCCGGCCCTCTACGTCTCCAAGCTAGGCGGCCCCGACACTTCCCAGCCGGCCCCGGCGTGTCCAAGATAAGCGGCCCGACACCTCCCAGGCGGCCTCGGCATCTTCCCAGCCGGCCCCTACTTCTCCAAGCAAGTCGGCCCCGGCACTTTCCAGGCGCCCCGGCATCTTCCCAGCCGGCCCTACGTCTCCAAGCTAGGCAGCCCCGACACTTCCCAGCCAGCCCCGGCGCGTCCAAGCTAGGCGGCCCGGCACTTCCCAAGCGCCCTAGCATCTTCCCAGCCGGCCCCTATGTCTCAAGCTAGGCGGCCCCGGCAGTTCCCAGCCAGCCCCAGCGCGTCCAAGCTAGGCGGCCCGGCACCTCCCAGGCAGCCCCGGCATCTTCCCAGCCGGCCCCTACTTCTCCAAGCAAGTCGGCCCCGACGCTTCCTCCGCCTCTCCGTTCTGCCGAGTCAGCCAAGGCCATCCCCGGCCGTCCCGACTCAGCCCCAGCGTCTCCAGCTCCACCGAGACGGCCAAGGCCATCCCCGGCCGGCCCGACTCAGCCCCGGCGTCTCCAGCTCCACCGAGAGGCCAAGGCCATCCCGGCCAGCCCGACTCGGCCCCGGCGTCTCCAGCTCCGCCGAGTCGGCCAAGGCCATCCCCGGCCGGCCCGACTCGGCCCCGGCGTCTCCGCTCCGCCGATTCAGCCCCGTCCCGGCACTGTCTTGCCAGCGGGATTGGCCCAGCCATCTCGGGTCGACCCGGCTCGGCCCTGATAAGACGGGATTTCCCAGTTCCCGCCAGATCTGCCCCAGCGGTTCAAGAAACCACCTCTCTGACGCGCGCCGCCCGACAGCCCCGCCGGCTGATGGGACGTAGCCCACTAACCAGCCCAGATTCACGCAAGGGCTCAACAGATCTTCTGACTCACGCAATCCCACGTGATCATGCCAGAATCAACCCCTATAAAAAGTTGAATACACCCGGTAAACAAGTATGCGCGATAACCCCCAAAATCGCCATCTCAACTCTCAAAGGGATCCCTCCTCTCGAAGATCCCTCTTTTCCACACAAAACAGGGCTCACTCGAGCCCTTCTTCAGCTGTGACCTCAGTCACTAACTTGGCCGTCGGAGGGTCCCCGGAGACCCCCTCCGGTCCCGGGACTTCTTGCAGGCAAACCCGGCGAAGCGAGGATTCGAGAAGCGCCTTCGTTCCCGACATCCAGGAGGGATGATTGAGCGTCATCAAGGAGGACTGGAAAGCATTTAGCTAGCGTTCATTTCAGCTTCAATGCCATCAGCTATGACAGAATGAAGGGAGCGTATGGTTGTTATGGTCTGAGAATGAACATAGTGCTTCATGGTCGTCGTCCTTTCATGCATCTAATTATGTTGTGGTTTTCCATCAAAATAACAAGCAAGAGTGTGGAAGTTTTGATGGAAATCAACAAACTATGAACATCTAGTTTGTCTATCATGCTAATTCTTCCTCATCATATATCTGTGTATTATTCATGTTATCTGCAACTTCAAATGAACAAGTTAGGTTGAGTCAGTTGGTCCCGATCCGAGTTAGTCTCATGTTCAAATCTTGATATTGAACGTAAACCCAGCAAATCCTTTGTGCTAGATCGGGTCATTTACAACTTATACTCAATCTATAATATTTAGATTCAGGTTTGAGTTTGGTCATGTGTTCGCAAGAACATCACCATCAGACTTAGTTTGTGCTATCTCTGCCCGCAGCCATGCCTTACAACACTATCAAATGCGATATTTTCTTTTGTTTTATTATTTTACGCTTTGTAAGGATGCATATGAAGATATCCAATTAAATTTTACTAAGATAATGAAAACTGAAGTTCAAAAAAAGAAAAGAAAAAACACTTATTAAATCATATACTTCTGAATGGAGAGGAACCATACATGAAAGGTGAGACAGCTATTAAAAAAGCTTGAGAGAGTCTTTAAAAAAACAAAAGTTAATATTACAAACTCAAACTCTTGTTATATATATTCAGAACGGATTAGATAGTTTCGATCAAAATTTATGAATTATAGACCCAACCCCAAACATAGTGTAGGTTTGATATTTGAACCTGATACATCTCTTAGGATTTAGACAGTAGTGAAATTTCTCGTTAAACAAGAATCAAGAATTTCTATCATATTACTAACGATCAGATTTGTTACTGTACTTGAATCCTTTGAATCGGAGTTCAAATCATCAAAACCCTTTTTTACTTCCCAAAGGATTTTATTGCTTGCTAGAATTTATCCTCTAAAGCCGTGAGAAATCCGTGAGATAACTTGGAATTCCTCCTGAGCTCCTCCACTCTCACGAATTCCAAGCCATGAGATACCTTGGAATTCCTCTTGAAACAGTTCCTTCACGGCCTTCACGTCATTGCTTGGATCCCTTCCACGAACATCTTTACGAACGCACGATTCTCCTCCATCGTGAGCGTGCCCCACTCGTTTTCTTCCTGGGAGAAATCCAGAGCGTCGTCTTCCATGGCTTGCTGGCCCAGCATGTCTTTACGCAAAGCCGTGAGTTAGCACTGGGATCCCCATGAAGGCTTCATTCCACGTGAGCAAAGCCTCACCCAGCCGCTAGAACACCATTTCTCCTAATACCACTCTACGCTCGCCTAGAAACCCGAGAGTAACACACCGTTCACGAAAACCTTGGACCACGAAGCCTTCACGCTTTTACGCTAGAATCACATGAAGGCTTCTGCCAAGAAGCCTGAAACACCACGAAGTCTGGTGGTGTTCCACGATTCCAGGCAGGCGGGCATGCACAAAACCATGGAAGAGGAAGAAGATGAGAAAAGATGAAGATTAGGATTGGGAGAAAAGAATCTGTTCTCTATTCCATTCAAAACCTAGCGACTAGAGTTTAAATACATCCACAAAGTGGGCCAGGCCCAGACTCAACAAAAACTCCCATGGACTAACCAAATGAGATTAAACTAATTTCCAAGCCCGTGTACACCCGTAACTTGATTTAATCTCAATCCTTGGACTCAAACCTAGCCCAATATAAGTTAGCCCTCCTGAGCCTTGATAGCACCACACCAGGCCCAACAATCTCCATCTTGGTGCTTTCAAGGCCTCAGCACGTCCGCCGTGTCCATCAGCTGCAATCCCTACGAAAGCTGTCCCGTGAAAGAACCTTGGTCAGTGCATAGCTAGATTCTTCTTGATATGTACCTTCATCAGCTCCACTCCACCTTCTTCCACCAGCTCTCTACAGTCGAAGTTTTCCTTCTGAAAGTATCCTCTGGCCACTAGTCCTCCTTGTACCTGATATCTCTTTACTTGAAGGCTCTTTCTTGCGCTGATAAACCCATTTGCAACCAATGGGTTTCTTCCTTTATGGCAACTGGACCACCTGCCACGTGCCAGTCCTGCGGAGAGATTGCATCTCTTTTGCCATAGCCTGCATCTTCTGCCATAGCCTGGACCCACCTCTCTCTATCCTGGCTGTTCTGGCTCTCCACAGCCTCCTAATAGGTGTAAGAGTCTCCATTCGATGTTACCAGGGCATATGACACCGAATCCTCGAA
>UESW01001360.1:173170-201681 GCA_900491605.1 Calamus simplicifolius
GTGTGCGCAGAGAAGCCGCCGTCGTCCTCCTGGAGCCTGCAAAAAGTCCCGGACCGGTGGTTCCGGCGGGGACCCTCCGACGCCCAAGTTAGTGAGTCGTCGAACAGGGATATGATTTTTGTAGAATTGTTGAGGAAGTTCCAGAGAGAGTCCCCTTGCATGGAGCTCGGGTCCTCCTTTTATACCTGTTGGGGATCCCGTTTACCTTGGTCTGTTGGAACCGTCGAATCCGTCCTGTTGTGATGTTTCATCGAACGGTAAGTCGTTGGACTGTTGCTGGATAAGGGCCGCTTATAGCGGTAACTGCTGATCAGGCTAACACTGCCCGTGATTTTGGTAAGTGAGGCATTCGGGTAGCCCTTAGATTGCGGGGTCGGTTGCCTAAGACTAGTCCTTGTATGAAGGCCGACACTGGGGCTGACGCTGAGAGCCGATACTGGAGGACGCGGCCGGCACTGGCCGACGCTGGTTGGTGCCAACGCGTAGTTGGTGATGCCGTTGGGGGCCGACGCTGGGAGCCGACACTGGAGGCTGGCGCCGCCAACGCGGGTCTTTGATGCCGCTGGGGGCCGACGCTGCCGACACTGGAGGCCGGCGCTGGAGACGCCTGGTGCCAACGCGTAGTTGGTCTGCCGAGGCCGACGCTGGAGCCGACACTGGAGGCCGGCGCTGGTGGCCGACGCTGGATGCCTGGGCCAACGCGTAGTTGGGATGCCGCTGGGGGCCGACGCTGGGAGCCGACACTGGAGGCCGACGAGGCCTTGGGTTTTGTTGTCACATCATTGCTTTCGAAAATCGCGCGGAAGATAATACTACCCCGAGGAAACGGCCAGCCGTATCAGTTACCGTGTGTTTCCATTAGTGGCCAACCATGCAATTGCCTACCACATAGGTATTTTTTTTTGGCTGATCTCTTGCATGAGACAACTGGATAGGGCATCTTTCAATTCTATGAAAACACATGTTATTGAAATTATTTAGCACATTGTTGAAATAATCCTCTATTGTTTTTAGGTGAATGAATTTCGACTAAATGACGACCTGGAGAAGACTTGGGAGGTCCTTGCTGAACCAATACAAACGGTAAGATTTTGTATCACTTATTTATTTATTTATGATCATGCAAATTTAGAATTGTAGCTACATCCAATGTTCTCAATCTTCATCATTACGTATTGGCATAAATGGTTCAGTTTTTATCAAGAGACAAAGACCTGCATTGCAATAATCCAAGTCATTAAATATGGGATCAGCATTGCTCATGTTATCAACGACATAATATGCTGGATATGAATGCTCAAAACTACGTTTTTAGCATCTATCCTATGACAGTAGTTTTTTTTGATTGAAAAATGATTATAACTGCACTCATCTTAGAATCATCACGCAAATGACACCTCTTGGTCACATCTGGGTTTCCATTGGATTGCTATTTGCACTCCATTCGAAGTGTTGATGATATGGATTGTTTTCTGCACTGAATATTTGTACAACAACAGAGAATCCATGCTTTTGTCCTGCTGCGCCAATGATTGCTAGGTTATGCGAGTAACATATAAGAGCTTTGGAATTAGTTTTTGAAATGTGACCTGACTTACGCACACATACAAGGCTAAAATCACAAGCATATTTTCCTTTTCCAGAAATGCCACTTGGTATAGTGCGGTAGGATCCTATTTTTCTTCATGACTTCATTGTCAGCTGTTGTGCAAATTTAGCTCCCATGGACTAACCGACACTAAGATTTATTGACCTGCACAGGGCAGATCACTTCGGTCGCCTTCAAAGTATATGGATTATCTAAAATTGAACCCAGTTTTGTAAGTATCATACTGCTTATGTACATATGAAAGAATTCGTGAAAACCGAATACGAATCCAATGCCCCAGAATCCTTATGTCAATAATATCAAAATACAATATATAATTGAGAAAGTGCGGAATTCGTACCTTGTTCTGCCATTATTAAAATGAAGTACTGTAACGGAATGCTCGGCTGATTTTGGTTGGAGACGGTGCTTCCGGTTTGTCAACACAATCGCAGAAGTTTTTTTTTCTTTCTGATAAAGATGGGAGTTATCAGAAATGCTTAAATAGGAAAACTTATCCTTTCATAGGGACCTTTCCGAAGAGACGTGNTAATTAAATATACACATTTACATATGTTGGTCCACATGAGTATTTTCCAACACATATAGACACACATATAGGTACTGTAAAAAAAAAATGTTGTTGCCATTTTTAAGTTGCCTTTATCATTGTATAAATGTCCTTTGGAATGTTAGCCCTTCAGCATGGTCTAGAGGTGACAAGTGATCATGTATAATGGGACAGTTGGACGTTCCTTTAATGATAATATGTTTCAGAAAGGTTGCCACAAATACTTGCAGGGTGAATAAATCAAATGAGATGCAGAGTCCTGCTGTAAAGCGTGGAAAAGTTAATAACTGGTGTTGATAGGTCCGATTAAGATAGAGGCATGTTAACCAAGGAAATGATTAGCAAACTAGATATCTATGCATGCGGGTGAAAACTTGGCATGGTTTGCACATAAGAAATCAAAAGGTTTTCAATTAATTAACTCCCTCAAATGGACATAAATTTTTTGGAAAGAGAGGTAAATTTTGTTTCTGTTCATTAGCATTGAGTTTATGTGCCTGGTTTAGGTGATGCATTGTTTGGAACAACAAGGCAGTTTTTAGAGTCTGAATAACAACAATTTCCCACTCTTTTCTTATTTAATGAGCATGTTAAAAATTGTTTGCAATCTGAAATATTGAAAGAAGTCAGTTTGGATTAGCAAGCTACCAATGTTTCTTAGTGGTCAAACCAGAGACCTAGATTCAAATTGACCTTCGCCAGGTTTGTAGGGGGTGGGGATGTTGGTGGAGGGCTACCCCTGTTGCGTAGCCCAGTGCCTCCAGGCTTCTTCTATGAGGGGAAGAAAAAGAAAGGGTCGGTTCATGTCCTTATTATCTCCAAACTTACAATTTACACTAGGGATTATTTCATATTCATGACAATGTACATGGACATCGACAAAGGATGTTTCTAACTTATGTCTGACTGCCCAAACTAAAATGATTTTTCTACTGTTATTAGAACCTCGTTTTTAATCATTTCAGGAGGCAGTTAAATTGAAGATGCACTATTGCATGCACTAAGACTTTTCTTTGGATTCACACTCTTATCTTAGTGGAACTTAATCTGATCCAATCTATTGCATGAACCAAGGAACTTAACTTTTCCCTCTTGGCTTTGCTCCTGAATGATCATAATAATCTCCTGGTGGGACATGTCTGCTTTCTTTTTTGCAGGTTATGCGGCGGTATGCTGTTCCTGAGCTGTATGAGAAACTAAAGGAATTAACTAGAGGAAGGCATGTTACCAAGGAGAGCATAAGAGAGTTCACTGAAGGTCTGGATTTGCCACCGGAGACCAAGTCACTTCTTTTGGATTTGACTCCTCAGTCCTACGTTGGAGAAGCAGAGAATTTGGCTAAAATGATTGACGATGCTGTTGATTTAGAGAATTTAGAGAATGGATTTAAGCTTTTTTAGCTCGGTATCGTTAGATGTTGCTGTAGTCTTTGATCGCACATAAAATGGAGCCAGGCTGGTATTCATAACCTACCCTGCAACCGTAGGTGAATTTCTAAGGTGCAATATTTAAATTGAAAATGACAGCACAAACCAAAAAAATCATTTATGAAAATATTCAAATATTTAAATTGAATATTTGAGGCCTAGTTTATTGGGTGCCATTCAGATAAATTGAATATTCCGCTTGTTCTACTGCATAACGGTTACTTCTAAGCGCTTTATGTCTCTTGCCATCACATTTCCTTACATAATTTCTTATATTATGGGTCACGCTCCAAACTTGAGTTTTCATTTGAAACCACCAAGAACATGGTGCTTTAATCGATGAAAAGTACAACCATACCGGAGCAACACATGAAAGCTAATATTTTCTAAGTTTTTTTTTAATGAATGGTTAATCTCTTAATTCGAACATTTGTACCATAGTTGACCTAGCCAGGGGCTCAAGTCACTGGTTGAACCATCGATCAATTATTTTAATTTAAAAATATATTTATATTAATAAAAATTAAATTTTAATAAAAAATTTAAGATTAACATGATAAAAAAAACCCATGATCTCATTCGATTCAGACTGCGTTGACTAGTTCACGAGTAAACTGGATGGGTTAATCGAGTTATTCTGGGTCACTTACACATTCGGTTTTATGTTAGAACCGAACCGGCTCGGCTTGGCCTTCGGGTCTCGGTTCAACTGGTCCAACCTACCAGTTCGGTTCAGTTTTGACAACTATGATTTGTACTACATTTTTTTAAAAAAAATGTAAATAGGAGGAAGTGAATTATGAGTCCCCAAATTTTATTGGAGAGAGCAAAATATATAGAGAATTTACAAGACAATAGTATACTAATGTAAATCCTTAGGATTTTTTTTAATAAACATAATGACCATATAATAAATGATTTTTTCATAAAAACTTAAACCAAAAAAAAGCGTGATTGAGTTTCTTCTCCTTTTTTTCTTCTGATATGTTAAATTTCTCTTCCCATTAAAGTAAGGTTATTATCGGATCCAAAATGAACCAATAGAAAATTAGCTTTTATTAAACTATTATTATCATTTAAATTTAAATAATGATAAAATCAGATATCATAATATCTTTTAGAGTAAATAAATGATAAATCAATCATATATGCATGTGGGCCAAAAAGGGAACGCTAACATTTTTCCATTTGGCCCATTAGAGGAGATGAGAAGTTGTGGACAGGTTTCGTTGGCGCACTCACATTATGCTTTTACAAAAGAGTTGCGAATAAAGTTCAAAGTGTTGGATAATGTGTTCCAGTGACAAGCTCTTTGTGGTGCATGGGGTAAGGCATTACCATCTAGTTCTAAGGTGATCGAGGGTAAGGCATTACCATCTAATTCTAAGGTGATGGAGGGTAAACTCTCTAACGCTTATAGCGTTCTTAAATTTTTTTCTTTCTTTTTCGGTTGGAAGCATTTTTTTTTTTTTTTCGGTTGGAGGGAGCATTGACTGAGCAGGCGGGCTGTTAGAAGGGAATCATCTAATCAATGATCAGAATATTTTAATATTTTTAAAAATATTTGTTACAGAATATTTGATTTGGTTGTGAAAAAATATTTGATTAGATTATAGAATATTTGGAAAGATGTGATGAGATTGTAAAATTTAGGGCACTTGATATAATTTGTTAAAGTATTTTAGATAGCTTTATGATTATCAAGTTTTCTGCAATCTTTATAATTTGTTAAAGGATTTAAGCTTTTTAGCTCGGTATCATTAGATGTCGCTGTAGTCTTTGATCGCACTTAAAATGGAGCCAGGCTGGTATTCATAACCTACCCTGCAACCGTAGGTGAATTTCCAAGGTGCAATATTTAAATTGAAAATGACAGCACAAACCAAAAAAATCATTTGTGAAAAATATTCAAATATTTAAATTGAATATTTGAGGCCTAGTTTATTGGGTGCCATTCAGATAAAAGGAAACCAAACACACGAGTTTTATCTTTATATAGGATGCCCTCCCAGAAATCGTCTGTGAAATAGATAGAATTTTCTTGTAGTGCAGGGAAGTCACACTTTGAGACTGGGATGGAGTAATTATCACCCAAGAAAAATGCATGAATCATGGGGAGTTGATATCATAGCAAGATTTTGTTATATGATCCCTAGAGTTTGAGATAATAACATTCTAACTAGATAAGGCGTGCTTGGCATGTCCACTATGAGGACATCGTCCGTCGAAGAAGGGAATAGAGAGAAGTTGGTTGGATCTTGCCACCTAGTTCAAGCCTGTCTTGTTTTATAAATCGATTT
This sequence comes from Calamus simplicifolius, assembly GCA_900491605.1. Classification (NCBI taxonomy): domain Eukaryota; kingdom Viridiplantae; phylum Streptophyta; class Magnoliopsida; order Arecales; family Arecaceae; genus Calamus; species Calamus simplicifolius. The sequence continues at coordinate 179,057 of UESW01001360.1, forward strand.
AAGTTAGCAATGCTTAATTCTAAGGTTGGCCCTTCAATCTCAAGTCACCCGGCCAAATTAAGCCATCCCATGATCAATACAAATTATAACCACTCCATTTCATATCCTATCAGATGCAGTGTGTTAATACAAATTTGTTGATGTCTAATGTACAAAACATTAGTATTGTTGATGTATACAGATATATTTATCTTATTTTATGAAATGCATTTTTTATTCTTAAATTTGAATTTTTATCTATAAATTTCATTAGAAGGCATTAAATATATTATAATTTAAAAATAATTTTAAATTTATAAGAAAAAAAATTTGATGAAATTTTATTAGGTTAATGATGGATTAGTGATGGATTTCTGATAGAAATAATAGTGACGGATTAGTGACAAAAATATTAGTATTGATTAGTGATGGAACAATAACAAATGACTGATGGATTCTTTCGTCACTAATTCATCACTATTAGTGACGGACTAGTGACGAAAGTTTTAGTGACTAAATTTTCGTCAATAATTCGTCACTAAATTGTGATGGAATAGTGATGAAAATATTTGTGACGGAATAGTGATGGAATAATACATGATGGATAGTCCGTCACTAATCCGTCACAATTTAGTGACGAAAAATATGTTTCGTCATAAATTTTTGATGAATATTTCATCATAAATCTGTCACAATTTAGTGACAAAAAATGTTTCGTCACAAATTTTTGACGGAATATTTCATCACAAATTCATCGCTATTTTGTGACGGACCTCTTTCCGTCACTAAATTTAGTGACGGCAAAAATGGTGACGATAAGATTTTCGTCACTAATCCGTCACTAAACCCAGTTTGTGACGAAATAGTGATGGGAATTTTTGTCACTATTATACTATTTTCTTGTAGTGAAAATCACCATCCAAAGCACCTGTCGATGGGCCACGAAGACTGGGTCCAATGATATTATTATAAGGAAAAGTTTTTTTTGCATCGCCTCTAGTGCAAAAAGCGCATATCAGGCGCGCCCAATGGGGCCACGGCTACTTCTAAGCGCTATCAACTTTAGCACAAAAGCCATGCAAACTTCAATGTATTCCGCTTGTTCTACCGCATAACGGTTACTTCTAAGCGCTTTATGTTTCTGGCCATCACATTTCCTTGCATAATTTCTTATATTATGGGCCACATGCTCCAAACTTCAGTTTTCATTCAAAACCACGTAGAAGATGGTGCCTTAATCGATGAAAAGTACAACCATATAGGTACAACACATGAAAGCTCATATTTTCTAAGTTTTTTTTTAAAAATGAATGGTTAATCTCTTAATTCGAACATTTGTACCATAGTTGACCCGGCCAAGGGCTCAAGTCATTGGATCACTGGTTAATCATTGGGTCACTGGTTGAACCATCGATCAATTATTTTAATTTAAAAATATATTTATATTAATAAAAATTAAATTTTAATAAAAAATTTAAGATTAACATGATAATAAAACCCATGATCCCATCCGATTCGGGCTAGGTTGACTGGTTCACAGGTAAACCAGATGGGTTTACGTTAGAACCGAACCGGCTTGACCTTCGGATCCCTGTTCAACCAGTCCAACCGGCCAGTTAAGTTTAGTTCTGATAACTAGGATTTGTACTTTTTTTTTTGAAAAAAAAAGGTAAATAGGAGGAAGTGAATTACGCGGCCCATTAAAGATTACTATCGGATAACAACTCCCCAAGATGAATCAATAGAAAATTAGCTTTTATTAAACCATTATTATCATTTAAATTTAAATAAATGATAAAATCATATATCATAATTATCATTTAGAATAAATAAATGATAAATCAATCATATATGCACGTGGGCTAAGTTGTTAGAGGAGATGAGAAGTCATGGACAAGTTTGGTTGGCGCACTCGCATTATGCTTTCACGTGTTGGATGATGTGTCAAGCTCTTTGTGGTGCATGGGTAAGGCATTACCATCTAAGGTGATGGAGGGTAAACTCTCTAAATTTAATATTTGGTTCTGAAAAATTAATTGTAAAATTTAGGGCACTTGATATAATTTGTTAAAATATTTTAGATAGCTTTATGATTATCAAGTTTTCTACAATCTTTATGGTAGTTTTTATTTTCATGTTTTCTTTTATATGCCACTTCTTTCACTTGTCATGCACCTTTCACAATAGTAGGGATTGAACCTCCAAAGAAAACTCATAAGGGCTTAAATTCTAATTATTTAAAAAAAGCTAAGTATAATTATCTTTTAATAGAAGAAATGCAAGGAAATAAATCATCAAAAGTTTTCCTTAATAACTGAAAAGATTTTTAAAATTAAAAAAAATCCCAATTCTACGTCTAAAAAGCAATAATATAATGTTTTTCATTAATTAAAAAAAATTTAACCAAATATTGTGATCAACAACGGTATCATTCTATGCAAAGCACACAAGACAATTCCCTTCCACTCTAGACATTGTGTGAGAGATTAGGTACAAACCAACTGGGTTGAGGCCAAGTTTGTTGAGGGCCATTCGGATAAAAGGGCTCGATGCTTCCATCCTCCAAACTGAACACACCTAAATCACGAGTTTTATCTTTATATGTAAGGATTGCCTCCCAATAATCATCAGTGAAATAGATGCAGTTTTCTCTCAGTGCAGGAAAGTCACGCTTTGAGATTGCCATTGAGTAATTATCGCCCAAGAATAATGCATAATCACCCAAGCTTTTCACCGCAACCCATTTGTCAGCATCACAGTCAATCATGTAAACCCCAAACGAAGTTGTCCTCCAATCATATTCAGGAGAGAGATAGTCCACCCTCAATATCTCAAAAAGATTACTGGATATCTCGACCAAATACTTCCTCTCCCAAGCGTTCGGTTCTAGATCCACTGCTACCGTGCCAACAATTGAAAAAGGGCCATTCAAGTCGTACGATTCGACTGTCCCATTGACTCCGGCCGTATAAAACCGCCCCTCATAAAAGATAACATCTTCCAATGGAAAACTTTTGCCCATCTTAAGGAGAGTCCATGCTTCGTCTCCGGGCCTCGCAAAAGCAAACAATCGAAGAAAGCTGCAAATTACCACGGCAGTATACAAGGAGTCGGACGTCCACGTCACAATAGCCTTGTAATAGTACAACGCACAAGTCTCATCCGCGGTCATGAGGACAGGAGGCTGTCGGTTGAAGTAACTTTTTTTGATATTGTAATGGGAGACGCGGCCGGAGAAGTCGAAGACGGGCTCGACGTCAGGAAAGGTGGTGATGGAAGGGAGCGCGATCCGGACTCTGGTGAGCGGGTTGAACATGAAGAGCTCGGAAGAGTCATCTAAAATCATGAGCCATCCTTCTGAGGAGCCAATGCAGCGGCGCCATCTGACTCCAGGTATAGCGACCGTCAACTCCACGTCGTGATAGAAATCGTAGAATCGGCAGATCTCGTTGGCTTCGTCGGCCTCGGTTCTGGTAAGCAAAAGCCAAGGGACTTGACGGGGGTTGGGATTCCAAGAGACGATGGAGTTCCACTCGGAGCAGACGGCGCGGCAGCGGATGTAGTCGCGGAGGCAGAGGCGGCCAAGGATGGAAGCGAGAACATCGAGCGGTATATCCGAGATAAGGGCCATCCGATCGGAGAGAGAAAGAGAGAAGGGGGTTAACGCTCGAGAAAGAGAGAGATCCGATCGGAGAGAGAAGGTTTAATGGAGCAAGTCGTCTGGAGCAACGCAGGGACGTAATAGGTCTCTATACGAATTTATAGGAGATTGTGTATCTTAGATGAATATTAGGATTCCGCACCGACGTGACGATCTGGATTCTGGAAGTAGGATAAGCTTAAGCCGTTGAGCGAAACTCAGCGAACTGCTTATTTTTTAAAAAATGTACATAATTGTCATAAATACTAAAACGTATTTAATATATTCTTTCTCTGTGCAAGCTATCCCTTTATACAATAACATAGGGCTCGTAATTATAAATATTTTTAAAATGTTAAGAATAGGATAAATATATAAAATCTTTTAATCAATTATATCTAATATTCTAACTTCTAAAATCTCACAAATTATATATATCATATATTACTTAGTATTTGGTTAATGTCTTTAAATTCCTTGCCAAAATCTTGCCGCGCCAAAACTCTCCTCCTTTATTCCTTTTTAAGAACGACTGCCAAGCTTCTGCCACTAAACATTTCCGAATAACACGATGTTACCTTCTTTTAGAACCCCTCAAACTCCTGAACTTGCAGCTCAAATTTCATCATCCTACAAACTGAAGCCACAATCGGTGTAGCGTATTCCGCTCTTGCTACAACTTCGTCGTCTCTCAAAGCCCATAGTTTGAAGATCAAGCCTCCGATGCATCATCCTAGATATGGTCGACATACTGCATTTATGGTCCTGAGTTAATTGCTTGCTTTTTCATTATGCAGATTGTGCCTCATGACTACATTGCGAAGCTTTTCAATGCAGACACCCAGTTTAACAACATTTTGATAGATTTTGACAGAGACATAATGGAGCTACATCTCACTGGGTTCATAACTTGTTTGCTACTTTCACGAATACTAAGTTAATCTTCTTTTCATTACCCCATGAACTTTTAAATCAGATCCTTCACTGTGCTACACAGATAATTAACTAAGGCTGGTGAAATTGGATCCTCCACTATGCCGCTTAAAGTCAATCCTACTAATTTTGAAAATAGCAAGGGTAATCTAATGCTGTTTTATCTGCCCTTAACATGAAGTTGCCTATTTCACGTATGCAGGTATTGTTTAATCATCTTCTCTCTCCTCCCCCCAATTCTATAGTCTTTCTTAATTAATAGACATTGTAAACTGAGAGACAGGCTATTGCCTTATAATCTGAAGCTGCCAAATGTTTTGGGCATACGCTTGTCTCGAGACTTTATTATTAGCTTTAACCTTCTTCACCGTCCAGTTAATTAATCTTAGGATGGGTTCATTATTAATGCTTTTCACTTCGGTAAGACAGCTTTAATGGTCAATTATTATGGAGCGATGTAATTTATATATGATTGGCAGCGGGACCTTACCAATTCAACTGTCTTGAGAAACTTAGGCATTGGCTTAGGGTATTCTCTCTTGGCTTATAAAAGTTCAATTGAAACCCGAATTATTTAAGAAAAGCTAAATATAATTATATTAAAAAACCTTCTAATAGAAGAAATGCATAATTAAGAAAATAAATTATTGTCTAAGATCAAATGTTTTCCTTAATAACTAGATCCTTCGGAATCTTATAGATTTAAAAAGATTTTTAAAATTAAAAAATCCTAATTCTATGTCTAAAAAGCAATAACAAAATGCTTTTCACTAATTAAAAAATTCAACCAAATATTGTATCAACAACGCTATCATTCTATACAAAGCATGCAAGAGAGCTCCCATGCACTCTACACGTTATGTGTAAGAGATTAGAAACAAACCAACTGGGTTGAGGCTAAGTTGGTTGAGGCCAAGTTTGTTGAGGGCCATTCGGATAAAAGGGCTCGACGCTTCCATCCTCCAAACTGAATGCACCTAAGGGTCTGTTTGGATTGGGTGAATGGAGGGGAGGAAAAGAAAACGAAGTAAAAGGTCATAAGTTATCTTGTTTGTGAGGAAGAGAAAAGAGAGAGGGAAAGGGAATGAGAGTAACCAGTTTTCTCTCTTTCTTCCTCAACGAGGATAAATTTGTTAACCTCCAAATCGGAGGGTAATTAGCTGAGGGAGGGAAAAATATTTAAGTTATAATTTTTGGAAGACCAAATATGCCTTCATTTCTATTCTTCATTCTTTCATTCTCTATCCTAAAGGCGTATATATAATTATCACATAACTTTCCCCTCATTTCTTTCCTCTCTATCCAACAAGATAATTGATATTACCTTTCTTTGCCCTCCCTTCATTTCTAAATAAGAGAAGAAGAACAACCCTTTCTTTTTCTTTCTTTCCTTTCCATCCCTTTACTTCTTTTTGCTCTCTACTTTCTTTCCCTAGGTGCCAGGCACGGCCCACCTGGGGCTTGGCCCATGCACAGCTCAAATAAAAAAAATTATAAAAATATAATTTTTTTGATAAATTAAAAAATGATTAGGAATAAAGAAATTTTATTAATATAAAGCCATCATAATGGTGGAGGGTTTGGCATAGACCCCTACCAGTTTATTAATTTAAAATTAAAATAGTACAGAAGGGAGGGGGCTAGGCCTGACTTCTAGAACATAATACAATAAGTAAGAAGAAAAAAATAGAAAGATCGCAACCGTCGGATCATCACCGATCGGATGGATCGCAACCGTCGGATCGATCATCACCGATCGGGATCATGGCTTGGATTGATCGCAACTATCGGATCGTCTTCGATGGAATAGATCGCAACCGTTGGATCGATCATCCTCGATCGGAATCATGGCTTGAATCAATTGCAACCGTCGGATCGTCTTCGATCGGATCGATCGCAACGGTTCGATCGATCATCACCAATCGGGATCATGGCTTGGATTGATCGCAACCATCGGATCGATCATCGCCGATCGGGATCATGGCTTGGATCGATCACAACCGTCGGATTGATCATCGCCAATCGGGATCATGGCTTGGATCAATTGAAGACGTCGGATTGTCTCCGATCGGATTGATCACAATGGTCCGATCGATCATCGCCGATCGGGATCATAGCTTGGATCGATCGCAATCGTCGGATCGTCTCCAATTGGATAGATCGCAACCGTTCGATCGATAATAATAGATCAGGATCATGGCATGGATCGATTGCAACTGTCGGATCGTCTCCGATCAAATCGATCATCGCCGATTGGGATCATAGCTTGGATCGATCGCAACCGTCGGATCATCGCTAATCGAATGGATCGCAACCGTCGGATCAACCATCGCCGATCAGGATCATGGCATGGATCGATCGCAACCGTCGGATCGTCTCCGATCAAATCAATCGCAACCGTCGAATCGATTATCCCTGATTGGGATCATGGCTTGGATCGATCGCAGATGTCGGATCATCTTCAATCAGATGGATCGCAACAGTCTGATCGATCAATGTTGATCGGGATCATGACTTGGATCGGTCGCAACCATCAGATCGTCTCCGATCGGATGGATCGCAACTGTTGGATTGATCATCACCGATCGGGATCATGGCTTGGATCGATCGCAACCGTTGGATCATCTCCGATCGAATGGATCGCAACCATCGGATTGATCATCACCGATCAGGATCATGGCATGGATCGATCGCAACCGTCGGATCGTCTCCGATCGGATCGATCGCAACCATCGGATCGATCATCCCTGATTGGGATCATGGCTTGGATCGATCGCAGACGTCGGATCATCTCCGATCAGATGGATTGCAATAGTCCGATCGATCATTATCGATCAGGATCATGGCTTGGATCGGTCGCAACCATCATATCGTCTTTGATCGGATGGATTGCAACTGTTGGATTGATCATCACCGATCGGGATCATGGCTTGGATCGATCGCAACCGTCGGATAGTCTCCGATCGGATTGATCGCAACCGTCGGATTGATCATCACCGACCGAGATCATGGCTTGGATCGATCCAGACATCGAATCGTCTCCGATCGGATGGATCACAACCGTCGGATTGATCATCACCGATCGGGATCATGGCTTGGATCGATCGCAGACATCGGATCATCTCCGATCAGATGGATCGCAACCATCGGATTGATCATCACCGATCATGATCATGGCTTGGATCGATCGCAGACATCGGATCATCTCCGATCGGATTGATCGCAACAGTCCGATCAATCATTGTCGATCGGGATCATGGCTTGGATCGATCGCAACCATCGGATCGTCTCCGATCGGATGGATTACAACTGTTGGATTGATCATCGCCGATCGGGATCATGGCTTGGATCAATCGCAACCATCGGATCGTCTTCGATTGGATGGATCGCAACCATCGGATCGATCATCCCCGATCGGGATTATGGCTTGGATCGATCGCAACCGTCGGATCATCTCTGATTGGATTGATCGCAATGATCCAATCGATCATCATCGATCAGGATCATGGCGTGGATCGATCGCAATCGTCGGATCATCGCCGATCGGATGGATCACAACTGTCGGATCGATCATCCCCGATCGGGATCATGGCTTGGATTAATCGCAACCGTCGGATCATCTCCGATCGAATTGATCGCAATGGTTCGATCGATCATCGTTGATCAGGATCATGACTTGGATCGATCGCAACCATCGGATCATCGCTGATCGGATGGATCGCAACCGTCGGATCGATCATCGCCAATCAGGATTATGGCATGGATCGATCGCAACCGTCGGATCATCTCCGATCAGATCGATCGCAATCGTCGGATCCATCATCGCCGATCAGGATCATGGCTTGGATCAGCTGGCTGGTGCCTAGGTGCACAGTGTGCTTCTGGCACCAGCCATGCCATGGCACGGCCTACAAAATGGCCCAGCAGGGCCATTCTGGCACGACCCAGTAGGGCCGTTGCTGGGCCGTGCCAAAATGGCCCTTCTGGGTCGTGCCATGGCACGGTCCAGCAACGGCCCTGCTGGGCCGTGCCATGGCACGGCCAACAAAACGGCCCAGAAGGGCCGTTTTGGCACGGCCCAGCAATGGCCCTGCTGGGCCGTGCTAGGCACGGCCCGTGGCCCATTTCTTGATAGGTCATGGGCCATGCCAAATTTAAATTTTTTAGTGGGCCGTGCCTGGCACGACCCATTTGTTAATGGGCCGTGCCAGGCACGGCACGGTAATTTTTCTGGCACGTGGGCCTAGGCTGTGCCTGGCACGGCACGGCCCAGTGCCCATGCCTATTCACCGTCCAGTTAATTAATCTTAGGATGGGTTCATTATCAATGCTTTTCACTTCGGTAAGACAGCTTTATTGGTCAATTATTATGGAGCGATGTAATTTATATATGATTGATAGCGGGACCTTACCAATTCAACTGTCTTGAGAAACTTAGGCATTGGCTTAGGGTATTCTCTCTTGGCTTATAAAAGTTCAATTGAAACCCGAATTATTTAAGAAAAGCTAAATATAATTATATAAAAAAACCTTCTAATAGAAGAAATGCATAATTAAGGAAATAAATTATTGTCTAAGATCAAATGGTTTCCTTAATAACTAGATCCTTCGGAATCTTATAAATTTAAAAGATTTTAAAATTAAAAAAATCCTAATTCTACGTCTAAAAAGCAATAACAGAATGCTTTTCACTAATTAAAAAAAATTCAACCAAATATTGTATCAACAATGCTATCATTCTATGAAAGCATGCAAGAGAGCTCCCATCCACTCTGCACGTTATGTGTAAGAGATTAGAAACAAACCAACTGGGTTGAGGCCAAGTTTGTTGAGGGCCATTCGGATAAAAGGGCTCGATGCTTCCATCCTCCAAACTGAACGCACCTAAGGGTCTGTTTGGGGTGAATGGAGGGGAGGGAAAGAAAACGAAGTAAAAGGTCATAAGTTATCTTGTTTGGGAGGAAAGGGAAAGAGAGAGGGAAAGGGAATGAAAGTAACCGGTTTTCCCTATTTCTTCCTCAACGAGGATAAATTTGTTAACCCCCAAATCGAAGGATAAATAGCTGAGGAAGGAAAAAATATTTAAGTTATATTTTTTTGAAAGACCCCTTCATTTTCTATTCTTCATTCTTTCATTCTCTATCCTGAAAGCGTATATACAATTGTCACATAACTCTTTCCCCTCATTTCTTCCCTCTCTATCCACCAAGATAATTGATATTACCTTTCTTTGTCCTTTCATCGTTTCTAATAAGAGAAAAGAACAATCCTTTCTTTCCTTTCTTTCATTTTCATCCCTTTACTTCTTTTACACAAAGTGTTGGAAGTGACTCACAAGTCTCACCCGCTGTCATGAGGACATGGGAGTTGATGATTCTGTTATGGGAGACACGGCTGGAGGAGTCAAAGAAACAACTTTATAGACACCATAATGCATGATGATCAACAAAGTCCTTTTAAAGGGAGTTTATAATCTACACCTTGTTGCTTGCATTGATGACCTGTTTAAGATCTTTCAGTGATCGATCTTGACTTGTTAGATAGCAAACAACAAAATATTTCATCTTTTAATATTGAAGTACTCTAGGGACAAAACTTAATTCTGATGTAACTAAAATGTCAGGTTAATTTCTTAAAGTTTGGTTATCATTGGTATTTACTGGTCAATAGTCATTAATTAATTAATGATTCACACAAAAATGAATTTTTATAATATTGTAGCATTTATGATTTTTGGCAAATATAATATTCTAGGGCTTTTTTCTTTTAAAGTAATTGATGGTAGATCCTAGATACTGAAATTCTGTGTGAAGTTTTGTTGGCCATTCTTCCTCAATACCCCATATTGAATGCAGAAGAAGGATTTGCATTATCATTGTAACTTGATGGGAAAACACTTATTGAGTCTGGCATGTACATTGTTTTAATGATGTAGAATTGGCTTTTTACAGGTAAAATGGTTGCTAAACTTTCTCAAGTTCCTAAAATCACAGAAGTCCCAAGTTTTATAGCAGTGATGCCCAATCTTTTTTGAACAGGATTATTCATGGATTTAATATAAATGATGCCCTAGAAGGAAAGAAAATCGAAAAAGTGACTGATCATGATGTCAGTAGAGTACTTTTAAAAACAAAAGTGTAAATCCTGTCTTGAGGTTGCAAAGGTTAGATTTTTGATCATTTATTGGTTAAGGTTGTCTAAATTTATCTTGTTAACAAAAAACAAGTTAGATGCATTACCTATCACTTTGTTTTTATAACCTGAAATGGTTTAAAATTTATCTTGGTAATTTCATATTAAATTGTTACTTTTTATCATGTATTTGAGTTTTTTTCATTTTGCATGTACATCCGAGGATATAAACAACTTAGCCCATGCTTTGGCACTGAAAGAAGCATTCAACACTTTTATATTCCCTGTTATGATTGAATTATGCAAATCGATATGTGATTTGGCAAAGGAGAATGCACGCGTTCAGATGTTGTCTCATACTCATGGGCACACTACAACAAATCTAAAGAGAGACTATGCTAAAAAAAGCTTTTTTTTATACTAATAAGTGTCGAAAGAATATGCTCCGATGCTTTTTGAAGCATCGGAAAAGCATCGAAAAACGTGAAGTAGAGAAATATTTTTTTGATGCTTTTGGAAAGCATTGGGAGGTAAAATTTTTTTCAACGCTAAAAAAAGCGTCAGGAAGTTGATTTTTTTTTAATTTTTTTGCGCGGCTTTCTTTCCCTCTCTCCTTAATTGAGCTAAATTTTTTTTTTCAAAATTTTTAGCCGTGATCCTATGTTATCGCCGCCTCCCTCTCCTCCTCTTCTTCTTTCCCTCTTTCTTCTGCTCATCCTTTGATCTCTAACGTCGCCATCCTTGTCCTCTCACACTGGAGACATAGCCGTCCTTGTCCTCCCACGTCGGACCCAGCCGAAGCAGGGGAAGAAGACTGTCTTCTTCTCCCAAGTTGACTCTTCTCTCTCGTGCCTCCTCGTCATTGGCAACCATGGCGGCGGATTGCAGCGACTCCTCTCCCCTCTGGCGAGCACTCCGGCAATGATCAAGATACTAGCTCAGAAAGAGAAAGACAGCTGGACATCTTTCGATCTCCATCTCAAGTCTGATAACCAATAAGAACTACAGTCCAATAAAACTCTCAAGACTTCCACCAAAAAGGCCACAAATCTATTCAAGAAGAAGTAGAAGGAAAACAAATGGCATCCAGTTTCAATGCCAAATCCAAAATTAAACAAGCTAAATCTGCATCAAGAAGTTCAACCTTATCTCAGGGGCAAGCGGTTGAAGTGGGCCTCGATCTTGTCCTTAAAGTCGGGATTGGAGACAGCCTTCCTCATTCCTGCTCTCGACCAACCATGCGAAGATTTTGCTTTTGATGTCGTATGCCGCGATCCCATCGCCGCCCCCAAGGCCAAGCCCCCTCGGTGACGATGAGCTCTCCCCGACCTCCTCGATTGCATCCTCTGCCCCTCCATCCTTCCCAGCCGGCTCAAGACCTGGCCCCCCATCACGGCGCCCCCATCGGAGGGGAGCTAGAGCTAGGGTTCTAGCGATGGAAGCAATAGCGGCAGCGATGATGGGGCAAAAAGAGAAACCTGGCAGTGATTATGGGATTTGCGCCGGGGGGGGGGGTAGAATGGTCCTTTGAGGAGAGGGAAGCGAGCGGAGAAGGAGAGCAAGAGTGCGATGGAAGCAATAGCGACAGCGATGATGGGGCAAAAAGAGAAACTTGGCAGTGATTATGGGATTTGCGCCTGAGGGGGGGTAGAATGGTCCTTTGAGGGGAGAGAAGTGAGCGGAGAAGGAGAGCAAGAGTGTGAAATGTTGGAATGGAGCCTCATGGAATGCAGTCATAATAATATATGAAGGGATAACAATTTTGGGGTTTTATTGCGGGTGGGGGAAGAAGAAGAACCGATGCTTTATAAAGCATCGGCATTCGATAAAAAAAAAAAAAAAATATGATGCCGACACTTTAGAAAGCATCGGCATCCGAAAAAATACGATGTTGATTGCTGATGCTTCTAAAAAGCATCGGTAACCTTTGAAAATTCTTAACGCTTTCCTCTAGCCTCGAGAAAAAAGAGTTGCTAAAACTGAATTTTTTTGTAATGGCAGGTATGTTAACCATTGAAGATAAGGGAGTGATTTCTTGCATATGATGACACTATTGGTTGTTTGAGAGTGGAAGTTCTATTTTTAATGTTAAAAAAATTGAAAATCAATATTAATTTTGCTTTCAACAACTAACATTAATATAGTTGTTGTAGTGTGTATATATCACAAGAGAGGCAATGATGGAAAGGGGAATCTATGCACTGGAGCAAATCAGTGGAAATAACATAATAGCAATATTCCAACCAATAGATGCACTCAGTGAACAATAGATTCATGCCATGGTTTTGAGCTATAAGATTGTGGCTTGCTTGTTAAGTTAGCAATAATGTAGTTACTCCTTAGCGTGAACCTTGGGCTTGAATTATGTGGGTGAATCTAGTGGTGGTTAAAGAGATAAATGAAGATGAATTCTCATTAATTTGAGTCTTTCTTTACACAACTTGTGTTTACGTCCGTAAGTGCACACCCTACTGTGGCTAAAACAGAATACGAAATGTCATAGTAGTAGCAGTACAATTTTGCAAGTCATCTATAAAATTCATGGAATATCTTGCAAACTCATAGAGGGAGAGAAACTTCCTATCTTTCAATGCTGTATAATATATGACGCACACATTTCATAATACTAGAAGAAGATTGGTTTTCGTGCACTTTCCCTCCAAACTGGAAAAAACACAATTCATATTCACTACAATTTAAGGGCCAATTAATCCCCTATGTGAAAAACATGCTACAAAATATTCTTCATGAAACTGATTTAATTGATCAAGTAGGATTATTGGGAACATTTCCCTTTAACGTTATCTGATCCATTGCAATAGCGTATTTTCAATGTATGAAATCTGATGGGTGCTGTAAGCATAAACATTGTGTTATAATAGAATTCAATATCATGGAAAATTTTGCTATTAGACTAGGTGAGCTAGGAAAGACTTTCACTGAAGTTCGGATATTGGGGAAGTTTGCTGGTGCAGTCGGGAATTACAATGCCCACAAAGTTGCATATCCTAATATCAACTGGCCAAGCATAGCAGCAGAGTTTGTGAGATCATTGGGAATAAATTTCAACCCTTATGTGACACAGGTATACTTTCTGTCCATTCTTTGCATATTTTGCATTTTAAATATGGGAATATATTCAGATAGTTACTCTTACGACTCTGACTTGGTTTTCTGCATCACAGAAATATGGTCTCAACTAATTTCTTTCACTTCTTTTTTTTTTTTGGTGTGTGTGTGTGTGTGTATGAAAAGGTTGCATTAGCTTGAGGCAGTTGTAAAATTCTTTGAAGAATTCCTTGTAGCGCTTCTACCCTTCCCCGCTTCTACCCTTCCTGTCATGATCTAGGCTCTAAGTGGATATGCTCAAGTGTGCAATAGCTTATGTTCTTATGGATGCCAATCCCTACACCCTGATGAAGGAAGCTAGCTTATAGCATTGTTGCTAGAGTCCATGTTAATACATTGGCCGCATTATGCTTTCACAAAAGAATTGCGAATAAGGTTCAAAGTGTTGGATGATCGATGTGTTCCAGTGGCAAGCTCTTTATGGTGCATGGGGTGGCGTGAGTCCAGGCATTACCATTTAATTCTAAGATGATCGAAGGTAAACTCTCTCTAGCGCTTATAGCTTAATTTTTTTTTTTTTTTCTTTTTCGGTTGGCATTACCATTTAATTCTAAGGTGATCGAACGTAAACTCTCTCTAGCGCTTATAGCTTAATTTTTGTTCTTTCTTTTTAAGTTTAATTTTTGTTCTTTCTTTTTCGGTTGCTTAATTTTTGTTCTTTCTTTTTTCGGTTAGAAGGAGCACTGACTGAGGGGGTGGGCCGTAATGATGTGTAATAATTATATATATATATATATAATCAAAATATTTTAATTTTTTTTTTTTAATATTTGGTTCTGAAAAAATATTTGATTAGATTATAGAATAATTGGTAAGATGTGATGAGATTGTAAAATTTAGGGCTCTTAATTGATATAATTTGTTAACGTATTTTAGATAGCTTTATGATTATCAAGTTTTCTGCAATCTTTATGGCAGGTCGATGTCATATATATATAACATTACCGTTTTATTTTCATGTTTCCTTTTATATTCCACACTTTCATGCACCTTTCGCAATAGTAGGGATTGAACCTCCAAAGAAAACACAAGTAATGACTAATATTCTAATTAGTTAAGAAAAGCTAAAAAGCTAAGTATAATTATCTTTTAATAGAAGAAATGCAAGGAAATAAATCATCAAAAGTTTTCCTTAATAACTGAAAGATTTTTAAATTAAAAAAAAATCCCAATTCTACGTCTAAAAAGCAATAATATAATGTTTTTCATTAATTAAAAAAAAATTTAACCAAATATTGTGATCAACAACTGTATCATTCTATGCAAAGCACACAAGACAATTCTCTTCCACTCTAGACATTATGTGAGATATTAGGGACAAACCAACTAGGTTGAGGCAAGTTTGTTGAGGGCCATTCGGATAAAAGGGCTCGATGCTTCCATCCTCCAAACTGAACACACCTAAATCACGAGTTTTATCTTTATATGTAAGGATTGCCTCCCAATAATCATCAGTGAAATAGATGCAGTTTTCTCTCAGTGCAGGAAAGTCACGCTTTGAGATTGCCATTGAGTAATTATCGCCCAAGAATAATGCATAATCACCCAAGCTTTTCACCGCAACCCATTTGTCAGCATCACGATCAATCATGGAAACCCCAAACGAAGTTGTCCTCCAATCATATTCAGGAGAGAGATAGTCCACCCTCAATATCTCAAAAAGATTACCGGATATCTCGACCAAATACTTCCTCTCCCAAGCGTTCGGTTCCAGATCCACTGCTACCGTGCTAACAATTGAAAAAGGGCCATTCAAGTCGTACGATTCGACTGTCCCATTGACTCCGGCCGTATAAAACCGCCCCTCATAAAAGATAACATCTTCCAATGGAAAACTTTTGCTCATCTTAAGGAGAGTCCATGCTTGGTCTCCTGGTCTCGCAAAAGCAAACAATCGAAGAAAGCTGCAAATTACCACGGCAGTATACAAGGAGTCGGACGTCCACGTCACAATAGCCTTGTAATAGTACAACTCACAAGTCTCATCCGCGGTCATGAGGACAGGAGGCTGTCGGTTGAAGTAACTTTTTTTGATATTGTAATGGGAGACGCGGCCGGAGAAGTCGAAGACGGGCTTGACGTCAGGAAAGGTGGTGATGGAAGGGAGCGCGATCCGGACTCTGGTGAGCGGGTTGAACATGAAGAGCTCGGAAGAGTCATCTAAAATCATGAGCCATCCTTCTGAGGAGCCAATGCAGCGGCGCCATCTGACTCCAGGTATAGCGACCGTCAACTCCACGTCGTGATAGAAATCGTAGAATCGGCAGATCTCGTTGGCTTCGTCGGCCTTGGTTCTGGTAAGCAAAAGCCAAGGGACTTGACGGGGGTTGGGATTCCAAGAGACGATGGAGTTCCACTCGGAGCAGACGGCGCGGCAGCGGATGTAGTCGCGGAGGCAGAGGCGGCCAAGGATGGAAGCGAGAACATCGAGCGGTATATCTGAGATAAGGGCCATCCGATCGGAGAGAAGAGAGAGAGGGGGTTAACGCTCGAGAAAGAGAGAGATCCGATCGAGAGAGAGAAGGTTTAATGGAGCAAGTCGTCTGGAGCAACGCAGGGACGTAATAGGTCTCTATACGAATTTATAGGAGATTGTGTATCTTAGATGATATTAGGATTCCGCACCGACGTGACGATCTGGATTCTGGAAGTAGGATAAGCTCAAGCCGTTAAGCGAAACTCAGCGAACTGCTTATTTTTTAAAAAATGTACATAATTGTCATAAATACTAAAACGTATTTAATATATTCTTTCTCTGTGCAAGCTATCCCTTTACAATAACATAGGGCTCGTAATTATAAATATTTTAAAAATGTTAAGAATAGGATAAATATATAAAATCTTTTAATCAATTATATCTAATATTCTAACTTCTAAAATCTCAACAAATCATATCAGATATTACTTAATATTTGGTTAATGTCTTTATTATTAGCTTCAACCTTCTTCACTGTCCAGTTAATTAATCGTAGGATGGGTTCATTATCAATGCTTTACAGTGAAACTAAATCATCGTCATAACATTTAACATATTACAACGATTTAATTTCATCGTAATAAACTGCTATTACTATGCGACGATATATTACGGTAAAAATAATGACATCGTAATATGTTATTTATTACGATAAAAATAATTTCATAACTTATTACAATATCTTACGATTTTGAAACATATTAAGATAATTTTTTATTATCACAATTTTTATCATGAATTAATTTATTATAATAAGTCATTTTTCTTGATTTAAGTTTCTAAGGCTCGGATGCTGTGCACCTAAAATAGGGCCAGCTGTTATTCACAACGTACTCTGCAACCGTAGGCTGGTATTCACAACCTACGATGCAACCGTAGGTGAATTTCCAAGGTGCAAATATTTTAATTAAACATGACAACATAAACTAAGAAAAAAAACTGTTGGCGAATTTCAAAGGCGCAATAATTATCCTCTTTTTTAAAAATTGTAACTCTTGTTAGTAAAACTGATCAAGGTTCAACTAATCCATTTGATAAGTTGCCTGCAATAATTATCCTTCATCTTTTTTTTTAAAAGATGGTAACTCTTGTTGGTAAAACTAATCAAGGCTCAACTAATCTATTTAATTACCGGAATATATATGGTTCTTATATTTTCTTATGGTTTTTATATTTTGTTGATGCTTGTATGTCAGATATTTTTTCTGTAATATAAAGAAGACAATGAAACTTTGTTGTATTTTAAAGCATAAAGATTATATGAGAGTGATCGGTATGCTTCTGATGCATGGAAGAGTTGAAACTCTAATTATTTAAGAAAACTAAATATAATTATATAAAAAAATAGATTTGATAAAAAATTTAAAATTAGAAAATCCTAATTTTACATCTAAAAAGTAGCTTTCCATTAATTAAAAAAAAATTAACCAAATATTGTGTTCAACAACGCTATCATTCTATGTCTAAAAAGCAATAACAGAGTTTCCAACTAATTAAAAAAAAGCAATAACAGAGTGCTTTCCACTAATTAAAAAAAATTTAACCGAATATTATGATCAACAATGCTATCATTCTATGCAAAGTGCGCAAGAGAGCTTCCATCAGCTACACACGTTATGTGTGAGAGATTAGGGATAAACCAACTGGGTGGAGGCCAAGTTTATTGAGGGCCATTGGATAAAAGGGCTCGACACTTCCATCCTCCAAACTAAACACATATAAATAACGAATATTATCTTTATATATGTTGCGGCAAAAATTTATTCTCTAGCTTGGGAGTGGTGCACATTCGGATAGCGCTCTCCCATCCAGATGGACCTGCAAGACAGTCCTCACGTAGAAATTATAGGGGATGGTCCCTGCAGAAGACCTTTCGATGCTAAGTCATGAAGATTCTGAGCAAACAGATGAGAGAAGAAGGCTCTAGCAGAAGGATTTTCCTCCTTGAGATGATTTTTCAAGAGCAATGACCTTTGCTAGAGTTATTTTTTGGGCTTAGATTGCCTTCGAGAGCATACCTGGGCGGTTCTGGGACTTGGTATTTATACACTGCCAAGGAGGTGAGCCGTTACCTAATTTTTTGGACATATTTTAGGGAGTTGACATCCGATAAGGCTAGAATCCCAACAGTTAAACTGACGGGTGCTTTATCGAAAATTTAAAATACCATTGATCATGGACAGAGTGCCATATTTGGCTTCCATTTCTATTTTGGAAGGCTCATTCCGCGATTCTTGCGATTAGGGTAGTTCATCCTCCAAGATATCCGGTATGGTTTGAAGCAGTAATGATGTTTACATTGAAGGGATGAGGATCGATCCTAGCGAGGTACTAAGATAGCTTGATCCTGTAGCTCGGCCAGATAGTTTGGCTCTGTAGCTCGGCCAGATAGTTTGGTTCTATAGCTCGACAGATAGTTTGGTTCTATAACTTGGCCAGATAGTTCAGCTTTGTAGCTCGGCAGATGGTTTGGCTATGTAGCTCGGCCAAATAGTTTGGCTCTATAGTTTGACCATATAGTTCAGCCATATAGCTCAGCCTTATAGTTCAGCCATATAGTTCAGCCTTATAATTCAGCCATATAGTTTGGCCTTAGTCATCGGGCATGTTTATTGATGCGGTGATAATTTTTTCTGCATCACATGTCCCCCACTCCCTAGTCCGAAGCCTAGGTGAATAGAGGTAGAGTCCATGATGGCTCAATCTCATTGGTGGGATTTAAGTCAATAGAGGCACATCATGATGGCCCCCTAAATGCCAAGCCATCATTCCATCATTTCTCTTTTTACTGAACAAGGAGAGCCTCTTCGAGTTCTTATGCAAGGCATCTAGCTGGGCGAAACGTAGCCAAATCGAAGGTCAAGGTACGCAACTAATGAACCTTGATTCTACAAGTTTTTACTTGGCCCTACCAAGGTATGGAGAAAGTTGCTCAGTCCTATCGAGGTACGAAAAAAATTTTACTTGGCCTTGCCAAGGTATGAAGAATGTTGCTCGGTCCTACCGAGGTACAAAGAAATTTTTACTTGGCCCTGCCAAGGTACGGAGATTGTTGCTCGGCTCTGCTGAGGTATGGAGAAATTTTTATTTGGCCCTGCCAAGGTCCAAAGAATGTTGCTCGGCCCTGCCAAGGTACGAAGGAATTTTTACTTAGCCTTGCCAAGGTTTGAAGATTGTTGCTCGGCCATGCCGAGGTATAGAAAAAGGTTTCTTGGCCGTGCCGAGGTTCGAAGAAATTTTTACTTGGCCCTGCTAAGGTACAGAGAATGTTGCTCGACCGTGCTGAGGTATGGAGAAATTTTTATTGGTCATGCAAAGGTTCGGAGAATGTTGCTCGGCCCTGCTGAGGTATGAAGAAATTTTTACTTGGTCCTTCCAGGGTTCAGAGAATGCTGCTCTGCTCTAGTACGGAAAAATTTTTACTTGGCCCTATTAAGGTACGAAGAATGTTGCTCGGCACTGCCAAGATACAGAGAAATTTTTTTTTTTACTTGGCTCTGCCAAAGTTCGGAGATTGTTGCTCGGCCATGCCGAGGTACAGAGAAAAGTTTCTCGACCGAGGTTCAGAGAAAGTTGCTCAGCCCTATCGAGGTACCGAAATTTTTTTTTTATTTGGCCCTACCAAGGTTCGGAGAATATTGCTCGATCGTGCCAAGGAACGAAGAAAAGCTGCTCAGCCATGCTGAAGTATGAAAAAATTTTGACTTGGCCCTACCAAGGTTCAAAGAATGTTGCTTGGCCCTGCCGAGGTATGGAGAAATTTTTATTTGGCCCTGCCAAGGTTTGTAGATTGTTGCTCAACCATGTCGAGGTATGAGGAAAGTTTCTCGACCGTGCCGAGGTTCGAAGAAAGTTGCTCGGCCCTGCTGAGGTTTGAAGAAATGGACCCATAGGTCAATGATTGGGCGACACTGGCCTTTCATCCACAACTCAAGAAAAATTATTATTCAATAAGAAATATTTGAATCAAAGAGTGAAGTTTTATTATAATGGGCAAAATGGCTCGGTTCAGGCATACTTTATTCGTAATAACTCGTGTTTTAATCTAGTTCCATGTCTTTGGGGTACTGTATCCTTGAAGGTCTTCATTGCTCGAAGATGATCCGAGTTCCATATCCTAGGGATATTGTATCCCTTGAAGGTCTTCATTGTTCAGAAGTGATCCAAGTTCCATATCCTCGAGGTACGATATCTTTTTGATGTCCTCATCTGAAGAGGCGAGCCCCTCACACTGAACCCTTTCAATCCAGTTCTCCTCTTTGCTTGGTCGTACATGGTGGGCATGGCTAATCTTTTTAATAGACCAGTCGCCAGTAGGTTCGGCACGCATAGTTGTCGTTGCAGCCCATCATCTCAAGCAGTAGGAGAGACGGGATGGGAGGATCACGGCCGCTGCGTTGAGTCGTGGCGAAAGAATACTCGAGGTAAGAAGTGAGCCCGACAGGATTTGGACAGGCTCCTATCTCCTCCCCTCCGCGGTGCCAATTCAACTTCTTTATGGTCGAGCTGTCATTGAAGGCTGGTGGCCTCCGGTGGGTTGGGTGGAGAGACCACCAATAGAACTAGGATGACTGTCCTACCAGGAAGCTACTGAGTGGGTGCAGTGGGAAGAACATCCCCAAGAAGCCCTGCACAAGTTGTATCAAGGCTTGAACTAGTTGGACAGCATAGCAAATTGGTCCTGTATGACCGGGGCTGCTGGCGATGGAGGAATCTCGATTGGCGATGGCTGCAAAGCACCGTGTTGTTGGTGTGATCAAGCCTTTGAGAGGTGGCCTGATCAGGAGCATCTGTGATGGCTCTCTTACGGTTGGCTATTGAGGAATCATCCTTCTTGTATAGAACCTTGTCTCCTTGGTTTCAAGTTTCTAGAGGAACTTAGGGCCCTTCCTTTAGCGCCAATCTGTTGCTGCGAAAATCCATTCTCCGGCTTGGAAGCGATGCACGTCGGGATCCGAGTAGTGCTCTTCTGTTTGGGTGGACCTGCAAGGTAGTCCTCACGCAAGAATCATAGGGGATGGTCATTGCGAAAGACCCTCCGACATCCAAGTCAGTAGAGATTATGAGCAAACAGTTGATACGAAAAAAAATTATCACCGCATCAATAAACGTGCCCAATGACTAAGGTCGAACGTTATGGCTGAACTATAAGGCTGAGATATATGACTGAACTATAAGGCTAAACTATAATGCTGAGCTATAAGGCTAAACTATATGGCCGAGCTATAAAGCCAAACCATCTGGCCAAGCTATAGAGCGAACCATCTGGTTGAGCTACAGAGCTGAACCATCTGGCCGAGCTACAGAGTCGAACCATCTAGCCGAGCTATATGGTCGAGCTAGAGGGCCAAGCTATCTTAGTGCCTCGCCAGGATCGATCCTTATCCCTTCAAATAAGCGTCATTGTTGCTTCAAACCATGCCGGATATCTTGAAGGATGAACTACCCTGATCACAAGAATCGTGGAATGAGCCTTTTAAAATAAAAAATGGGAGCCAAATACAGTACTCCGTCTATGATCAATGGGATTTCAAATTCCCGATAAAGCGCCAATCGGCTTCATCAACTGCCGATCCCCATAACTGTTAGGATTTCGGCTTTATCGGATACCTACTTCCTAAAACATGCCCAAAAAATTAGGTAACTGCTCACCTTCTTAGCAGCATACAAATACCAAGTCCCAAGACCCCCTCGATATGCTCTCGAAGGAAAACGGACCAAAAAAACCTCTAGCAAAAGTCATTGCTCCTGAAAAATCATCTCAAGGAGGAGAATCCTTCTGCTGGAGCCTTCTCTCATCTGTTTGCTCATAATCTCTACTAACTTGGGTGTTGGAGGGTCTTTCGCAAGGATTACCCTATGATTCTTGCGTAAGGACTACCTTGCAGGTCCACCCGAATGGAAGAGCGCTATCTGGATTTCCGACGTGCATCGCTCCCAAGCCGGAGAACAGATTTTCATAGTAACAATATCGAAGGATGCCATTCCAATAATCATCAATGAAATAGATGGAATTTTCTTTTAGCACAGGGAAGTAATTCTTTGAGACAGCGATGAAGTAATTATTGCCCAAGAATAATGCATAGTTTCCAAGCTTTTCACCGCAATCCATTTGTTAGCATCACAGTCAATCATGTAAACTCCAAACGAAGTTGTCTCTAGTAGGAAGAGTCATGAATTGTCCCCTAGACAGCCTCTTCTTCATCCTCATCCTCAGAAGAGAAATAGAGCACCCTCAATGCCTCGAAAAGATTACCCGACGAATACTTCTTTCGGACATACGATTTAAGATCCACTACTACCATTCTAACAATTGGAAAAGGACCTTTCAGGTTG
>UESW01001360.1:207315-250837 GCA_900491605.1 Calamus simplicifolius
TTCTCTTTGTATCCTCTTCTTATGAATGAAAAATGGGTCTTGTTTATATATGAAGCCCCTTCCTTTGAGTTTTTATGGCCTAGGCCCGTGCGACAGATCAGGGGGCCGTCGTGACCCCGTCGTTTTGGTGTGCTAACGTAGACTTCTGAACGACGGGTTTAGGGGCGTTATCCGAAAGATTCCCGGTGGCAGAGAGGAAAATCGCTAACTCTGACTGGGGTCTTTGGCCGACTACGTGGGGGTAGATGGCCTCGAGAGTAGCGCCAATGGCACTTTTTCTTGCGCGTTGATCGTTTTTTACTCAACGTGCCCGCCTTAAACCGGACGAAGTCCCTCGAGGACTGTCTGGGGGTTCGGCTTTGGTCGAGGCCCATGGGTTTAGACCTTTTTGCCGGGGTTTTAGCCCGAACGGTTTTTACCTGGCCTTGTCATGGCTCGGAAACATTTTACTTGGCCCTGCCAAGGTTCGGAGAGCTCGGCCTTTCGGAGATTTTGTTTTACTTGGCCCTGCCAAGGTTCGGAGATTTGTTGCTCGGCCCTGCCGAGGTTCGGAGATTTTGTTTTACTTGGCCCTGCCAAGGTTCGGAGATTTGTTGCTCGGCCCTGCCGAGGTTCGGAGATTTTGTTTTACTTGGCCCTGCCAAGGTTCGGAGATTTGTTGCTCGGCCCTGCCGAGGTTCGGAGATTTTTTTACTTGGCCCTGCCAAGGTTCGGAGATTTGTTGCTCGGCCCTGCCGAGGTTCGGAGACTTTGTTTTACTTGGCCCTGCCAAGGTTCGGAGATTTGTTGCTCGGCCCTGCCGGGTTCGGAGATTTTGTTGGCCCTGCCAAGGTTCGGAGATTTTGCTCGGCCCTGCCGAGGTTCGGAGATTTGTTTTACTTGGCCCTGCCAAGGTTCGGAGATTTGTTGCTCGGCCCTGCCGAGGTTCGGAGACTTTGTTTTACTTGGCCCTGCCAAGGTTCGGAGATTTGTTGCTCGGCCCTGCCGAGGTTCGGAGATTTTGTTTTACTTGGCCCTGCCAAGGTTCGAAGATTTGTTGCTCGGCCCTGCCGAGGTTCGGAGATTTTGTTTTTACTTGGCCCTGCCAAGGTTCGGAGATTTGTTGCTCGGCCCTGCCGAGGTTCGGAGATTTGTTTTACTTGGCCCTGCCAAGGTTCGGAGATTTGTTGCTCGGCCCTGCCGAGGTTCGGAGAAATTTTTACTTGGCCCTGCCAAGGTTCGGAGATCCCTGTTCAAATAGATAGCTCGGTCGTGCCGAGGATTGGTAAGCAGTATCTGTTTCTTTTGCGATTTATGAAATATGGCGCATAATGATTCATGCAACAAGCAAGGCAGGAGTGCATAAGATAACATGCGAAGGATAAAGGACATACCCTATTGATAGTATTTGCGGAGGTTGTCCGAGTTCCACGTTCGGGGGACGATTTCCCGTCGAGATCCTGCAGCTTGTAGGTTCCGGCCCATAATCTCCGTGACCTTGGTACGGGCCCTCCCAGTTCGGCGCCAGCTTTCCTTGCTCCAGCGGTTTGGATACAGAAGCTTTTCGGAGGACGAGGTCGCCGGGTAGGAAAGTTTTCCCCTTGACCCTGGAGGCATGGTACCGAGCTATCCTCTGCTGATAGGCAGCCATCCTGATTCGGGCCTTCTCTCTGACCTCCTCTATCAGGTCGAGGTTGGTGCGGAGTTGCTCGTTGCTGGCTTCCTCCTGAGTAGCTCCACCCGCAATGATGGGAGGCCTATTTCCACAGGGATGACGGCTTCCGTGCCAAAAGCCATTCGGAATGGAGTCTCACCGGTCGGGATTCTCGGGGTAGTCCGGTAGGCCCACAAGACATGGTGTAGCTCATCCGCCCACCTGCCTTGGGCTCTGGAGAGGCGAGCTTTGATTCCTTGGAGGAGAGTCCTGTTGGTCACCTCGGCCGCTCCGTTGGCTTGTGGGTGCCCGACCGAAGTAAGGTGGTGACGGATTCCGTGTTCCTCGCAGAATTGGCGGAACTTGGAGTTGTCGAACTGCTTATCGTTATCGGTGATTATGGTGTGGGGGAGGCCGAACCGGCAGATGATGGACCTCCATACAAAGTCTCTGGCCCGGGCTTCGGTGATTTGTGCAACTGCTTCGGCCTCAACCCATTTGGTGAAATAGTCAATGGCGACAAATAAGAATTTCTGCTGCCCCGTCGCTAGCGGGAAAGGGCCGAGGATGTCCATCCCCCACTTGGCAAAGGGCCAGGTGGAGGATATAGAAACTAGCTCGGCGAAGGGAGCCTCTGGATGCTTGAATGTCTCTGGCAGGCGTCACAGGCTCGGACTAGGTCGTCTGCGTCCTTTTGCATGGTCGGCCAGTAATAGCCTTGCCGCAGCACCTTGTGGCATAGGGACCGGCTTCCCAGATGATTGCCGCAAATCCCTTCATGCACCTCCCGTAGAGCGTAGTCCGCCTCGGGTGGGCGGAGGCATCTGAGCAGCGGCATAGAAAAAGACCGCTTGTAGAGTTGGCTGTCAATCAGCACCTAATGGGTCGCCTGCAGCTTCAACTTCCTGGCCTCTCTTCGGTCGGGCGGGGGCGATCCTTCTTTAAGATAGCGGAGGATAGGGTCGAACCAGCATGGTTCGGCCTCGATTTGCATTACTCGATCGGCTTCCATGATACTCGGCTTTTCCAGGGTCTCCAGATGGAATTTTTGTTCGGCATCCATCGTCTCCGCGGTCGCCAGTCGGGAGAGTAGGTCGGCACGGGCATTTTCCGACCTAGGAATTTGAATAATTTCGAACTCGTCAAAAGGAGGAAGTAAGTTATGCACCTCCTGGAGATACCGAATCATATTTGGCTCCCGAGCTTCAAATTCCCCCCGACATGGCCGGCTACCAGCTGGAGTCGGTGAAGGCGTTGAGCTTCTGTACCTTCAAGTTGCGAGTGATCCGGAGACCGGCTAACAGGGCCTCATACTCGGCTTCGTTGTTGGAAGCCGGGAAGGAAAATCGGACCCCATACTCGAAGATCATCCCCTCTGGGCTGGTGAGGACTAGACCCGCACCGGAGTGATGGGCGTTGGACGACCCATCGACATGAAGGAGCCACCAGCCTCAGGCTTTAGTCCTTCGGGATTTTCTGGAGTGGAACCGTCTTCCGGGATGGTACACTCGAGGAGGAAATCGGCCAGCACTTGGGCTTTGATGGCCGGGTGAGGTTGAAAATGTACGTCATGCTCGCTCAGCTCGACGGCCCATTAGTCATTCTCTCCCCGACGTCTCGGGGCGGTGAACAATTGCCTTGATGGGTTGGTCGGTCAGGACCGTTACGGAGTGGGCTTGGAAGTACGGCCGTAGCTTTCAGACCGAAGTGATCAGAGCCAACACCATCTTTTCGATCCTGCTGTACCTCGTCTCCGCATCGCGGAGCAGCCGACTCACATAATAGATCGGCTTCTGGATCTTGCCCTCCTTGATCAACACCGAGCAGACCGCACCCTCCGAAACGGCCAGGTATAGGAACAAGGTTTCTCCTGGGGTCGGACTGCTGAGGAGTGGGGTGAGCCGAGGTACTTCTTAAGGTCTTGGAACGACCTTTGGCATTCGGGAGTCCATTGGAAGTTCTTGGCCGATCGGAGAGTTTTGAAGAAGGGGAGGCATCTCTCGGCCGACCGGCAACAAAGCGGTTGAGGGCCGCTATCCTCCCGGTTAGGCGCTGGACTTCTTTAATAGATGCAGGAGGCACCATTGTTGGAGAGCTTGGATCTTCTGGGGGTTAGCTTCGATACCTCGCTGGGAGACCATGAAGCCGAGGAACTTTCCTGAGTTGACGCCGAAGGCGCACTTGGTCGGGTTGAGCTTCATCCCGTATTTGCGCAACGTCGCAAAGCTCTCCGAGAGGTCCTCAATATGCCGTGATGCCTCCTTGCTCTTGACCAGCATATCGTCCCGTACACCTCCATGTTCCGGCCGATTTGTTCCTTGAACACTTGTTGACCAGCCGCTGGTAGGTCGCCCCTGCATTTTTAAGACCAAAAGGCATAACACGGTAACAGTAGGTACCTCGGTCGGTTATGAATGCAGTCTTTTCTTCATCTCCGGGGGCCATCCGGATCTGATTGTAACCGGAGTAGGCGTCCATGAAGGATAGCATCTGGTGGCCCGAGGTGGCGTCCACGAGCTGGTCGATCCGAGGGAGGGGAAGCTGTCCTTCGGGCAGGCCTTGTTGAGGTCGGTGAAATCGATGCAGATCCTCCATTTGCCGCTTGACTTCTTCACCATAACAACATTTGACAGCCAGCTCGGGTAGTTTACCTCTCGGACGAAGTCGGCCTTTATAAGTTTGTCGACCTCTTCTTCAATGGCTTTTTGTCGCTCTGGGGCGAAGCTCCTCTTCTTCTGTTTGACAGGTCTGTGTCTCTCGTCTACATTGAGATGGTGGACGAGAACCTCGGGGTCGATTCCCGGCATGTCGGAGGCGGTCCAGGCGAAGATGTCGGCATTGCTCCAGAGGAACTCGATCAATCCGCACCGAGGCTCTCCTTTGAGTAGCGACCCGATCCGTATGGTTCGGTCGGGCCGAGCTTCGTCCAATGGTACTTCTTCCAACTCTTCCGTCGGTTCTCCCCGTTTCGGCGAAATCTTCGCGAGCGTCTAGCCCGTCAACTTCGGGCATTCTAGACTTGAGGCTCGTCACGAAACATTGCCGAGCCATGGCCTGACTTCCCCGAACCATACCAACTCCTCGATCGGTAGGAAACTTCATAGATAGGTGTGGGATGGAGACCACCGCTTTGAGGGACATTAAGCCCAGCCTGCCGAATATGGCATTATATGGGGACCTGAGGTCGGTCACCAAGAAATCTGTTTGCACAATGGCTACAAGTGGCCAGGTTCCTGCGCGGACCGTCAGGGTGACGATCCCTTCGGGGATGATGACGTCGCCGGTGAATCCCATCAGGGCGGAATCCACGGCTCGAAGGTTTTCCATGAGCAATTTCATTCTGGCAAACACACCGAGGTACAAAACGTTCACCGAGCTTCCACTATCAACCAGGATTCTGCTTACATCATAATTGTTCAAGTTAAGGGATACAACAAGTGCGTCCTCGTGGGGGAGCTGTATCCCAAGAAGATCATCATCAGAAAAGGAAAGTTCGCCCGCACGCGCCTTCTTCGGTACCGGTGCATCGCCGTCGCCCTGGAGCTCGATCCGCCGGCCTCCTCAATCATGTTGATACGGCCAACTACAGGCGGATTCGGCGGAGGAGGGAGTTGTGGGAGCTCGGGCCGGCGGTCACCTTCTTGTTGCTGTGGCTCGGCGCCCTCCTGAATTGGTCCAGTCGTCCCCGCCGGATCAATCTTTCGATCTCGTTCTTCAGCTGCCAGCACTCTCCGTGTCGTGACCGGGCTCCCTATGGTAGCGGCAGTATTTGGCAGGATCTCTCCGGGTCGGGTTCCCTCGGAGAGGCACTGGTCGGGGAAGCTGGCGCTCTATCTCCATGAGGATTTGCGCTCGAGGCACGGTCAGTGGAGTGTAGCGATCGAATCGCCTGGGGGGGCTCCGGAGCGATTCCTCGGCGGCGGTGGGGGGACCCTCTGGCAGCGAGGCAGACTTGGCCGGCGGATGGGACGGTGTCTGTCGAGGAGTTTTAGGCTCCTTCTTCTTCGCTTGCTCAACGCGGCAACTCTCCGCGACTCCTCGACCCTAGCGTACTTGTCCGCAAGGGCCATCATATCGGAGAGGCACGGGGGGTAGCTGACCTCCATTGCCAGGTAGAAGTCGCTCTCCTTTGAAACTCCCCCCGCTAGATGGACATTGCCACCTCATGATTAAGGCGGTCCACCTCTAACATGGCCCTGTTGAAACGGCCAAGGTAATTCCTCAGGGACTCCCCCTCTCTCTGCTTAACTTCGGAGAGGGAGTCGGACCTTCGTCGATGGCGGCGGCTGCTGACGAACTGGCCGATAAAAAGGTGACTCAGCTCGTCGAAGGAGTCAATGGAACCTGGTTTCAAGGCGTTGAACCAGGTCCGGGTGGATCCTCTGAGGGTGGATGGAAAGGCTCGGCAGAGGATCGCGTCAGAAGCTCCGTGGAACATCATGATTGACCGGAAGCTACCAAGATGGTCATCCGGATCGGTGGAACCGTGGTAGGGCTCGACGGTCGGCAGTTTGACGTGGGAGGGGATCACCTCCTCCATGATCCCCTTAGAGAAAGGGATACCCTGCTCTACTTTGGGCTGGGGCAGATGGGTCTGCTTGGCGGCGTCCAGCTCCTGACGCATCTCATGGATCTGGCGGCGGATCTCCTCCTCGGCGGCGAGAGGAGCAGCTGGGTGGGAGGACTGCAGGGATGGCGTTGAGTCATGGTGGGACGTCGCCGGAGAAAGGGAGCGGGCTCGCCGAGATCTGAGAGGCTCCGACCGTGACCGCCTAGTGGGACTGGTTTCCCTCCTCTGGGCCGGTATGGAGGGTCCACGGATTCGCGGGAATCGGAGGAGGAGGCCGTCGTGAAGAAGGGATCGCCGTCTCCTTCTGGGGATGCGAAGCAGGAGGAGCTACAAGGCGCTCCTGAACCAGGTTGGTAAGAGCCTGGACTTGCTGGACCAGCGTAGCAAACTGGTCCTGGGTCACCGGGATGGCAGGCGGTGACGGAGTCTCGACAGGTGGAGGTTGCGGCGCCGCGGCACCAGTTGGATCAGGCCTTTGGGAGGCGACCTGATCTTGGGCATCAGAGGTTGCTCTCTTTCGGTTGGCCATCAGAGAGGTTCTTCTCCGGTTTTAGATCCTGTCTCCTTTCTTCAAGTTTTGATGGGACTTGAGGCCCTTCCTCTAGCGCCAATCTGTTGCCGCCGGGATCCGTCCTCCAACTCGGGCGCGGTCATTCCTCAGGGGATGGGTGCGGCGGACCTGCAAAACAAGAAGCCCACACGCGGAAGGACGCTGGGGGGTGGTCCTCCGCGAAGGCCCTCCGACGCTCAAGTCAGTGGAGACGAAATCGGCGATCAACCAGATAATGAGGAGGTGGATCTCTCCGGGAGACCTCTCCGGGGCGGTCAATCGGAAAGCTCAGAGAAGAGCAGAGCACCGACGGGCTGCCCAGAGAGGGGAGTGACTCCAGAGTTTTTGTGCGTCAAGAGTCGCGTACTGAGGGAATCTGCCAGTCTGATATTTATAGGCTGTTACCTGTGGACCTGAGCATCTTCTGGAAGGTTCTGGAGTTGTTACGATACGGGTGCAGACAGAATCAGGCCGTCGTGGGGCCGTCAGAATCCACGTCTCGTTTGTTAAGGGATCGACGGCTGGGAGAGCTCCTTGATGTCTCGGGATCTGGGCAAGTAGACCCGAGGCGGTTATGGTAGGTCTTAGGCCACGTCTCGACATGATTCCCCGCCAAAGGGGGCCGCTAGGGTAAGCTTAAGCTCTTCCCGTCAGGTTCCGCGGGGTAGACGTTAGGGCGTGGATCGGCCGAGCTACGGAAGCCCGGAAGAGGCCGAGCTAGGGAAGCCCGGAGGAGGCCGAGCTAGGGAAGCCCGGGAGAGGCCGAGCTAGGGAGGCCCGGAAGAGGCCGAGCTAGGGAGGCCCGGAGGAGGCCGAGCTAGGGAAGCCCGGAGGAGGCCGAGCTAAGGAAGCCCGGGAGGGGCCGAGCTAGGGAAGCCCGGGAGGGGCCGAGCTAGGGAAGCCCGGAAGAGGCCGAGCTAGGGAAGCCCGGAGGAGGCCGAGCCAGGGAAGCCCGGGAGAGGCCGAGCTAGGGAAGCCCGGAGGAGGCCGAGCTACGGAGGCCCGGAGGAGACCGAGCTATGGAAGCCCGGGAGGGGCCGAGCTAGGGAAGCCCGGGAGGGGCCGAGCTAGGGAAGCCCGGAAGAGGCCGAGCTAGGGAAGCCCGGAAGGGGCCGAGCTAGGGAAGCCCGGAGGAGGCCGAGCTACGGAGGCCCGGAGGAGACCGAGCTACGGAAGCCCGGGAGAGGCCGAGCTAGGGAGGCCCGGAAGAGGCCGAGCTAGGGAAGCCCGGAGGAGGCCGAGCTAGGGAAGCCCGGGAGGGGCCGAGCTAGGGAAGCCCGGGAGGGGCCGAGCTAGGGAAGCCCGGAAGAGGCCGAGCTAGGGAAGCCCGGAGGAGGCCGAGCCAGGGAAGCCCGGGAGAGGCCGAGCTAGGGAAGCCCGGAGGAGGCCGAGCTACGGAGGCTCGGAGGAGACCGAACTATGGAAGCCCGGGAGGGGCCGAGCTAGGGAAGCCCGGAAGAGGCCGAGCTAGGGAAGCCCGGGAGGGGCCGAGCTAGGGAAGCCCGGAGGAGGCCGAGCTACGGAGGCCCGGAGGAGACCGAGCTACGGAAGCCCGGGAGGGGCCGAGCTAGGGAAGCCCGGGAGGGGCCGAGCTAGGGAAGCCCGGAAGAGGCCGAGCTAGGGAAGCCCGGAGGAGGCCGAGCTAGGGAAGCCCGGAGAGGCCGAGCTAGGGAAGCCCGGAGGAGGCCGAGCTAGGGAAGCCCGAGGAGGCCGAGCTAGGGAAGCCCGGGAGAGGCCGAGCTAGGGAAGCCCGGAGGAGGCCGAGCTACGGAGGCCCGGAGGAGACCGAGCTACGGAAGCCCGGGAGGGGCCGACGGGAGGAGGCCAGCCTTAGCCGCCTCGCACGGATATCAATGCAATGACGATTTTACCCCCCAACAGGAGACATGGCCGGAGGAGTCGAAGATGGGCTCAATGTCCGGATCTACGGTCGTGAGGCAACGGGTGTTGGGGATTCTATAATGGGAGACATGGCCGGAGGAGTCAAAGATGGGCTTGACGTCTGGAAAGATGGTGATGTAAGGGAGCGCGATCCGAACTCTGGTGATTGGGTTGAACATGGAGAGCTCGGAAAAGTCATCTAAAATCATGAGCCATCCTTCTGAGGAGCCAATGCAGCAACACCATCTGATTCCAGGGATAGCGACTGTCAACTCCACACCATGATAGAAATCGTAGAATCGGCAAATCTCGTTGGCTTCGTCGATCTTTGTATACCGCCTCCGATGCAGCAAGTCCTACGTGGGCTGCACCGCCTCTCCTTATTGGTCCATGTGGATCCTACGTGGCCTGACGATGCGGGACGGGATAGCTCTGATACGATGTTACGTTCTAATCGTGGCATCCATTAAAAGCACTTCTCCTTTATTTTAAAAATAGTGTGCAGACAAAATGCCCTTTCTCTCTAGCATACTTCTCTTCTACAGTATTTGTATGCAAGGCGAATGACATGTTTTCCCTTTATGACACCCCAGCTTGACCATTAAGACATCGTAGATTTGGCGATATCGCCGAAGAAAATCGATCGAAAATTAGTAGTATTAAGACACCCCAGATTTACTATTAAGACACCGTAGTTACAAGCCTACGACACCCGTGCTTCAAACAGATGCTGGAGAAGAAGCCTCGCATCATCGCAGAAGGAAATCGGCCAAAAATCAGTGACGATACCCCAGCTGAAATAGTACGATACCCTAGTTACATCTCATCCTACGATACCCATTACGACACTCTATCGACAATGCTATGGCACCCATGCTTATAACGGATGCTGGAGAGAAGGCCCGCGACACCCCAGGAGGAATTTAGCCAAAAATATTTGCGACACCTAAGTTGAAACGTTACGATACCCTATCAACAATGCTACGACACCCATGCTTATAACTGACGCTGGAGAGAAGGCCCGCGACACCGCTAGAGGAATTCAGCCAAAAATCTTTGCAACACCCAAGTTGAAACGTTACGATACCCTATCGACAATACTACGACACCCATGCTTATAACAGACGCTGAAGAGAAGGCCCGCGACACCCCAGGAGGAATTCGACCAAAAATCGTTTGCTACACCCTAGTTGAAATGTTACGATACCCTATCGACAATGCTACGATACCCGTGCTTATAACGGACGCTGGAGAGAAGGCCTCCGAAATCCCAGGAGGAATTCGGTCAAAAATCGTTCACAACACCCCAATTGAAATATTACGACACCCTATCGATAACGCTATAACACCCGTGCTTATAACAGACACTGGAGAAGGCCCACGACACTCCAGGAGGAATTCGGCCAAAAATTTTTGTGACACCCAAGTTGAAACATTATGACACCCTATCGACAATGCTACGACACCTGTGCTTATAATGGATGCTCGAGAGAAGGCCCGCGATACCTTAGGAGGAATTCAACCAAAAATCTTCGCGACACCCAAGTTGAAACGTTATGACACCCTATCGACAATGCTAAGACACCCGTGCTTATAACGGACGCTGGAAAGAAGGCATGCGATACTCTAGGAGGAATTCGGCCAAAAATCATTTGCGATACCCCAGTTGAAACGTTACGACACCCTATCAACAATTCTACGACACCCATGCTTATAACGGATGCTAGAGAGAAGGCCCTCGATACCCTAGGAGGAATTCAACCAAAAATCGTTTGCGATACCCCAGTTGAAATGTTACGACACCCTATCGACAATGCTAAGACACACGTGCTTATAACGAACGCTGGAGAGAAGGCCTCCGACACCCCAGGAGGAATTTGGCCGAAAATCTTTGCGACACCCAAGTTGAAAAGTTACGATGCCATATCGACAATGCTACGACACCCGTGCTTATAACGGATGCTGAAGAGAAGGCCCGCGACACCCCAGAAAGAATTTGACCTAAAATCATTCGCAACACCCCAGTTGAAACATTACGACACCCTATCGACAATGCTACGACATTCGTGCTTATAACGGATGCTGGAGAGAAGGTCCGCGATACCCCAGGAGGAATTCGGCCAAAAATCTTTGTGACACCCAAGTTGAAACGTTACGTTACCCTATTGACAATGCTACAACACCTGTGCTTATAACGGACACTGGAGAGAAGGCCTGTGATACCCCAGAAGGAATTCAGCCGAAAATCGTTTGCGATACCCCAGTTAAAATGTTACGATACCCTATTGACAACACTATGACACCCATGCTTATAACGGACGCTAGAGAGAAGGCCCGCGACACCCCAGAAGGAATTAGGCCAAAAATCTTTGCGACACCCAAGTTGAAACGTTATAATACCCTATCAACAATGCTACGACACCTGTGCTTATAACGGACGCTGGAGAGAAGGTCCGTGACACCCCAGAAGAAATTTGGCCAAAAATTATTCGCAACATCCCAGTTGAAAAGTTATGACACCCTATCAATAATGCTACGATACCCGTGTTTATAACAGACACTGGAGAGAAGGCCTATGACACCCTAGGAGGAATTCGGCCAAAAATCATTCGCGATACCCTAGTTGAAACGTTACGACACCCTTGGTATAAACTTATGACACCACTACAATATATTTGAACTAGGCTGGAGTTTTGATGTCACCCTAGTTGTAATTCGACGACACCCTATTAAGTCAGCTATGCCACCTTTTCTAGAAAAGTTGCATAACGTGGCCGATCGGTACGGGTTTGCGTATCAGTGATATGATCGTGCCGCTCTTGGTGTCCTTTCATCTTCCTCTGAGGTTGGCATAAAAAAATTTCTGAACCCTAGAGGTCCTTTGTTTGTTGCTCGAGAAGCCGCTGGTGTCCTAAATTTCTTCCACTGTTGTTTCTTCCATCTATTTCATTCATGGAGACGAGTAGTTTCGTTTGTAGATGAAGACCACACACAAAAAAGAACCGGAAGGATAAAATGGCGGAACAAAGAAAGAAATCATTCTTTATTCGAATGAGGATGCACTCCTTTAGGTTCTGTTCCATATGATGCTACAAAATCGGAAAGAGGTAAACATCACCCTTATTCCTTTATTCAGATATTATGACATCCTCTCTTAAAATATCATGACACCCTAGTTCATATATAATGGCACCCAGCTGACAAGTATGTTTATCCCATCTGTTTAGATGACATGAGAATTATTCTAGTCATCCCAGTGAAGGCTTCCCAGTTGTTTAAGAACAGTTGCAGGCTGGCCGTTTATGTTTAGAATGTTTGGAAGATGGGGTTTACTACATAACATACAAAACTTATCCGAATGACCCCATTTGGTGCCTTTGTCAACATGCAAATATTCACAGTCGATGGGCGACTGCTAGTAGACATCATACGATGTCACAATGGAGGCAAGGAGTTCATTTTCTATGGCAAGGCGATCTTATTCAGTGCCAATGAAGTTGCACTTATTCTGGGTCTTTCAGCTCATGGAAAGAAGATCAACACGTCCTTTCAGTTGTTCAACGGAAGGTTGTTTAGACAATTTGGCCAGTGTTTAGATCTTCGTCAAAAAGGGTTGGAGAAGTTAATATATCGACTCCAATCATCTAAGATACAGAAGGATGTCAAGGACACCGTCAGACTTTGGATCGCCTACATGTTTGCCATGTTTTTGACTCCAAAGTCTAATTAGACATGTCCATGGTATCTCATCCAGCACTTGGATGACTTAACTCAACTGGAGAGGATCAATTGGGCTTCTGCATTCAAGGAGTTGATCGTTCTGGCTCTCCCAGAAGTTGTTGCTTGCTTACATTCCGAGGAGTCGGTCCACTCAAAGAGAGCAAACAAGGTTAGGAAGCAGCCTACCTTGTTCGGATGCTCGACAGCGCTGGTGTAAGGATTATTGAGATGCAGAAAGTGTATCGTTAGTATAATTTTTTATTAATATTATTTTCTTTATATCCCAAAATTATCATGTTCAGGCATTGTTCTTCGAGCATACATCAATGTGAGCACTAGTATATCCCAATAAATTGCCCCGGTTGTTGAAGTGGTATGACAACCAATTGAAGATCCAGTCTATTTGGGTTGCCAACATATAGCCTCATGACTTGGTAAGCTAATACATTGCTCCATTGCTCTGATCATATTTTTTACTTAATTTATTAATATTTATTATAAATTAATTTATTTATCATCTTGCCTTGCAGATGAAGGAAGCTACTGTACCACTGTCATAAGAGCGTTGGCTTCTCACTCAACATATAGTAGCGTCCCCTAAACCAACAGATAGCTGTGCAAGCTATGCCGAGTTGAGGATTGAATTGGCGTGCATTAAGGATCAACTCGACGATGTTAGGCACAGGCTGGCTATAGCTGAGAGCCTCCTCAGTTCATTGCTCAGAAAGAAGAGCAATGCAAGAAATGAGGAGGACAAGGGAGAGGGAAAAACAGAGGCGAGGCATTCCCTGGAGTGTCTTTGCGAGCCTGGGAATGCAAATACGGAGGAGAAGAAGAGGAAGGAGGAGCATTCCTTGGAGTATCCAATTGAGCCTGGGAATGCATATACAGAGGAGAAGAGGGAAGAAGAGCATTCTTTCGAGTGTCCAACTGAGCCTGGGAATACAAAAACAGAGGAGAAGAGATTAGAGGGGGATTCCTTGGATTATCAAACAGAGCTTGGGAATGAAAATAAAGAGAAGGAGAAGAGGAGGAAGGGGCATTCTACGGAGGACCAAGAGGAGTCTAAATCTGATAATAAACTTGGCACCCCTGCGCCAAAGGGTAATGATAGGGACATACAATTCGTTGGAATGCTTTTGCTTATTAAGAGGGTTAAAAAAGAGTCGAGAAAGTGTAAGGCATCCAAGGTCAGAGGAGATTCTTATGAGACACTCCATCCTAGAAAGTTGTCAAAGATAGTTGGCACATTAAAGGCCAACATAAGAGTCAAAGATGGCCAAATTATTATCAAAAAATTTTTGTGCGAACGAATAACCAACGAGATCGTGTACACCAAAAAATTAGGTG
This sequence comes from Calamus simplicifolius, assembly GCA_900491605.1. Taxonomy (NCBI): domain Eukaryota; kingdom Viridiplantae; phylum Streptophyta; class Magnoliopsida; order Arecales; family Arecaceae; genus Calamus; species Calamus simplicifolius. The sequence goes on from UESW01001360.1 coordinate 221,020, forward strand.
GTGCCATAACAAGAAAAAGTCTTCAAGATCTCATTAACAATGATATGATAATGGACGATGTAAGTATCTCAGGAAACCTTTTCTCGATGTTGATTTTAGAATATTATTAATCGGTTTACATTGCATTGGCAGATTATTGATGCCGGCCAGGAGTTTTTGATGAGGACCTGGACAGAGCATTCGGACCGATATCATAAGTGTATCTTTGAATCTATTTTCGTAGCCGCTATGTGTTTGAATTCTCCATTAACTGCTCATAAACTCGCTGCAACATCAAGGGCTTCGATATTTGACAATATAACCGATGAAGATAAGGCCCAATTTTAGTTTCTTTTCACCATCATTAACTTGGATAATTCACACTGGCATCTGGTTGCTGTCGACATAGAAAAAAAGGTGTTCATACACCTGAATTTATTAAAATGCAATGCCAGGTACAAGGCTAATACAAAGAAATGGCATAGCATTCTTGGCCACATATTCCATATATACTACGATAAGGAAGAGGTGATGACTTGGTCGATGGAAGAGATTTTGGATTGCCTAAGCCAACCGTCCGGATCGCTGGATTGCGTCCTCTATTGTCTGAGATACATGGAATGCCTTGTTGTCGGGACAATCCTGATATGAAGATGGATTTCATGGAAGATGAAATAAGAGATTACCGGTGACAATTAGCTATGACGATATTGAGAGAAGGCCTCAACCAAAAGATCGACGACTTTGTAACAAACTGTTCTTAATTTTTTCATTCTTTATTGATTAAAAATTTAATGTAATTTATTCATATTGACACTGTTTCAAAATTAATGCAATTGTAAAAATTTTATATGTATGTCATGGTGCTTTACATGAATGCCAAAAATCTTGTCGTTATAGTTATGCCTTTTTACTTCCAAGTTTCTTAAGTTTTCATATAGGAAGTCGTTAATTGAAAACTAGAGTGTCATAAATTGAGAGCAGGGGTGTCGTTGATTTAAAGCTATGGTGTCCTTACATGAGAAATGGGATGTCGTAGGATTTGGCCTTTCGGATGTCATCGCTTTAAAGCTAGGGTGTCGTCAGATGAGAGCTGGGATGTCTTAAAAGCTTAAATCGGGGATGTCGTTGCTCCCTGCCTTAACAGTCCCCACATGGATGTCGTCGCTTTAAAGCTAGGGTATCGTTAGATGAGAGCTAGGGTGTCGTAACAGCCTAAATCGGGGATATCGTCGGTCTTCGCCTTAACAGTCCCCGCTCGGGTGTCGTCGCTTTAAAGCTAGGGTGTCGTTAGATGAGAGCTAGGGTATCGTAATAGCCTAAATCGGGGATGTCGTTGGTCTCCGCCTTAACAGTCCCCGCTCGGGTGTTGTCGCTTTAAAGCTAGGGTATCATTATGCGAGAGCTAGGATGTCGTAACAGCCTAAATCGAGGATGTCATCACTCCCCGCCTTAACAGTCATCACTCCCGCCTTAACAGTCCCCACTCGGGTATCGTCACTTTAAAGCTAGGGTATCATCAGATAAGAGCTGGGGTGTCATAAAAGCCTAAATCAGGGATATCATTGCTCCCTGCCTTAACAGTCCTCGCATGGGTGTCATCGCTTTAAAACTAGGGTATCGTCAGATGAGAGCTGGGGTGTCGTAAAAGCCTAAATCGGGGATGTCGTCGCTCCCCGCCTTAATAGTTTCCGCATAGGTGTCGTCGCTTTATAGCTAGGGTGTCGTTAGATGAGAGCTAGGGTATCGTAACAGCCTAAATCGGAGATATCATCGGTCCCCACCTTAAAGTCCCTGCTCGGGTGTCGTCGCTTTAAAGCTAGGGTATCGTTACACAAGAGCTAGGGTGTCGTAACAGCCTAAATCAGGGATGTCGTCGCTCCCCGCCTTAACAGTCCCCGCATGGGTGTCGTCACTTTAAAATTAGGGTATCGTTAGATGAGAGGTAGGGTATCGTAACAGCCTATATCGGGGTTGTTGTCGGTCTCCGCCTTAGCAGACCCTGCTCAGGTGTTGTTGCTTTAAAGTTAGGGTGTCGTTAGATGAGAGCTAGGGTACCGTAACAACCTAAATCGGGGATGTCATTGGTCCCCGCCTTAATAGTCCCCACTCGGGTGTCGTTACTTTAAAGCTAGGGTATCGTTACGTGAGAGCTGGGGTGTCATAATAGCCTAAATTGGGGATGTCATCGATCCTCGCCTTAACAGTCCCTACTCGGGTGTCGTCGCTTTAAAGCTAGGGTATCGTTAGATGAGAGCTGGGGTATCGTAAAATCCTAAATCAGGGATGTCGTCGCTCTCCACCTTAACAGTTCCCACATGAGTGTCATCGCTTTAAAGCTAGGGGTCGTCAGATGAGAGCTGGGGTATCGTAAAAGCCTAAATCGGAGATGTCGTCACTTCCTGCCATAACAGTCCCTGCACAGGTGTCGTTGCTTTAAAGCTAGGGTGTCATTAGATGAGAGCTAGGATGTCATAACAGCCTAAATCGGGAATGTCATCGGTCCCCACCTTAAAGTCCCCGCTCGGGTGTCATCGCTTTAAAGCTAGGGTATCATTATGCGAGAGCTGGGGTGTCATAACAGCCTAAATCGGGGATGTCATCACTCCCCGCCTTAACAGTCCCCGCACGGGTGTCATCGCTTTAAAACTAGGGTGTCGTTATATGAGATATAGGGTGTCATAACAGCCTAAATCGGGGATGTCGTCGGTCTCTGCCTTAATAGTCCTCGCTCGGGTGTCATCGCTTTAAAGCTAGGGTATCGTTACGCGAGAGCTGGAGTATCGTAACAGCCTAAATCGGGGATGTCGTCGCTCCCCGCCTTAACAGTCCCCGCTCGGGTGTCATCGCTTTAAAGCTAGAGTATCGTCAGATGAGAGCTAGAGTGTCGTAAAAGCCTAAATCGGGGATGTCATCGCTCCCCACCTTAAACAGTTCCTGCACGGGTGTCGTTGCTTTAAAGCTAGGGTGTCGTTAGGTGAGAGCTAGGGTGTCGTAATAGCCTAAATTAGGGAAGTCGTTGGTCCCCACCTTAACGGTCTCAGCTTGGGTGTCATCGCTTTAAATCTAGGATGTTGTTACGTGAGAGCTGGGGTATCGTAACAGTGCAAGCGTATTCGTAAATAGCAAAGCAATAGTCTCTACTAAAGCAACGATACCAGTGCTTAAAACAACTCTGTCAATGAGACTAAGATACCCTAGTTATAAAGCACTTCATTTGCGACTAAGATACCCTAGTTACAAAGTTACACACACCCGTGTTTTATATATGCTCCAATGTTAGTTGACTAAATACATAAGCATCAAACTCGTCCATCAAAGTTTCGAAAGGTATTACAATTCTTTCCATATCCTCTCCAGTGTTAATTGACTGCATACAAGTCTACCTATTGTTTGAACCAGCTCTTATTTCATTTTGCATTGGGGGAGCGTCAACGGATGTCTTGACCATATTTTTTCTTGATCTTTTTGACTTCTTCTCGACTCCACTGTTTAATCTATTCTCTCTTGGGTGACCTTTCGTCCTAATTTGCTCAGGATCTTGAATTACAATTTGTGTACTTGCCTTAGCTGCGCAGTTAGCATCCACGACAATTTTGAATATTGGTGTTAGACCATCCATTACTAAATTAAATACATCTTTAGACATGAAGGCTATCTCTGCGAGCTTCATCATCCGATGACTTAGCAAACTATATCTACAATCAATAACATAATGTTATCGAAAACATATATTAAGACATTTCAAATAAAAAATTATCACTGTGTACCGTGATTTTCGTATGCTTTTATCACAACCTTCAGTATTGCAGTCAAAATCGTCGAATTGGTATTTTATGTTCTTGCACCATCTCTTCAAGAAGTATTTATCTGGTAAATGAAATACATCGCTTTGATAAAGAACCAACAAGGCATGCCTACACAGGTAACCCTTGAACTGAAAGGATCGACACTGGCATTGGACATCCTCAATATTTTTATAGTATGACATGATATAATCTTTTATCATCTCCTTGCCGATTCCATCGACTTCAATCCTTTCATATGACTTTACAGAATATACACAACCGTTATCAGCTTCCTTGATCAATTTAGTATTTGATGCAGCCATTTCAAGGATCTCATTCTAAAATTTTTTAAAAATGCGCCTTGTATTCCTTCCTATAGCTTGCCTCTCAAAAGGTAAGGATGTCTTTAGGAAAGCAATTGTTTGCAATATCCTATTATCTTTCTCATTTTTGGCCTCGTACGTTTTCTCCAAGGCATCTTCGTACTTATCTATGAACTCCGTGAGTATAGTCTTCGAATTTATAAACCCATCAAAGAAGTGATTGATGCCCTCGCTCCTTTATGAAGATGACATCCCTGTATATAATTTTGTCAAAAAAGAAGCATTGAATATGAACATGAGCCAAACACAATGTCCTACAAACCTGCGAAGAATGTATCCTTTAGGTAAACTAGGATTCATTTATCCCGACATTCATAAAGGACATTGAACCAATCTATAGCCTTGCATTCTTTATATTTCTCCATAAGATGTGCCCACCTTTCCTTGAATGACTATATGGTCAATGAATCATATATCACCTCATCGAAATCAACCATAAATTTAGGATTTGCTATACAAATGTGGCCAATTTTTTTAGGTATCTTCTTCAATATATGCCAAAGACAAAATCAATGTCGTGTGTTAGGAAAAACCTCCCTAACAGCAGCCTCGATTGACTTATCTTGGTTAGTTATTATGGTAGTAGGTGCTTGACCACCATTTGCATCCAGCCATGACTGAAAAACCCATTTATATGTCTCAGTACTCTCATCAGACAATAATGTGCAACCAAGCAAGGTGGACTGTTCATGATGGTTGACCCCGACAAATGGATAAAAGGCATTTGATATCTATTTATCAAGTACGTTGAGTCAAAGCTTAGAACATCACCGAAGTATGCGCATGCCAATCTTGACCTTGGATGAATCCAGAAGACAGATCTGAGATGACCATTATCATTAAGGTCTAAGGTATAGAAGAAATTAGGATTTCTGACTTGTATTTCAGTGAAATGGATTACCATCGACTGAGCATCTCCTTCTTTCAGCTTAGACTGATGTTCGCGACAAATGAATTACGAGCATTCTTCTATGTAAAATCCAATTGTCTTCTGCCCCCTTTTCTCCTTGCTATGGTAGAGTATATCTGAGTTGTCGACATATTCATGGCATGTAAATTGCTAATCTCTGCCTTCTCTGGTGTGCTGATCCTCCTATGGGACCGTAGATAACCAATTGATGTTATGGACATCTGATGATTATGTTCTAGAGAAACCTCAACCAATATTCACTTACCACTTATAGCATTCAGTCTTGCTTTTATGATGTCATACAATCAACTTTGCCAATATCCCTATGATTCATAATGTTCTCTGTTTTTCTAGATTTTCCTTGCCTCCAACATGCCAGGTGCTTGAAGCAAGTTGTTTATTGTTGTTGGCCCTGCTACACATTGTTGTGATTTCAAAACCAACTCTTTTTGCGTATCCATTGCAGAAAGTATATACATCATCTGCTGAATTAAATTTCATTCCAGTTTGAGGAACAACAGTATCATCTCCTGCATTTGGAGCGATGGGTGAAGGTGCACGGCCGGGAGTGTGCATGAATTTTTTCCGATCTATAATTTCAGCATCGTTTGTGGAAATATAGGCACACAGTCATGAACAATGATATCCATAGATTTAGCTGTCAATATATCCTGACAAAGCATTAGGACACCAAGGTTAAAGAAATACGATACCTCAGTTGAAGAAATACGACAACACAATTATGTTCGAACCCCAGATATTAGGAATACATGCCATCTATGATCTGAATAATGGCTCCCTATTCGTCTTCCTAGTTAAAAACTACGACACCCATTAACAGTTAAAGACATGAACTTATGACAGCCAAATTTTGAAGTCACAACACCCCAGTTTACAAAAAACGACACCAAAGCTGTAAAATGATGACACCCATTCATAAGACATTGAGACAGGGCCTAACGATACCAAGGTTCACATATTATGACACCCTAGCTGAAACTGTTCAGGCAGGAACTAACGACACCACATGAAACAACTTACGATACCCCATATAAAAAATAACGACACCCTTTAGCAGTTAAAGACATGACTGAAATGCTAAGACACCCCAGAAAGCAACAAACGATACTACTGATTAAAACTACGACACCTGTTAACAGTTAAAGACATCACTGAGAATTATGACACCCCAGAAAATAACTTACAACACCCCAGAAAACAACTTATGACACCCCAGAAAGACTGTTACAACACCCCATTTATGACACCCGAAATGAAACTGAATGTTGTAACATGATGACACCCCAGAAAACAACTTACGACACTCGAGCTGTCAAATGACGACACCCTAGCTCCAAATGATAACTATAGAACTTACGACACCTCAGAAATAATCTGACAACAGCCCAGCTTTATGACACCTAAGGAAACATTATGACATTGCAGTTACAAACCTTCGACACCCCAGTTCTTATATAACAACACCCTAGACGTAACCATTAAGCCACGAACTAACGAGACACCAGCTCTCATATTACGATACCCTAGCTAAAACTGAATGCAGAAACTTACGACACCCCAGAAAATATCGTAGGATACCCGAGTTGTAAAACGACGACAACAGAGCTCTATGGACAGGAAATAACGGGGAATATATGCTGAAACACTCTGACGACATCCCAGTTCATAAGGTATAACATCTTAGTTAAAAGAGTATGACATTCGTGCAGAAAAATACTAAACTCAAGGTATTGACGTTCGCTAAAGGATTGAGTTATATCAGAATGTCATAACTATTTTGGTATAAGGATGTTACTTGAGCATTAAACGGTTTCCTAATGCATTAACTTCTTCTAACGAAAAAAAACAATTGAACTATAAAAAGATGTGGGAACAAGGACTTTTTACTTCCTGATATTTTCTCCAAAAGATTATAAAAAAAGTCTTCAATAGCTAAGCTGAAATATTTTCTTTTCGACCGAAAATCAAAACAGGAGGAAATCTTTAGACCAGACTCTCAAAGCGAGGGCTCAGAATCTTGCTCAAACCTTGGACTGATTCCTTGCACTCGAAAGCCAGAGCGAGGGGGAAGAATGTTTTAGAATCGAAAAGAGTTTGTCTTATACAGATATAATCCAAAAAAAAATGGCGGTAGAAGTAGGCTGGAGGGAAAGGGTATTTTCGTTTGCATATTATTTTTAAAATAAAGGAGAAGCGCTTTTAATGGACGCTATCTAACATCATATCAGAGCTATCCTTGTCAGGCCACGTAGGATCTATGTGGACTAATAAAAAAAGATGGTGCAGCGTACGTAGAACTTGTTACATAGACCTTTCCTTAAATTTACTAATTTAGAACGGGCTCGGTTGAGACCCGGCCCAGTAACAACCTTTGAGGATGAACCACACCAATCCAGCAATTATAACTTCCTCTCCGCTTGAAGCGTTTCGAGCCGAGAAATTGTAACCGATTTGGCCCGTCTTCTGTTCCTGCGCTCTCGCCTCTAACGGCCGGCCTCCTCAGTCAATGCCGGCGTCCTTCTTCCAACTGAAGAAGAGAGAAAAAACATCGAGCAAAACAACAAAGAATTGAGAAAAGATTGAGGAAAGAGGGGAAAACAATGTTCTAAATCTCCTCTCTTCTTTCCCCGCTGCCGTTAGTTGTCTTCAATCCTTCGCCCCTATCCCTCAACCTCAAGCCATGGCTTAACAAAACCCAAATAACACCTGATTGATACGACGTCCAGGAGAACTCTTTTTTTATTCTGCTCCTCTTCCCATCCCGTTTTTCTGTGCGTTAAAATAATTCTCATTCTTCTCCTCAGCCATGTACATGTATAACAGAATTCACCTCTTACCGCCCCTCCTCTTCCTCTTTCTTCTCCTCGCCACCTTCGCCGCCGCCGATACAGGGGACTACGTCCCCTCAGAATCATTCCTCGTAAACTGCGGCTCGTCGTCCGACGCCGCCGACGCAGACGGCCGGAAATGGTCGGCTGACGATGCCTTCAAGTTCGGCGTCTCCACGAAGAATTCCACTACGGCGGCCGCCGCCTCGCAAGACCCATCGCTTCCCTCGGCGGTCCCGTACATGACGGCGAGGGTCTTCACGTCGGAATCCACCTACAAATTCTCCGTCAACAAGACGGCCCGCCACTGGATCCGCCTCCATTTCTATCCCTCCACCTACAACGGCCTCATCCCGGAGAATTGCTTCTTCTCAGTCTCGGCTTCGGGCGGCGTCACCCTCCTCCGCAACTTCAGCGCCTACATTACCACCAAGGTGTTGACCCAAGCCTACCTTGTTAAAGAATTCTCCGTCATGCCATCCTTCGATGGCTCGATAAGCCTCACCTTCACGCCGTCGGACAAGTACAAAGGATCCTATGCTTTCATCAACGGCATTGAAGTCATTTCAATGCCTGAAATCTTCAGCCAGCCAGCCAAAATGGTTGGATACTCCGATCAGAGCATCGACGTTGGAAGCTCGGCACTGCAGACTGTGCATCGGCTCAACGTCGGCGGGGGGTATATTCCCGCCACCAATGACTCGGGTCTCAGCCGAACTTGGTATGACGACTCCCCCTACATATATGGCTCCGGGTTTGGCGTCACCTTCACGGCTAGTGACAAGCTCAGGATCCAATACTCGGACGGCACGCCGCAGTATCTCGCTCCGGCGGACGTCTACCGGACCGCGAGATCGATGGGCCCAGACAATTCGATCAACATGAACTACAACCTCACTTGGATCCTCCAAGTCGACGGAAATTTCACTTATATGGTGAGGCTCCATTTCTGTGAGCTCCAAATGACCAAGGTCAATCAGAGAGTGTTCGACATCTTCGTCAACAATCAGACGGCGGAGGCCTCCGCCGACGTCATTGCGTGGACCTCGGAGAAGGGCGTGCCGGTGTACAAGGACTACGTGGCTTACGTGACCGACGGCCCCCGCGATGAGCAGCTGTGGGTGGCTTTGCACCCGTCGGCCTCGGCGAAGCCGGAGTACTATGATTCCATTCTGAACGGCTTGGAGGTCTTCAAAGTGAACGATACCACTGGGAACTTGGCAGGACCGAATCCCGATCCCTCTACGATGTTGGCCGCAGCTGAAATGGACACGACTCAGAAGGAGTTTTTGTCCAAATCTAGCGATAAGGCGCAGATAATCGGCGGGGCAGCCGGCGGAGCAGCGGCGGTGGGATTAGTCTTTGCCATCTGCTTTGTAGTGTACCAGCGCAAGAAGGAGGAGGTTGGAAGCGAGTCCAGTGGCGGGTCAGGATGGCTTCCACTCTACGGAGGGTATTCTCATACGTCGGCGAGCAAATCGGCAATATCTGGCAAGAGCACTTCGAGCAGCCACGTAGCAACCTTGACTTCGAATCTTTGCCGGCACTTCTCATTTGCGGAGATCACGCATGGGACGAAAAACTTCGATGAGTCGCTTGTGATTGGAGTTGGTGGCTTTGGTAAGGTCTACAGAGGAGCTGTGGATGGAGGGCTGAAGGTGGCGATCAAGAGGTCGAATCCCTCTTCGGAGCAGGGCGTCCATGAGTTCCGGACCGAGATCGAGATGCTTTCGAAGCTCAGACACCGGCATTTGGTCTCCTTGATCGGTTTCTGCGAAGAGAATGGTGAGATGATCTTGGTTTATGATTACATGGGTCATGGGACTTTAAGGGAGCATCTATATAAGACCAACAAGCCTCCTCTGCCTTGGAAGCAGAGGCTGGAGATTTGCATTGGAGCAGCAAGGGGACTCCACTACCTTCACACTGGTGCTAAGTACACCATAATTCACAGGGATGTGAAGACAACAAACATTCTCCTGGATGAGAATTGGGTTGCAAAGGTTTCAGATTTTGGGTTGTCGAAGACCGGCCCAATGATGAATCAGACCCATGTCAGCACAATGGTGAAGGGAAGTTTTGGCTATTTGGATCCCGAGTACTTCAGGAGGCAGCAACTCACCGAGAAGTCTGATGTCTACTCCTTTGGAGTGGTTCTCTTTGAGGCCTTGTGTGCAAGGCCAGCACTCAACCCATCCCTCCCAAGGGAGCAGGTTAGTCTTGCAGATTGGGCCCTGACTTGCCAAAGGAGGGGGGTTCTCGAGGACATCATCGATCCGAATGTCAAAGGAAAGATCGGTCCTGAGTGCTTGAAGAAGTTTGCAGAGACTGCTGAGAAATGCCTCTCTGACCAAGGAGTCGACAGGCCTCCTATGGGTGACGTGCTGTGGAATCTCGAGTTTGCTCTCCAATTGCAAGAGAATTTTGAAACAGGGAAGCCAGTGGCAGCTGAAGCTCCCAGTAGCTCGGCATCAGCCACTAGCGATGGTTACTCCGGCAGCCACAGCCCCAGTGTGCTTGGTGGTGGAAGCGAGGTGAGTGTGGATTCAGATGGCCAAAATGATAGCGTGGTGTTTTCCCAGCTCGTCAATCCAAAGGGCCGATAAGGAAATCTCCAGCTGCCGCATGGTTGAACCAAGATAGCAAAGGCATTAGCAATAAATTACTTGTGTTTTTTTTGGTTATTATTCTTTATATTTTTCTTTTAATTAAAATTTGTGTGTATAAAGGCAGGCTCTTTAAACTGATAGTAATTTGTATTGAAGGGTTCGAGCAAGTTCTGATCTTTTTTATCTGCGCGACTAATGTTTATCTATTCGTTGCTGACTCTCTCTAGCAAAATTTCTGCAGGTAACTTATAATTTTTATATGTCATTTAGTCTTAAATTATTCAATGAATTCGTGGCAATTATGTCTGATAGCACCACTTGTTAGGCTCATGATCATCATTCAGCATGAGGACCAGGATAAATTAATTGAGCATCCACTATGAGTAGTGTAACTTTTCAGCTTTTAGTGGCTATTGAATTGATAGTAAATTATCAGAGTTTTTTTTTTTTTTTTTGTTAAAAGAAAGAATTTGCTAAAATTTTGCTCCTCTATTTTTTTTTTTTTTTAAATGCAGTATTTGCTATCAGAATTCATGTAACCTGCAATTATGTGTTGCTTGTAGCACATTGAAAGAAAGCCATGGCTTGCTAGTGCATTAGGAGAGGTTGTAAGAGATGTAATATATTTTTATGCTTGTGACTAAGAAGAAAATGCTTAATTTTGAAAGATCATATCACGCTGTTATTATTTCTTTATGCTCTTAATATGCTCATAGCAATTAGAATGATGGTATCATATTACAATGTTGACAAGAAGGAATTTTTGTTTTTCCTAATTCAGATTGTTTGTTACACTCATATTGTGCATTGTTATCCTCGTATCGTGCATTACGACGCATTTCTTATTCTACTTTGCGAATGATAGCTTAATCTATTTGAAGAAAAATACTAGCCATTCTTTTATTTATGGTTTGCAAGATATTGTACATTAAATAAAATTATGTTTTTGTAAACCAAAAATTTCTTTCTGAAAAACTTTGGCCATACCTCAAATTTTAAGAAAAATTGGACAAAGTAGCTCGAGATGAAGTTAGTATTAGAAGTTGAAACCTATTTCTGTAAGTTTTAGCATTTTCATTATTTTTCCTACTAGTTCTTTCTATTTAGAAAAAGTTATATCCTTGCCAAAATCGAAGAAGAATCCAATGTGAATTATGAAAGAGTGGGTCTCATTATTATAAATAGAGCTTTTTGACTCAGTTTGATGAATAATTAATGAAAGAAATAGGGAGAATCTCTTCTAAATTTTCTTTTGAAAGATTCAAGTTGATTGATGAGAATTTTTTCTTCTTAGTTGATCATATTCAAGTCACAAAATCATACGTCATGGCCTGGCAATACAAATGCGTGAGTGCCTCTTTTTTAATAAAAATTAAGGAAAAGTCGGATGGTTCCATCTCTATTGTATGTCACTGTGGTGATTGATATGACTGATCCCAGCGCCGTCAGAAAAGGTAACGACAGCCACCGTCATTCCTCCATCCCCGGCACCCCCTCGGGGTCGGGGCGTGGGGTCATCATTTCTTAACCCCGAGGTCCCCACCGGTCTCGGGGTGCACCGTCATTCCCCCACCTCCGGCATCCCCTCGGGGTCGGGGGTGGGGTCATCATTTCTTAACCCCGAGGCCCCCATCGGTCTCGGGGTGCACCGTCATTCCCCCACCCCCGGCACCCCCTCGGGGTCGGGGGTGAGGTCATCATTTCTTAACCCCGAGGCCCCACCGGTCTCGGGGTGCACCGTCATTCCCCCACCCCCGGCACCCCCTCGGGGTCGGGGGGTGGGGTCATCATTTCTTAATCCCGAGGCCCTCACCGGTCTCGGGGTGCACTGTCATTCCCCCACCCCCGGCGCCCCTCGAAGTCGGGGGATGGGGTCATCATTTCTCAACCCCGAGGCCCCCACCGGTCTCAGGGTACACTGTCATTCCCCACCTCCGGTACCCCTTCGGGGTCGGGGGGTGGGGTCATCAGCGATCAACATGCGACTCAACCGCCAAGGAAAACAGCAACCATCAGGTTGCACGGTGCTTACACATGATTTTCAGCGCATAACCATGCCTTGCCGCAGCGTACCATTCGGTACTTCCGTGATTGTGCCCCGTTACGGAGGGCCATGCCTCATAACGATGTTTGGCGCGTTGCATGCCCTGTGCATGACCATGCCTTGCCGCAGCGTACCATTCGGTACTTCCGTGATTGTGTCCCGTTACGGAGGGCCATGCCTCATAACGGTGTTTGGCGCGTTGCATGTCCCTGTGCATCACCATGCCTCGCTACAGCGTACGACTCGCTACCTCTAGCAATGGAGTCCAGTCATATCAACCGGCAACGGTACGATGGAGATCTTCCGAGGCCGCAAGTTAGGGTATTCGGACAGGTATAAAAGACGCATACTCACGCTGTAAGTAGGATCTGAACTCTGGTTTTTCTGAGCTTTCTTCCTCCCAGCAAAAACCCTAACCGCCTCAGCTCCTCTTCGCTGGAGCGGTTCTTTGTCTGAGCCCAAGCAACTGACTTGATCGTCGGAGGGTCCCCACCGGCGCCACCGGTCCCGGGGACTTTTCTTGCAGGACCTCGAGGAGGGAGACGTCCGTCATCCCCGACGTTCGAGGAGGGTTTCTTGGCGTCATCAGATTGGCGCGCCAGGTAGGGGGAGTGTGAAAGACGTCGAACCAGTAGCTTTCTTCTTTCTCCTGTCTTCAGGACCTCAAAGCCATGGTGACGACTCGAACGAAAGGAGTTTCAGCCGGTCGCGCTGGGGGGCAGCGCTGCGGGGCTGGTCCACCCGCGGAGGCCCCCCCAGCTCTCGCTTCCTTTTTCCGGAGCCTCCGAATCTCCAAGGGGCAGGGCCTTCTGCTCCACAAAATGAAGTTCCTACGTATGCTCCGCAGCAACCTCAGGAGGATCGATTCACTGCCTTGGCCGCGCAGTCCAGTCGTTGGTGGCGATGGTTCAAGGCATGCAGCACCAGCAAGCAGCCTTGCGGCAACCGGAGCCGAACCCGTCTGTCCCTGGGGTGATGCAGCCTAGCCAGCATTCCTCCCGCCGGAGATCGCCAGTTCCTGCAGATCATCGCCGCCGATCCCCGCCAAGCCGCATCACCGCGAGGCATCCAAAAGGCCCCGGTCTCCTTCTCGTCACGCCAGCGTCTCTCCTAAGCGGCGGCACGGAAAGGAGGCGGAGCGCCCGCGCCGGCATCGCCGCCCCCGTTCTTCTTCTGAATCTTCAGGGGAGGGCTCCTTTGATGGCCGGATGCCTCGTCGAGCTGAGCGTCGACTCGAGGAGTGCAACCAGAAGCTGGAAGAACTTAGCCGTCGGATCACCCACCTGCCAGAGACTGACTACGACAGTCGACCTCCCCTGTCTCGCCGCATCATGGAGGAGCCTATCTCTACCAGGTTCCGCCTTCCTCAGCTGGACCCATACGATGGGACTACGGACCCCCTGGACCATTGGAGAGCTACAAGGTACTCATGCAAGTTCAGGGGGCCACTGACTCGCTTATGTGTGTGGCTTTCCCGGCTACTCTGAAAAAAGCTGCCCGGGCTTGGTATTCTCGCCTGCCGCCACGAAGCATCGACTCCTTCCGCCAGTTGGAGAGGGCTTTTCTGGCCACTTTGACGCCTGCCGGAAGATCCCGAGGGTGGCGGACAGTCTGTTTGCCGTTCAGCAGAAGAATGGCGAGCCTCTGCGGGACTATGTCGCCCGGTTTAAGGAGGCCGCCCTGGAGGTCTACAACTTGGAAGACTCGGTGGCTACCTTGGCTCTGAAGCGGGGGCTCCGCCCTTCTCGCTTCGCATACTCTCTTGACAAAAAGCCGCCGGGTTCCTACTCCGAACTTTTGATCCGCGCCCAGAAGTACATCCGGGCAGACGAAGCTGACTTTTCCCGGCGTGAAGCTGGCGGGAGCATACCCAGGAAGCCAACCCAGCCAGAACCTGCCGAAGCCCGCCCCAGGAGGCCCGAGCCTCCTCGCCGACCAGACCACCGTCCTCGACCTCCTGCACCGAGAGACGGGCCTTACACTCCGCTGCTTGCCCCAATATCCCAGATCCTGCTCGAGATCGAAGGGGAGCCCTATCTGCAACGCCTCCTCCCATCAACCCGAAGATCCCCCGGAACAAAAATCTCTACTGCCGCTACCACCGGGACCATGGCCACAACACCGACGACTGCCGGCAGCTGAAGAAAGCCATTGAAGACCTCATTCAACAAGGCCATCTGAGGAAGTTTGTCCAAAGGAACAACCCGGGCTCCCGGCCCGTCAGCGCCTGCACCGCCGGTGATTGATAACACCCCGGAGAAGACAGTGGCGATGATTTCCTGGGGGGCAGGAGGCCCGCCGAAGAGACCAAGGGGAGAGGGAGGAGTGAAAGCTGTAATTCCTTTTTTCGAAAAGGACTTGGAGGGGTTGTAAATAAAGATGATGATAGCGTCGTCGTATCCATGACGATTGCTAAACATCCTGTAAAACGAATCCTAGTCGACAGTGGAAGCTCCGTAGATGTTTTGAACTACGATGCCTTTGTTCGCATGAATCTGTCGCATGATCTACTTCGACCTGTCGTCACGCCTTTGATGGGATTCACAGGAGATTCTGTGAGGGTCGAGGGGGAAATTACTCTTCCCGTGACGGCTGGAACGGCTCCGTGCCAGAGCACTGTCCTTATAAAATTTTGGTAGTCCGTGTGCCCCTGGCGTACAACGCGATTCTTGGGAGGCCCGGGCTCAACCTCTTGGATGCCGTCATATCCACCAAGCGGCTCCTGGTGAGGTTCCCAACCACCAGTGGGATCGGCGAGATGCGAGGAGAGCAGGACCTGCCGGCGCTATAGCACTTGCACCGCCATCTGCACCGACACCCGAGACCCTTGACCCACGAGACTTGGAGAGGAGGGGGGAACCGGCCGAGCGGCTGCTCACTTTCCCCCTCGGGGAGGACCCACGCAGACGGTTCGAGTTGGAGCCTCACTTCGGACGAAGCCCGTGACCGGCTCCTCACCTTTCTGCGGGCCAACGCCGACGTCTTCGCATGGTCAGCATCCGACATGCCCGGGATCCCGGAGGAGGTGATTACACATCAGCTCAACATTCGACCGGAGTGCCGGCCTGTCAGGCAGAAGAAAAGGAGTTTTGCCCCGGACCGGCAGAAGGCTGTTGACGAGGAGGTGCGGAAGCTGTTGGCGGCTGGCCACATCCGTGAGGTGCGCTACCCCGACTGGTTGGCGAACGTCGTGATGGTTCGTAAGGCCAGTGGAAGCTGGAGAATGTGCGTGGATTTCACCGACCTCAATAAGGCGTGTCCCAAGGACAGCTTCCCGCTCCCCGAATCGACCAGCTGGTGGACGCCACCTCCGGGCATGGGACGCTCAGTTTCATGGATGCGTTCTCGGGGTATAATCAAATCAAGATGAGCTCAGCAGATGAAGAAGCAACCTCCTTTGTCACGGAGAAGGGATCTACTGTTACAGGGTGATGCCCTTTGGACTGAAAAACGCCGGGGCTACTTACCAAAGATTAATGAACAAGGTTTTTGAGGATCAGCTGGGGCAACATGGAGGTATATGTGGATGACATGCTGACCAAGAGCACCAACGCAGAAGACCATGTGCAGACCTCGAGGAGACTTTCAGCAATCTGCGCCGGTACCGGATGAAGCTCAACCCCCACAAATGCGCCTTCGGAGTAGCGCTGGCAAGTTCCTGGGTTTCATGGTGACCCAGCGCGGGATCGAGGCCAACCCCGACAAGATCAGAGCCATCCTGGAGATGCGGCCTCCGGTCAGCAAGAAGGAGGTGCAGCGCCTGACGGGGAGGGTGGCGGCCTTGAGTCGTTTCATGTCAAGGTCGGCGGAGAGGTGCCTACCTTTTTTCAAGGCGCTGCGCAAGATTAACGGCTTCGAGTGGACAAAAGAGTGTCAGGGCTCCTTTGAAGAGTTGAAGCAGTTTCTCTCCACTCCTCCGCTGCTGTCCAAGCCTGAAAATGGAGAGGAGCTCTTTTTATATCTGGCCGCTTCCCCGAGGCTGTTAGCTCTGTGCTTGTGCGCATGGATACCGACGGAGCCCAGAAGCCAATCTATTATACCAGCAAGGTACTCCATGACGCTGAGACCAGGTATTCAAAAACTGAGAAGATTATCTTCGCCTTGGTGGTCTCTACTCAGCGCCTTCGGCCTTACTTTCAAGCCCATCCCATCGTGGTGCTTACGGACCAGCCCCTGCGATTCCGTCTCGCCCCGACACCTCCGGCCGGCTGGCTAAATGGGCCATCAAGCTAAGCGAGTTCGACCTGTCCATCCGGCCAAGATCAGCCATGAAGTCCCAAGTGTTGGCGGATTTCCTAGTCGAGTGCTCCTGGACCAAGAAGGACGTGGAGGAGCGCGACCGGAGGAGTGGACCCTCCCTCATCTGGGGAGGTGGAGGACTGGATCCTGCATGTAGATGGAGCGGCAAACTCTCAAGGGAGTGGAGCCGGACTCATTCTCGCGAGCCCGGAGGGAGACGTGGTGGAGTACGCTCTCAGATTCCAGTTCCCGGCGACCAATAATCAGGCGGAGTACGAAGCCCTGCTGGCGGGGATGAGACTAGCTAAGGAGCTGGCGCGGGGCGCTTGAGGGCCTTCACGGACTCTCAACTCATTTCTGGACAAGTTGCCGGGGAGTACGAGGCTAGGGACCCCACCATGTCCCGCTACTTGAGCAAGGTGCAGTCCCAGGCGTCTCATTTTTCTTATTTCCGCATCAGCTATATCCCCAGGGCGGAGAATGCCAGGGCTGACGCGCTGTCCCGTTTGGCCACTTCGGTCGAGGGACGTTGGGAAGAATGTACGTGGAGCACCTACAAGTCCCAAGCATTGAGGCCGCGGATGAAGTGCTGCCGGTGGAGCAGGAGCCCTCCTGGATGGACGCCTACATCCGGTACTTGACTGACGGCACTCTCCCAGAGGACCCCCGAGGCCAAGCTGCTCAAACGAAGGGCCCCGAGATTCTTGATGATGGACGGGAAGCTTTATCGAGATCTTTCTCGTACCCGGTCCTCAGGTGTGTGGGGCCAACTGAATCAGATTATATCCTCAGGAGATCCACGAGGCGTATGCGGGAGTCATCTGGGGGGCAGAGCCCTAGCTTACAAGGCCCTGCGCCAAGGGTACTTTGGCTGACAATGAAGGAGGACGCGGCCGAGCTTGTCAAGAAGTGCGATAGCTGCCAGCGTCATGCCAATATCCAGCGACAGCCAATCTCACCTGACCCCCCTGGTGGCGCCTGGCCTTTGCCCAGTGGGGCATGGATATCTTGGGCCCATTTCCCCCGGCTTCCGGGCAGCGGAAGTTCCTCTTGGTGGCGGTGGACCACTTCACCAAGTGGGTTGAAGCTGAGGCTCTGGCCAAGATTACCGAGAGCAAAGTGAGATCTTTCTTCTGGAAGTCAATCATATGTCGGTTCGGGCTGCCGCGCACACTAGTCACTGATAATGGCCGTCAGTTTGACAATGCGCCTTTCGGGAGTTCTGCTCCGAGCTGGGTATCTTCAGAGGTTCACTTCCGTCGGGCATCCTCAAACCAACGGGGCGGCCGAGTGATCAACCGAATCATCCTCCAAGGACTGAAGTCTCGACTGGATGGCTGCAAGGGACGATGGGTAGAGGAGCTCCCCAACGTGCTATGGGCCTATCATACGACTCCTCGAGCCCCCACTGGTGAAACGCGTTCAGCTTAGTCTTTGGCTCTGAAGCTGTTATCCCTGTGGAGATCGGAGCACCCAGCCCCGGGTGGAGGCTTATAGTGAAGAAGGTAACCCTGACCAACTGCGAGCCAACCTCGACCTGGTGGAGGAAGTGCGGGACAGGGCGCGGCTTCGAATGGCAGCCTACCGGCAACGGGCCGCGAGGTACTACAACGCACGCGTGCGCCCCCGGACGTTCCTACCAGGAGATCTAGTCCTTCGACGGGCTGAGGTCTCAAAGCCAACTGAGGGAGGCAAGCTAGCCCCTAACTAGGGAGGGACCTTACCGGATCACCGAGACGCTCGCCACGGGGCTTACAAAATTGAAGAACTCGATGGGATACCACTCCCTAGGACGTGGAATGCGGATAACCTCCGCCGGTATTATCAGTAATGTATCCCTCTTTTCATGTTAAGTATCATCCCTATGTTTGCTCGGGTTTTCACCCCTTATCCAATGCTAACAAGATTCAATTTTAGCTATCTAAATCTTCACAAAGCCCAGTGTACCACTGGCAGAGCAGTGTGCCACTGGCTCTCAACAACAAAAGCCCGGCACCCCGTCGGCACTCAAAGCCCTGCACTAGCCAGGCACAAAGCCCAGTGTACCACTGGCAGAGCAGTGTGCCACTGGCCTCAACAACAAAAGCCCGGCACCCCATCGGCACTCAAAGCCCTGCACTAGCCAGGCACAAAGCCCAGTGTACCACTGGCAGAGCAGTGTGCCACTGGCTCTCAACAACAAAAGCCCGGCGCCCCATCGGCACTCAAAGCCCTGCACTAGCCAGGCACAAAGCCCAGTGTACCACTGGCAGAGCAGTGTGCCACTGGCTCTCAACAACAAAAGCCCGGCCCCGTCGGCACTCAAAGCCCTGCACTAGCCAGGCACAAAGCCCAGTGTACCACTGGCAGAGCAGTGTGCCACTGGCTCTCAACAACAAAAGCCCGGCGCCCCGTCGGCACTCAAAGCCCCGCACTAGCCAGGCACAAAGCCCAGTGTACCACTGGCAGAGCAGTGTGCCACTGGCTCTCAACAACAAAAGCCCGGCGCCCCGTCGGCACTCAAAGCCCTGCACTAGCCAGGCACAAAGCCCAGTGTACCACTGGCAGAGCAGTGTGCCACTGGCTCTCAACAACAAAAGCCCGGCGCCCCGTCGGCACTCAAAGCCCTGCACTAGCCAGGCACAAAGCCCAGTGTACCACTGGCAGAGCAGTGTGCCACTGGCTCTCAACAACAAAAGCCCGGCGCTCCGTCGGCACTCAAAGCCCTGCACTAGCCAGGCACAAAGCCCAGTGTACCACTGGCAGAGCAGTGTGCCACTGGCTCTCAACAACAAAAGCCCGGTGCCCCATCGGCACTCAAAGCCCTGCACTAGCCAGGCACAAAGCCCAGTGTACCACTGGCAGAGCAGTGTGCCACTGGCTCTCAACAACAAAAGCCCGGCACCCCGTCGGCACTCAAAGCCCTGCACTAGCCAGGCACAAAGCCCAGTGTACCACTGGCAGAGCAGTGTGCCACTGGCCCTCAACAACAAAAGCCCGGCGCCCCGTCGGTACTCAAAGCCCTGCACTTGCCAGCACAAAGCCCAGTGTACCACTAGCAGAGCAGTGTGCCACTGGCTCTCAACAACAAAAGCCCGGCGCCCCGTCGGCACTCAAAGCCCTGCACTAGCCAGGCACAAAGCCCCGCTGACCGCCGGCGGAGCGGTGCACCAACGATTCATCGCAGTCAAGACCCGACACCCTGCCGGTCAAATGAGAGCTAAGTCCTGCAGGCATCAAGCTGCGCGCCAGGCCAGCACCCGGTCCAATACTTGACAAGGCGCTACGCCTATGGCCCCGAGGGGGCCTACCAGCCTAATCTTCGATCGACGGCGTCCCTGCTCCTAAAATTTAACTCTGCCTAGCTCTAACTCTAGGGTTCAAGCAGCTAAGGCGGGGTGACGCGGGTGGGGAGGTGTCCCCGGAATTATCAGAATGAATAGAGTCGTGGGGCCACATATCAATTGGTGAAGTCAACAACAATTTGGAGATCATTGTTAAGAGTATCTTTCATTAACTGAGGACTACAAAACCCCGACGTAGTCGGGCTTACAAAAGCAAGAAAAGAAAAAGTAAAATCATGGGCGTGAACTCATGGCTCTGCCGGTGCAGGCTCGTCGTCGGAAGGGGCCTGATCTGACAACTGTTCCAATTCGACCTCCAGGGCCCGGGGGAAATTCAAATCCCTGGCCACCTTTTCCTTGGCGTGCTGAAATCCGTCAAGGAATACAGCGGCCGAAGCTTCGGCCAGGTCGTCTGCGAAATGCTCAGACGCCTTGTATTCCTCGACGAGCCCGGCGGCCCGAGTTTTCTCCGCAGTGAGGGCCTCCGTCGCGATCCTTTCAGCCTCTCGAGCGCGGCTTATCTCCTCTCGAGCGCGGCTCAACTCCTCCTCGCACCGGCAGGTCTCCTCCCTCGCCACTCTTGCTTCTTCCGCCGCTGCGTCTGCCCGGTCCTCGGCCTCCTGGAGAGCCGAGGCCAACTCGGAGATATGCATATCTCTGGCCATGACCGCGCTCTCAGCCTCCATCATCTGAGAAAGTGCGCGCGCGCATGGTCAGCCTCCATCTCCGCCCGACTTATGGTGGCCCTCACCTCGCTCGCGCAGGTGTCCTTGACCGCCTCCAGCGCCCTCTCTCCTCTTCCGCGCGACGTTGGGCCTCCTCGATCTCCTTCTGCGTCTCATGCAGAACATTCTTTCCCCCTTGGATTACCTCCCTGGCAGCCCTCAGGGAATGCGCGATCTGCACGCATAAGCCCAAGTCAGCAAAACATATGAATATATATATATATAAAAACGAACGAAAAGGTTGCTTACCTTGACCACGGCGGCGTAAGAGTCCCGGAAGAATGCACCCGCCCCCTGATGACTGAGATCCTCGATGATCCTAAGATCAAAGACTGGACCCAGGACCCGCTCGGCCCAATGGCCATCGTCCAAGGAGTTTCGGGGCGGACTGGGTACGCCCTCGCCTCCCTCCGCCGCCTCGGATGTCCCCGGCTCTGTGTGCGGGCCACTCCCAAGCGGCCCCTCAGGAGGCGGGCTCGCAGGGCCGGATGGTCCCTCACCCCAGTCCCTGGCAGCGTCTGGTGGGATCACTCCCCCTGGGACCGGAAGCTCTTTGGTTGGCACGTGCGCCCCCGCTGCCAGCTCCTCGGGGGTGGCTCTCGCTGTCGCTCCCACCTCCGGGGGAGTGTCGGCCGTAAGGTCAACCTCCGGTACGGCTGGGACGTGTGGCGGAGCCGGGGGTGGGGAGACTGGTGTCGGGAGCGAGGCCCGGACCGCCGGGCGTTTCGGGGCCGGGGCCTGCTGGCTCCTAGACGGTCCCTCACGGCCCCTTTTCTTGGTGGCCCTTATCAATTTCGCTGTCAGAATTTTCATTACTGCATGACACAGGTCAGGTTTTCAGAACAGTAAAAAAAAAAAAAAGAAGAAAAAGAAGAGGAGCAGGATTTCTGGCTAACTGTGGAGAAGACTTACCCCGATGGGAGACAAGGCCCGCCGACTCCAAATTGTCCTCCGATAGCAGCAAGGTGTACCGGGGAATTTCGGTGGTCAGCAATAACCCCATTGCCTCCCGGTCTCCAGGCTGAACAGCCACGGCGTTCCCTCGGAGGTCGGGGTCTCCCCACCGGGGGCAGACTTGGTCGATGTTGGCGAAGAAGAAGCGGGGTTTCCACCCCTTGATTGATGAAGGTAGAAGAAGCTTCAGAACCCTGTTGGATCGGGGCTGGAACAGCCACCACCCTTTTTGGGCTCGGAGGGAATAGAAATTGCGAAACTGATCCTAGGAGTGATACCTAGGCGGTGACAAAGAATGACGAAGGCACTAATCACGCGACAGGAATTCGGGACTAGCTGAGAGGGAGTCAAGGAGTAAAAGTCAAGGAGGCCGACAAAGAAAGGGTGAAAAGGAGGACGAAGACCTGCCTGCAGGCAGATCTCGTAGAGAGCTACCCGACCGGGTTGGGAGGAGATGACCCGGTCGTCAGGTGTTGGCGGGAATAACTCAATCTCCCGAGGGATTCTGTAGTGGGCCCGGATCCTTTCCAGGTCCGACCGCTTCATGGCGGAGGCCGTCCCCTCTGGGGACTCCTCCGCCCTCGAGGAGGTCCCGGCCCTCAGCCGGTGGCCCCTCGATGGGGCTCCACCGGTGGCCCGTCGCCGGGCCAAAGGGACGTGGTCCTCCGAATCAGAGGACCACTCAGGTGGGGGAGAAGGAGTGGGGGAGGTATGGCGCCTCACAGAGGGAGGACGGTCCTCAGAGCCGTCCTCCGAGGTCCAGGAAGGGGAACTCATGAATGAGGCAGGAGAAGCTAACCTGGGAGGGCAAAGAAAACCGGGTGCGGGCTCACAGGTCGCAGGAGAAACTGGAAAACAAGCAAGGAAGAAGACGATGGCGATGTGGCATCAGTCCGCCCCCCCCCTTAACTAGCTTTATTGAGTTTTCAAAATGTCCCACCATGTCTCATCGGCCACGCGGCTCCTTGCCATACGCCGGTTCGCCTCGAGGAACGCCCCAGCGCGTGGTGCGGCACGCCCCCGGCCAGTGATGGGACCTTGCTGACGTCGCCATAATGAGAGGAAATGATGATACGCCTTTTCGCGCGGACTCCGAAGAGCTCGTCCTCATTCTTGAGGGTGATCATGGCTGGCGCAGTGTACGGAGGGCCGCCTCCTTACATTCCCCGCACCGTCCGCATAGAAGTCAAGGATAGGGATCAGCCACGTGGAGAACGCCCCTTGAGCCTCAGCGGTGGGACCGCTTCGCCCCAGGGGCGAGGGGGCATCTGATATGACTGATCCCAGCGTCGTCAGAAAAGGTAACGGCAGCCACCGTTATTCCCCCACCCCCGGCATCCCCTCGGGGTCGGGGGGTGGGGTCATCATTTCTTAACCTCGAGGCCCCCACCGGTCTCGGGGTGCACTATCATTCCCCCACCCCCGGCACCCCCTCGGGGTCGGGGGGTGGGGTCATCATTTCTTAACCCCGAGGCCCCCACCGGTCTCGGGTGCACCGTCATTCCCCCACCCTCGGCACCCCCTTGGGGTCGGGGGGTGAGGTCATCATTTCTTAACCCCGAGGCCCCCACCGGTCTCGGGGTGCACCGTCATTCCCCCACCCCGGCACCCCTCGGGGTCGGGGGGTGGGGTCATCATTTCTTAACCCCGAGACCCCCACCGGTCTCGGGGTGCACCATCATTCCCCCACCCCCGGCACCCCCTCGGGGTCAGAGGGTGGGGTCATCATTTCTTAACCCCGAGGCCCCCACCGGTCTCGGGGTGTACCGTCTTCCCCCACCCCCGGCACCCCCTCGGGGTCGGGGGGTGGGGTCATCATTTCTTAATCCCGAGGCCCTCACCGGTCTCGGGGTGCACTATCATTCCCCCACCCCCGGCGCCCCCTCGAAGTCGGGGGATGGGGTCATCATTTCTCAACCCCGAGGCCCCCACCGGTCTCAGGGTACACTGTCATTCCCCACCTCCGGTACCCCTTCGGGGTCGGGGGTGGGGTCATCAGCGATCAACATGCGACTCAACCGCTAAGGAAACAGCAACCATCAGGTTGCACGGTGCTTACACATGATTTTCAGCGCATAACCATGCCTTGCCGCAGCGTACCATTCGGTACTTCCGTGATTGTGCCCCGTTACGGAGGGCCATGCCTCATAACGATGTTTGGCGCATTGCATGCCCCTGTGCATGACCATGCCTTGCCGCAGCGTACCATTCGGTACTTCCGTGATTGTGTCCCGTTACGGAGGGCCATGCCTCATAACGGTGTTTGGCACGTTGCATGTCCCTGTGCATCACCATGCCTCGCTACAGCGTACGACTCGCTACCTCTAGCAATGGAGTCCAGTCATATCAACCGGCAACGGTACGATGGAGATCTTCCGAGGCCGCAAGTTAGGGTATTCGGACAGGTATAAAAGACGCATACTCACGCTGTAAGTAGGATCTGAACTCTGGTTTTTCTGAGCTTTCTTCCTCCTAGCAAAAATCCTAACCGCCTCAGCTCCTCTTCGCTGAGCGGTTCTTTGTCTGAGCCCAAGCAACTGATTTGATCGTCGGAGGGTCCCCACCAGCGCCACCGGTCCCCGGGGACTTTTCTTGTAGGACCTCGAGGAGGGAGACGTCCGTCATCCCCGATGGTCGAGAAGGGTTTCTTGGTGTCATCAGTGATATTGGTTATTGAGCACCATATCAAAATTAGCAATTATAGTACTTTATATATAAGATGCTGGAAAAAGTTTAGGTTACGAGAACTTTGACATAGATGCTGGTAAAACAATGTCAATAGTTTGCAGTAGCGTGCTCTCTATAGTCTATAGAACTTTGTCATCTCTTAGAATTCCGACATTCTCTCTCTCTCTAATGGCTCATACTTTTAACTCATGCAAGATTGTGTTGAGTCCTATATCAATTATTTTTATAGCATCTCTTAACTAGCCTTTTTGCATAAGATATCGAAACATTACAAATAATATTTGCTCCAACCATGACCAACATGAACTAAACAGTATATTTTCTCAATTGAGTTGATAACTAATTTAAATGCATCTTAGATCCAATAGATCTTTGGACGGCGATTTGATTATATGACCTCAAAGTAAGATGTAGCTTGATTTTAAATAAATCGATTGAAACTAGCTCCCTTGATTTTTTTTTTTTTAAAGGAGGGAAGTTAAAAGTTTTTAACTATATTTTTATCCTTCCAGTGAATTTGGTTTTCATTCTCTAGTTTTTGCCTGAAATAATTTCTCAAATGAATTTTTTTGAGAAAAATAATTTCTCTAATTATCAAAAAGTTAAAACTTGCCCACCTCACTCTTTTATGTATGTTAAAAATTTTTGATCATCTTTTACCATCTTTGTTGACTAATCCAACCTCAATCGGATCATGTGATGGTTCAAGATTATTCTTAATCGCAAATGGTTCAATGAGTTTCAAGCCCAACTTTATTCTTGTCTAAATTGCCTAGGCTTTTGTGCGACATCCATACATATGACGTACCTAGGGGTGGCAGTTGGATTGGATTGGATCATAAATAATTAAATTTAATGCAGGTTGATCATAAAAGTTACCAATCTGATGACTTATTTATTAAATAGGTTTGGATTTCAAATTTAAATTTGAATTGTTTAATAAATAGGTAATTTCTAACTTGCTCGATGTGTTAACCAATGATAAAAATGTCAAATGTCAACCTGTTTAATCTGTTTAATATATTTTTACCTATTTTGACATATTAATTAATAATATAAATGAGTTAAATAAATAAGTCAATTTGAATCGAGATAAATAAGCCAACTTGAATTGTCCTAATCCTACTAGTTATTTAATTGGGTTTAATGGATTAGAGATATGAAATGTGAATCCAATCCACTTAATCTATGTGATGCGGACATGCAATGGGATTTTAACTTAAGCAATTAGCAAACTAAATTGAGCAATGACTCCTTTTAAATTTATACGTAAGAGGGAGTAAATAATTAAAATGTAGGAGACTACTAGATAAAAGTTGTATTACCCACAATATAGTTTCTTTCAATCAAAATTAGAAGAGATCTAATGGTTGAGAAACCATTCTAACTAGGATATATATACCTTCAAACAATCGGACCTAGAAGTTAAGGAAGGATTTTTTACCAACAATGTGTTCTTACTCTTGTGATGAAGGTCTAATTTTAGCCTTCCAAAGATTGGCGGTTGGACTTGAAGGCTATCACTCTTTGGAAGGGAGACTTCTAACATTGATGATTCAGAAGCTGTAAGGAGAAACAATCTCCGAGACATGCATATTTTAATAATTTGATAACAATTATCAATACGAAAACTTAAAGATTAAATATTAATCTATCTAACATGCATCAAGATCATATCTTTGCCTTATACTATAGGATCGTTTGATCTAAATTATGCATATAAATAAAATCATCTTGATCATCAAGATAAGAAGTCATACTACTTGTTTTGAAGTCTGCATTAAGATATAGGGATCATATCACTTACCTTAAGAACAATTGGTAAATCCTTTGTGCTCTGCAGCCGTTCAATCGTCCGGCCTCTAGTATCATCCATGCGAAGTCCCTGAATGATCGGATTTCTGGAAGTGCTAGCTTGCGGAAAACAACTTTGCTAATCTTGAATCCTCCCACTTAAATCTTCTTCCATGATCCATCAAACTTTTGCTAACACCAGAATCACACCAGAATTTCTGTTCTAACTCTTTAGAATTTCAATCCATAACATATTGTTATTGTTATTAATCTGGTGAAGAATGTCCTCTAATTTATAAGCTCAATACAGCCTTTAGCCTATTGATTCTAACACTTAGAATTCGACCGTTCGGTCAAAACCAAAGAGACGTTCTACCATTCAGTGAAAACCAAAGAGACGCAACATTTGGTTAATTCCAACGTTCGGTGAAAACCTATGAATTCTAACACTTAGAATTCCAACGTTTTGTTAATTCCAACGTTGGTTAAAACGAAAGAGATGTGAATTTTAACACTTAGAATTCCATCGTCTGGTTGATTCAAAGAGGTAAATTTATTCCATATGAATTCTAACACTTAGAATTCAAACGGAAACAGTTTGGAGAAGATTAAGTTAATACATTAAATTCTGCATGAGAATTTAATCTCTCGTGAGATCCTTATACGAGAAAACTATTTTCACACATGGGGTTTAAGTTTGGGTTTTGGTTTAAGCTGATTTGAATTTATTGGATTGAACCTTTATAGATCATGGTCTTAGCCCAAATCAAATTTGGCTAGTCTTGAATCTATTTAAATCCAAATCAAGTCTAATTTCAAATCAATATTTGAAATTGATTAGTCCTTCTAATAGACTTAAACCTAATTGAATCTTATTCACTTGTACTTAACCCAATTGAGATAATTCAATCAATCAAATTGATTAATTAAACCATATACGATTCTCAATCGGTGATCAGCAAATAGATCATCCTAGGAAACTTTTATGCATGTGACTCTCTAGGTTCGAACCTAAGCCGATAGCATAGGAACAACTTTCTATACTAATCGATGTGCCCATCTAGCAATGGAACCAGAAGTCCAGATAGGTCGAAGAGTTACCGAGCAAACTTCAAGAACTCTAAGAAATAGTTACCATATAATTCATCCTTTTGACCACAAATGCTAAGGATGGCTTAAGAGCCTGTCAACTCTAAACAGCAAATCCATAAAGTGATTTCAACTTTGTAATCATGTGACCTTCACATGAAGTGTCTTGGCCAAGGTCTTGCTAAATTGAAACATAAGCATTTCTTCTTTTAACAGGATAGGTCAAATTCCATCTTGATCCATAACTGATTACCATAAGTACTTGACTGCACCCAGTAACCTTTCGTAGCTGGATTTGAAATCCAGATGGTCCGGCACCTAAGTACAATGAGTTGCTTGCAAGTCACTGGTTGTGATCCTCAGGTCTTAAGGATACTTATACTCATATCTTCTTGGATTAACTCTTGACAGTAGAGTATCCGGAAATGAGTCACGTTCGGAGAAATATACTCCTACACTTTCACCTGCATGTCATACCAGTGTCTCTACACTCCTTGGTTCAGAGGACAACCAACAAATATGATATACAATGTCCTATAATTGATAGTACTATGGCCCTGTCATAGTATATCATTTGGTCACTAACTCTTTTGAGGACCTTCAAAGATAAATCCTTCTTTATCATGAAGGAAGATCCTGAGGCTTCATTACTATTAGGAGTTTTAAGAAGATGTTCTTGTAATGAATAAACTGCCAAATAACTTTTATTAATATATAAATTTATATGCTATTACATTAGCACAATCATCAAATGATTGGCTTTAGGATACAATTCCCAACAAACTTTCACTTAGCCTAAAGCCACTCATTACAGTATCTAATACCCATCTTTAACTTATAGTCGTCAAACTCCTTGATGCTAAGTGCTTTAGTAAATGGGTCACCTAAGTTTTCTTTCCGTCAATCTTCTGAAGATTTATGTCACCTCATTTTATAATCTCTCGAATAAGATAAAACCAGTGCAGTATGTGCTTGGTGCGTTGATATGCTCGTGATTCCTTTGCTTGAGCTATGGCACCAGTGCTCACTATACAATAGGACTGGTCCATCTATGGAAGGTGCCACTTCAAGCTTAGAGATGAACTTTTGTAGTCACACAGCTTCTTTCACGGCATCTAATGCAGCGATGTACTCTGCCTCACACACTAAATCTGCCACTGTATGTTGCTTGAAACTTTTCCAACAAACAGCTCCACTATTTAGGATAACACAAAACCTGACATGCTCTTGCTATCATCATGATCTGATTGGAAACTGGAATCAGTATCCAACAAGTTTCAAATCAGACTCTCCATAGACTAACCACTGGTCCTTAGTATTTCTCAAATACTTGAGGATTGTCTTAACAAGTTGCCAATATTTTTCTCCTGGATCAGATTGGAATCTACTCACTACTCCTAGTGAGTATGCCACGTCTGGTCTTGTACATGTCATGGTGTACATAATCGATCCCACTACGAAGCATATGAAATTTGACTCATACGTTCTCTTTCATTAGGAGTTGTCGGATAATTCTTCTTGGAAAGATGAATTCCATGGCCTATCGAAAGATAGCCTTTTGGAATTCTCCATGCTAAACCTCTTTAGCACGGTGTCAATGTACGTAGATTGAGACAAACCAAGCATCCTCTTATATCTATCTCTATAGATCTTCATTCCTAGGATGTAGGATCACTACAACAATTTTTTAATTAGACTACGTCTAAAAATGTAGTATTTTATATATGACTACATTTTCTAAACCGTAGTCTAGGTGAGTGTAGTTAAAAGTGTAACTGTAGTTAAAAGTCCCTCTTTTAGACTACGTTTTAGACGTAGTTAAAAGTCAAAAAAACGTAGTCTTTAAATACATTTAGACTACGTTTTTATTGAAAAATGTAGTCTAAAGTCGAAAAAACGTAGTCTTTAAATATATTTAGACTACGTTTTTATCAGAAACGTAGTCTAAAGTCAATAAAACGTAGTCTTTAAATACATTTAGACTACGTTTTTATCAGAAAACGTAGTCTAAAGTCGAAAAAACGTAGTCTTTAAGTACATTTAGACTACGTTTTTATCAGAAAATGTAGTCTAAAGTCAATAAAACATAGTCCTTAAATACATTTAGACATTTTAATCAGAAAATGTAGTCTAAAGTCAATAAAACGTAGTCTTTAAATACATTTAGACTACATTTTTATCAAAAATGTAGTCTAAAATCAAAAAAAACGTAGTCTTTAAATACATTTAGACTACGTTTTTATTAGAAAATGTAGTCTAAAGTCGAAAAACGTAGTCTTTAAATACATTTAGACTACGTTTTTATAAGAAAATGTAGTCTAAAGTCAATAAAACGTAGTCTTTAAATACATTTAGACTATGTTTTTATCAGAAAATGTAGTCTATTATGAACATTTAGACTACATTTTTATATTAAAATGTAGTCTAATCAATCCTTCATACAA
>UESW01001360.1:250859-340066 GCA_900491605.1 Calamus simplicifolius
GAACGTCCAATAGAATCACAAAAATACACTTTGTCCCCATGAGGGTCAATAACCACCAAGGACCAGTGATCCCTTCATAAACATAATAACAATAATCAACAACTTAATATCAAAAGTATCAAATTTCATTAAAAAACAACTTACCCAGAGTTATAAGGAGCTAGAAACAATTGATCCACATAACAACGCTCTAATCTTTTAGCAATCAAATCTGATCGTACTCCAGCCGATCCAGAGTGTACAGAGATCTGTCCAGGGTCTATGAAGCCATACATGTTGAGCAGTTTTGATTTCTTGATTTGATTGTACAAATAGCTACATAAATCAAATTATTCAATCCCACAGTTTTTATTAGAAACTTGTAACATATAGTAATTGCATATGAAATGCAAAAAATATAAAAATATCTTAATTATTACCTCATATATAGCACAATACAACTAGAAGTAATCCTGTCCATTGAGCAAAAGTTATCAATATCTTCTCGAATAATATAACAAACCCGTTCATGACCAAAGACACCAACATCCAATACCACCATTATTGTATTTGTATCTCCCAAACTTTTTGCAATGTGATTCTTTAAATATGATAAACTCCATGGACCCTTTTCTTTGTTTTCTATCTGTAATTTTTGGGGGACAATCTTAGCCTGTTCATAATAATGAAATTCAATTCACATATATTACATAACAAATAGTTTATCAATATAAATTAATCACAAATTTAAATATAAGTTAAAAGGTTTTAGATACCTTTCTTTGATCATCAATAACTAATGATCGAGGCCATGCAACGTGAGAACCAACAAAATCTTTAACTTTTACAGGATCATCACCAATTGTTATTGGAAGGAGAGCATCATTGTCAAAACAAACATCAATAGATACACGATAATTATGAATACCCAAAGGAACTCCATGTACAACAGAGTTTGGTTC
This sequence comes from Calamus simplicifolius, assembly GCA_900491605.1. Classification (NCBI taxonomy): domain Eukaryota; kingdom Viridiplantae; phylum Streptophyta; class Magnoliopsida; order Arecales; family Arecaceae; genus Calamus; species Calamus simplicifolius. Next base: position 251,801 of record UESW01001360.1, read on the forward strand.
TACATTCTCAATCACTGTACCATATCCAATTATATTATTAATAGATTCTACTGCCAATTTGCATGGTTTTCCCTTCAAAGCAATAACATTAGAAAATATAAGTACTATGAATTTAAATAAATTGCTAGCATACCTTTTGCATGTTTCTTTGTCCAATATAAATTCCATCATTTTGTGTATCAGAATCAGCAGGATGCAAATTGAGCAGCAGCTAGCTTTGTCTGAAACATATTGAGCACTTGTTTTCTCTCAACTATGTAATACAGCCTTTAAGGTGAATACCTCTTGCAAATATGCATCGTAAATTTTAACACCGACATCCCATAGCATTTTTAAATCATCAATAAGTGGTTGCAAGAAGATATCAATATCATTTCCCGGCTGCTTAGGACCCGATATCAACAAGGTTAACATCATAAACTTTCGCTTCATACACAACCATGGTGGGAGATTATAGGTAATAAGTACGACAGGCCATGTACTGTGACGACTACTTAAGGAGCTATGTGGATTTATCCCATCTGCTGCAAGTGCCAATCGAAGATTTCGTGGCTCACATGCGAAATCAGGCCATTTGTGGTCTATTAATTTCCATGATGCTGCATCTGCTGGATGTCGAATGTAACTGTCAACTTCTCTTTCACTAGAATGCCATATCAAATCTTTCGATATTTGACGAGTACCATACATTCTTCTAAACCTGGGTATTGGGGGAAAATACCACACAACTTTTGCCGGCATGCCTACTTTTGGATGATTGGATCCTTTAGGAATCTTCCATCTTGATTCAGAACAATTTGGACATACATCAACATCCTTGTTTGCATTTCTATATAAAATGCAATCATTTGGACATGCGTGTATCTTTTCATATTGCATTCCTAAGGCGCACAATGTCTTTTTTGCTTCATATATTGATGTTGGCATCAAATTTCCTTTTGGAAGCACATCACCCCAAAAGCTTAAAAGCTCATTGAAACTTGCATCGCTCCACCCATATTTTGTTTTAAAGTTGTATAATCGTACCAAAACAGAAAGCTTAGTGAACCCACTACAACCAGTGTATAAAGGGCGCTCAGCATCATCCAACAAGTCAACGAATTTCTCTGGATTACATTCAAATAGATCTCTAGCTGCTTCAACCATTTCCACAGCATTAATATCATCATTGTATTGAAGACAACATTCTTCAGCATCTAAGGTACACTTATCTTCCTCAACATTACATATGTTTTCGCCATGCCATATCCATACGTCATAACTTGAGTCGATACCATTACAAAAAAGATGATCTTTAACCACTGTGATATCATGAACTTTCATATTCCCACATTTTATGCATGGACATTGTATGGAACTAGGGTCACTTAAATTTCTTTTAACATGATTCAAAAAAACTTCGACACCATCCTCATATCTTTTTGTACGTCTATCAGCAGAGTACCATGACTTATCTAGTCTGTTTAAATTCAAAAAATACTAGTAACTAGTTAATTAAATCAACAAATATAATTAATTTTATCTAACAAACTAATTAAATTTATCAAACCATATAGAAGTAAAAAAAATTGAAAGATGATAAATTAATTAAAAAGATAAATAATAACTTACAGTGGTTTAGCTTCCTTTCCTTTGTCATCAATCTCTTTGGACTTACTTTCCATACCTGATGAATTCATCATATCCTAAAATAGAAAAGATATTATGTTTAGAAAACGTCTCTCTCTCTCGAAAACGTCGAAAACGTCTCTCTCTCTCTCCACCGGAAACGTATCTCTCTCTACCGGAAACGACTCTCTCTCTCCCCCGGAAATCTCTCTCCCAAAAACGTCTCTATCCTCTCTCTCAGAAACTTCTAACGTCTCTCTCTCTCTCAAACGTCTCTCTCTCTCTCCCGAAAATGTGTCTCTCTCTACCGGAAACGACTCTCTCTCTCCCCCGGAAATCTCTCTCCCAAAAACGTCTCTATCTTTCTCTCTCCCGGAAACTTCTCTCTCTCCCGGAAACATATCTCTATCTCTCTCTCTCTCCCAAAAACATCTCTCTCTCTCTCTTGGAAACATCTCTCTCTCATCTCTCTCTCTCCCGAAAACGTCTCTCTCTCCATGGAACCATGCCCCCCCCTCTCTCTCCCGAGAACGATACCCCCCTCTCCCGCTCTCTCTCCCGGGAACGATGCCCCCCGCTCTCTCTACCTGGAACGATGCCCCCCCTCTCTCTCTCTCTCTCCTGGAACCCCTCTCTCCCTGTAACAATGCCCCCCTCCTCTCTCTCTCTCTGCCCCCCCCCCACCTCTCTCTCTCTCTTTGTGAAACCCCTCTCTCCCTGGAACGATGCCCGCCCCCTTCCTGTTGCCAATCTTCTTGTTCTCCCCCCCCCCTAAGCATCTCTCTGATACGATGCCCCCTCCCATGTTTCTTGATCGTAGAAGACTAGGGTTAGGGTTGTTTTAAACGAAAACTAGGGTACAAGAAAAACTAGATAACTTAGCCCTCTTCCCTGGCTAAGAGATGCATACCTGGATCAACGATGATGGCAATGGTGATGAAGTCTTTGTAAACCAAACTTTGATGGTGGTGGTGATGGTGTCTCCTCAACCGTAATCCTACGGGGTGGGCGGTGGAGTCGCAAATGAAACCCTAATCTAGAACAAAACTACCGCGGGATATCGAGGGTTTCCTTTAAGAAAAAGGGGGGGAAGCGAATTACGAGGACGAGGGAAAAAGATAAATTTTTAGTTTTATATTAGACTACATCTTAATTAAAAATGTAGTCTTTTTACATTATTATATAAAATAATATAAGATTACGTCTTAATTAAAAACATAGTCTTTTTACATTATTATATAAAATAATATAAGACTACGTCTTAATTAAAAATATAGTCTTTTTATTATAAGATAATATAAGACTAAGTCTTATTTAAAAATATAATCTTTTTATATTATCAGATAATATAAGACTACATCTTAATTAAAAACGTAGTCTTTTTACATTATTATATAAGATAATATAAGACTATGTCTTATTTAAAAATATAATCTTTTATATTATCAGATAATATAAGACTACGTCTTAATTAAAAAGCGTAGTCTTTTTTGACATAATATCAGATAATATAAGACTACATTTTAATTTAAAATATAGTCTTTTATATTATCAAATAATATAAGACTACGTCTTAATTAAAAACGTAGTCTTTTTTTATTATCAGATAATTTAAGACTACGTATTAATTAAAAACGTAGTCTTTATGTAATATCAGATAATATAAGACTACGTCTTAATTTAAAACGTAGTCTTTTTATATTATCAAATAATATAAGACTACGTCTTAATTAAAAACGTAGTCTTTTTTATTATCAGATAATATAAGACTACGTCTTATTTAAAAACGTAGTCTTTTATATTATCAAATAATATAAGACTACGTTTTTAATAAAAGATGTAGTCTTTTAAATTATGAAAAATTATGAAAACGTAGTCTAAAATATTAGACTACATTTTTTACGAAAAACGTAGTCTTTTTTCTAAAACCTACCGTAGTCTATTCCACTATTTGTAGTAGTGGATGCTTCTTTCAGATCTTTCATAAAGAATTGTGATGATAACCATGTCTTTATTTCTTGTAATGCAGGGATATCATTCCTGATTAAGAGAATATCATCCACATATAATACAAGAAATACAATAACAGAATTGTTAGCCCATTTGTAAATGCAAGGTTCTTCTTTATTCTTAATGAAGCCATAAGATTTGATCACATTATCAAATCGTATGTTCCAACTCTTAGATGCTTGCTTAAGTCCATAAATGGACTTTTGTAGCCTGCACACTTTAGACTCGTCTTCAGGCTGTATCCTATACACCTGTTCTTCTAAATTACCATTTAGAAAAGCGGTTTTAACATCCATCTGCCAATCTCATAATCTAAGTGTGCTGCTATAGCTAGCATAATCCGAATGGATTTTAGCATTACCACAGGAGAAAATGTTCGTCATAGTCAATACCATAACGTTGACGATACCCCTTGGCAACCAGACGTGCTTTGTAGGTCTCTACCTTTCCATCTGCGCCTCTTTTCCTCTTAAAAACCCACTTACACCCTATGGGTTTTATCCCTTTGGATGGGTCAACTAATGTCCATACATTATTTTCCTTCATGGAATCAAGTTCGGATTTCATGGCCTCAAGCCATTTATCAGAGTTAGTCCTTTCCATAGCATCCATATAGGTGATCGGATTCTCGTTGTTCTCATCGAGCTCAATAGGATCCTCGTTCTGGACCAAGAAACCTAAGTATCTGTCCGGTTTATGTGGTACTCTACCAGATCGCCTTAATAGAGCATCTAAATTTGGTTTTGAATTTGATTTAATCAACTCAAATTCTAAGGGTTCAAAGGTTGTGTTGTTCCTTCTGCTTGATGAACTTTCTCAAGTTCAATATTAGAGCTATTTATTCCTTCACTAAGGAATTCCTTTTCAAAAAAACTGCTATATTACTAATGAACAACTTTTGTTCTTCAGTATTGTAGAAGTAATATCCTTTAGTTTCTTTCAGATAGCCGATAAAAAATATTTGTCAGATTTGGGTTCAAGTTTGTCTGATTTTGCACGTTTTACATAAGCCAGACACCCCCAGACTCTCAGATAGGTGATAATCGATTTATGTCCATACCACATCTTATATGGAGTTTTAGAAACAGACTTACTTGAAACCTTATTGAGAATATGACAAGCTGATTCTAATGCATATCCCCAAAATGATATTGGCAAGCTTGTAAAACCCATCATGGACCGAACCATGTCTAACAGAGTTTGATTCCTTCTTTCGACACACTGTTATGCTGTGGTGTTCCTGGAGGAGTCCATTGGGAGAGAATTTCATTCTCCCTTAGATATGCCACAAAGTCATTTGAAAGGTATTCGCCTCCTCGATCTGATCGAAGGGTCTTAATATATTTTCCTATTTGTTTTTCTACTTCTTTATGATACAGTTTGAACATTTCAAACGACTCAGATTTATGTCTCATTAGATAAACATAACCGAACCTAGAAAAGTTGTCTGTAAAAGTAATGAAGTAGTAATATTCACCTTTGGCATAAGTGCTCATTGGTCCATATACATCAGTATGTACTAGACCCAATAGCTCTTTGGCTCTTTCACCTTTTTCAGTAAAAGATGACTTAGTCATTTTACCAAGAAGACAGGATTCACGTGTAGTTAATGATTCATAATCATCAACTCGAAGGATGCCCTACTGGGTTAACCTGTTTAATCTGTTCTTGTTGATATGACCCAGTCGATGGTGCCAAAATAAATATCTGTGACATCATTTATTCTAGGGCGCTTACTTGATTTGTATACTACATTTACATGCTATGATAATATATAAATGCCATTAGATAAATGCCCAGTCATTACAGTGACTCCATTCATAATGATATTCAAAGTAACATCCTTTATTGAAACTTCATAATGACTTTTGGCCAGAAGGCCTACAGAAATTACATTCAACAAGAACGTTGGACAAAAATGATAATCATTTAGTATGATGACATTTTTATTGAAAACCATTTCAAGAACTCCTAATGCTAGAACTGGAACTAATCTTCCATCCCCGACATTGAGGAATCTTTCGTTGTCTTCAAATCTTCTAGTGACCTATAGTCTCTGCAATGAATTACAAATGTTAAAAGGACTCCCGGTATCCAATACCCAGGTCTGATTATCATATACAGAAAAATTATAAGGTGTTATCATATAAATACCTTGTTGAGCAACATCTTGCCCCTTTTTCTTCTTTGGTCTGTTTGGATCAAGTGTGACAATGTAAAGAGGACAGTTCCTCTTCCAATGCCCTTGCATCTTGCAATGAAAGCATTCAGCCTGACTTTTATCAACTTTCTTCTTCTGCATCTGACCCCTTATAAATGTCCTAACATGTTGCACTTTTTTTCTAATTCTTTTTCTTCTTTCCTTTCCCAAAGGGTTGATGCCCTACCTTAGATCCTTCAACCACATTAACCAAACCCTTAGAGAGCTGGTTGTCCTTCTCAAAGTTCTGTAACAATCCCAACAAACCATGGTAGTTGACTGCAGGCTTTGTCATTCAAAATGAGTAAGGAAAGGTCGGAAGGATGGAGGCAAGGAATTCAGAATTGCGTCTTTTTTTAACTGCTCATGTAGGGGAAAGACGAGCTTGCTTAGGAGTTCCATCTTCTCGATCATATATAATACATGATCAGTGACAGGAGATCCATCCCTCATTCGAGCATTAAAAATAGCACAACTAGTCTTGTGCCTTTCAACGTCATCGGGTGTGCCGAAAGATTCATTCAATGCTTGAATGATTTCTTCTGGCTGAGCATTCTCGAACCGAAGACCGAATTCATCGTTCATTGCTGCTAGTATGATGCAATGCACACTAGTTCTATCACTGAGCCACTTCTGATAAGTGTTTCTCTCAGAACTTTGGTTGTTTGCATTAGGTATCTCAGGTGCAGGATTATTCAAAATATATAGAATCCTCTCATGCTCAAGGATGATCTTAAGTTTTCTAAACCAGCTATTGAAATTTAAACCATTCAACTTGTCACTATACAATAGGAACCTTAATGATAATTAATGGTTATTTTTTGCATAAGGAAAACTAAACTTTATTAGTATATAAATTGATTCAGTCTAAAGACTTGGACTTTAGTCTAAAGATTCTTCCACTATTTTGTTCAAATTGGCAGCCTCTACACCCCAATTTGAAGAATTATTCTTAATTCTTTAGTGGGCACTAAGATCTACATAGACTACATACATGCCCAAGTGAAGCTTAGCCAACCCATATGCATCTAAGAGTAGGTTCAAAACCAATTATTTCCCAAATAATTCTTAGTGTTTAGTTTTGCCCCATGTTCCTCTTCAGCAGGCATGGAGTGCCTCCACTAAAAGTTATGGTTAGGTCCAACCATTAAATAATATAATCAGTGCAATATATATATAGACAACCAAGCCCGAGTGAAGCTCGGCCTACCTGACTGTCTATTTAATAGTTATGCTGACTTATCATATAATGAATGACAAATCCAATGGTTGACAAGCACCAAGCATGGAGTGCCTCCAATGATTATTAAGACATCAGACTTATTATCACTCACCTTAATGGGAGGCTGTGATCTAGTTATCATATAATTATTTCATTTTAATGATCTAATAATTTTAGAGGATTTAATAATCTGAAGATAAATTAACTAATCAAGTTCTCCCACTGAATCTATGAAGTCAGTAGAATGAGACAAGATAATGTTAGGTTAAGTGGCACCTAAATTAGTCAGACTGATTTCCTTACAGGCATGGGTCAACCCGAATCAGGTAAATGATCTTAATCATAAATGGTCACCATGATGACCAGGTAAGTGAGACCGATGAAAGGGATATGTCATTAACTCGTTAAAGATGCATCAGTATAAGTAGCTTCCAATTAAAAACCATTTGATCGTTGATCCGAGAGCAACTTGCCAACTTATCTTGACATCATATAGTTAACCAATTTTGATTTGACCATCTACGAGATTCATGCTCAACCACAGAGCCTAATCTACTTCCATTTGGTTTAATCAAAGACATGAACATGATCAACTACAACTATTATTTGATTTAGAGAATCCTTAACCTAATCTAATTAATTTAGATTTGATTAAATACTCTTATAGTCCATTTGATTTAGACCTTAGGGTCTACCCTTTATGTACCTGATTTAGCTAACCCAAAAATTAAATATATTTCATGTGTCCATAACTTCCATGTCATATATTTCGAATCATGCATTACTTGCATTATACAACTACTCATAATTTATATATTTAGATCATATCTAAAAAGATTATGAATAAATATTTGACATTCAAATAAGACTCTCATAAATATTTGTATGTTTCATAACATAGACAACAAGCTATCATATCTCATATCTATGTTTTTATACTAACATGCAAATATTATGCTTTTATACAACATCAACATGTATCAAATATAAACATCTCTTGAGAGTGTGTGTAATCTGTGTTTTGATGCTAAAAATCAATCTAAATTTTCTTTTGACTAAGCATCAATAATAAAAGAACCATAATGGGTAATTTTGATTTTTAATCCATCTGTGACCAAATAGCCTGGTAATCCATTTTAGCTTTGATTATAAAATTAATAGAAGCATTAGTTTACATGCAATAAATTAGATCAAGAAGAAACCATGCTCTGATACCATTTGTAGGGAGAAACAACCTCCGAGGCATGCATATTTTAATAATTTGATAACAATTATCAATGCAGAAACTTAAAGATTAAATTAATCTATCTAACATGTATCAAGATCATATCTTTGCCTTATACTATAGGATCGTTTGATCTAAATTATGCATATAAATAAAATCATCAAGATCATATCTTGATATCAAGATAGAAGTCATACTACTTGTTTTGAAGTCTGCCTTAAGATATAGGGATCATATCACTTACCTTAAGAACAATTGGTAAATCCTTTGTGCTCTGCAGCCGTTCAATCGTCCGGCCTTTAGTATCGTCCATGCGAAGTCCCCGAATGATCGGATTTTCAGGAGTACTAGCTCACGAAAAAATAACTTTACTGATCTTGAATCCTTCCACTTGAATCTTCTTCCAGGATCCATTAAACTTTTGCTAACACCAGAATCACACCATGATTTCTGTTCTTACTCTTTAGAATTTCAATCCACAACATACTGTTGTTGTTATTAATCTGGTAAAAAATGCCCTCTAATTTATAGGCTCAATACAGCCTTTAGCCTATTGAATTCTAACACTTATAATTCTTTCATTCGGTGAAAACCAAAGAGATGTTCTGTCATTCGGTGAAAACCAAAGAGATGCAACGTTTGGTTAATTTTGACGTTTGGTAAAAATCTATAAATTCTAACACTTAGAATTCCAACATTTTGTTAATTCCGACGTTTGGTGAAAATGAAAGAGATGTGAATTCTAACACTTAGAATTCCATTGTCTGGTTGATTCAAAGAGATACATTTATTCCATATGAATTCTAACACTTAGAATTCAAACGGAAACCATTTGGAGAAGATTAAGTTAATACATTAAATTCTGCATGAGAATTTAATCTCTTGTGAGATCCTTATGCGAGAAAACTATTTTCACACATGGGGTTTAAGTTTGGGTTTTGGTTTAAGCTGATTTGAATTTATTGGATTGAACCTTCATAAATCATGGTCTTAGCCCAAATCAAATTCGGCTAGTCCTAAATCTATTTAAATTCAAATCAAGTCTAATTTCAAATCAATATTTCAAATTGATTAATCTTTCTAATAGACTTAAACCTAATTGAATCTTATTCACTTGTACTTAACCCAATTGAGATAATTCAATAAATCAAATTGATTAATTAAATCATATACGATTCTCAATCGTTGATCAGCAAATAAATCATCCTAGGAACTTCTATGCGTGTGACTCTCTATGTTCGAACCTAAGCCGGTAGCATAGGAACAACTTTCTATACTAATCGATGTGCCCATCTAGTGATGGAACCCGACGTCCGGATAGGTCGAAGAGTTGCCGAGCAAACTCCAAGAATCCTAAGAAATAGTTACCGTATAATTCATCCTTTTGACCATAAATGCTAAGGATGGCTTAAGAGCCTGTCAACTCTAAACAGCAAATCCATAAAGTAATTTCAACTTTTGTGATCATATGACCTTCACATGAAGTGCCTTGGCCAAGGTCTTGCTAAATTGAAACACAAGCATTTCTCCTTTTAATAGGATAGGTCAAATTCCATCTTGATCCACAACTGACTACCACAAGTACTTGACTGCACCTAGTAACCTTTCGTAGCTGGATTAGAAATCTAGATAGTCCGTCATCTAAGTACAATGAGTTACTTGCAAGTCACTACAAGAAAATACTGAAATAGCAACGCAAATTTAGCGACGCATAATTGCGTCGCTAAATTGCGACCACTTTGCGACGCCTTTGTGACAACAAAATATTGCGACGCATTAGCGACTCATTAGCAACTCAATTAACCAAAAAATTAAAAAAAATTAAAATTTTAATATTACGACGCAAATATTGCATCGCAATATTTTTAATTTAATTTTTTATAAAATATAAATATCAATAAAAATATTGCGACGCAATATTTGCGTCGCAATGTTTTTAACAGAATTAAATATTTTAAATAGCGACGCATTAGCGATGCAATAAAATAGATAATTAGAAAAATTATTTTTAATTTAGCGATGCACCAATTGCATCGCAAATAATTGAAATTAAATTAAATTTTATAAAATCTAATTATCAGAAAAAAATATTGCAACGCATCACAGTGCGTCGCAATGTTTTTAAAAGAATTAAATATATTAAATAGCGACGCATTAGCGATGCAATAAACTAGAAAATAAGAAAAATTATTTTTAATTTAGCGACGCAACAAATGCATCACAAATAATTTAAATAAAATTATATTGTTTAAAGTACAAATAGTTTACAAAAATTTGACGCATAACAGTGCGGCGCAATGTTTTGAAAAGAATTAAATATTTTAAATAGCGACACCTTAGCGATGCAATAAAATTAGAAAATAGAAAAATTATTTTTAATTTAGCGACGCAATAATTGCGTCTCAAATAATTTAAATGGAATTAATTTTTTACAGTATTATTATTTTAAAAATTATTGCGACGCCATCCAGTGCGTCGCAATATTTTGAAAAGAATTAAATATTTTAAATAGCGACGCCTTAGCGACGCAATAAACTAGAAAATAGAAAAATTATTTTTAATTTAGCGACGAAACAATTGCATTGCAATAATTTAAATGGAATTATATTTTTTAAGTATAATATTTTAAAAAAGATTGCGACGCCACCCAGTGCGTCGTAATATTTTGGAAAAATTAAATATTTTAAATAGCGACGCATTAGCGATGCAATAAATCAGAAAAAATTAAAATTATTTTTAATTTAGCGATGCAATAATTGCATCGCAATTATTTTAAATAAAATTAAATTTTATAAATTATAAATGAAAAAAATAATTACGACGTAACACAGTGAGTTGCAATGTTTTTAAAAAATTAATTATGTTAAATAGTGACCATTAGCGATGTAATAAGTCAAATATTAATTAGGAAAATTATGTTTTAATATAGCAACGTACTTGTTGCATCGTAATTATTAGAATTAAAGTTAATTTTTTATATATTATAATTATCATATTAAAAAATACGATGCAACCCTTTGCGTCGTTATATATTTAAAAAAATTAATTATGTTAAATAGCGATCGGTCCAAAATCGATCGTGACCGATCGAATAAGGGCTTGGATCGATCGCAACCCTCGGATCGTCGCCGATCGGACCGATCGCCACGGTTCGAGATCGGTCGTGGCCGATCGGGATCAGGGCTTGGATCGATCGCAACCGTCGGATCATCGCCGATCTCGGACGGATCACCACGGTCCGAGATCGGTCGTGGCCAGGATCAGGGCTTGGATCGATCGCAATCGTCGGATCGCCGATCGGACCGATCGCCGCGGTCCACGATCGGTCGTCGCTGATCGGGATCAGGGCTTGGATCGATCGCAACCGTTGGATCGTCGCCGATCGGACGGATCGCCACGGTCCAAGATTGGTCGTGACCGATCGGGATCAGGGCTTGGATCGATCACAATCGTCAGATCATCGCCGATCTCGGACGGATTGCAACTGTCCGAGATAGGTCGTGGCCGATCGGGATCAGGGCTTGGATCGATCGCAACCATCGATCTTTGCCGATCGGATCGATTGCCGCGGTCCGCGATTGGTCGTCGCCGATCGGATTAGGGCTTGGATCGATCGCAACCCTCGGATAATCGCCGATCGGACGGATCGCCGCTGTCCGAGATCGGTCGTGGCCGATCGGGATCAGGGCTTGGATCGATCGCAACCATCGGATCTTTGCCGATCAGACCGATTGCTGCGGTCCGCAATCGGTCATCGCCGATCGGGATCAGGGCTTGGATCGATCGCAACCGTTGGATCTTCGCTGATCTCGGATGGATCGCTACGGTCCGAGATCGGTCGTGGCCGATCGGGATCACGGCTTGGATCGATCGCAACCGTCGGATCTTTGCCGATCGGACCGATTGCCACGGTCCGCGATCGGTCGTCGCCGATCGGGATCAGGGCTTGGATCGATCGCAACCGTTGGATCGTCGCCGATCTCGGACGGATCGTCATGGTTCGAGATCGATCGTGGCCGATCGGGATCAGGGCTTGGATCGATCGCAACCGTCGGATCGTCGCCGATCTCGGACGGATTGCAACTGTCCGAGATAGGTCGTGGCCGATCAGGGATCAGGGCTTGGATCGATCGCAACCGTCGGATCTTTGCCGATCGGACCGATTGTCGCGGTCCACGATCGATCGTCGCCGATCGGAATCAGGGCTTGGATCGATCGCAACCCTCGGATCGTCGCCGATTGGACGGATCGCCACGGTCCGAGATCGGTCGTGGCCGATCGGGATCAGGGCTTGGATCGATCGCAACCGTCGGATCTTTGCCGATCGGACCGATTGCTGCGGTCCGCGATCGGTCGTCGCCGATCGGGATCAGGGCTTGGATTGATCGCAACCGTTGGATCATCGCCGATCTTGGACGGATCGCCACGGTCCGAGATCGGCGATGACCGATCGGGATCAGGGCTTGGATCGATCGCAACCCTCGGATCGTCGCCGATCGGACGGATCCCCACGGTCCGAGATCGGTCGTGGCCGATCGGGATGATGGCTTGGATCGATCGCAACCGTCGGATCTTTGCCGATCGGACTGATTGCCGCGGTCTGCGATCGGTCATCACCGATCGGGATCAGGGCTTGGATCGATCACAACCGTTGGATCGTCGCCGATCTTGGACGGATCGCCACGGTCCGAAATCGGTCGTGCCCGATCGGGATCAGGGTTTGGATCGATCACAACCGTTGGATCGTCGCCGATCTCAGATGGATTGCAACTGTCGAGATAGGTCGTGGTCGATCGGGATCAAGGCTTGGATCGATCGCAACCGTCGGATCTTTGCCGATCGGACCGATTGCCGCGGTCTGCGATCGGTCATCGCCGATCGAAATCAGGGCTTGGATCGATCGCAACCCTCAGATCGTCGACGATCGGACAGATCGCCACGGTCCGAGATCGGTCGTGGCCGATCGGGATCAGGGCTTGGATCGATCGCAACCGTCGGATCTTTGTCGATCGGACCGATTGCCACGGTCCGCGATCGGTCATCGCCGATCGGGATCAGGCTTGGATCGATCGCAACCGTTGGATCGTCGCCGATCTCGGACGGATCGCCACGGTCCGAGATCGGTCGTGGCCGATCGGGATCAGGGCTTGGATCGATCGCAACCGTCGGATCGTCGCGATCTCGGACGGATGCAACATCCGAGATAGGTCGTGGCCGATCGGGATCAGGGCTTGGATCGATCGCAATCGTCGGATCGTCGCCGATCTTGGACGGATTGCAACTGTCCGAGATAGGTCATGGCCGATCGGGATCACGGCTTGGATTGATCGCAACCGTGGATCGTCGCCGATCTCGGACGGATCGCCACAGTCCGAGATCGGTCGTGGCCGATCGAGATCATGGCTTGGATCGATCGCAACCGTCGAATCTTTGCCTTTCGGACCGATTACTGCGGTCCGCGATCGATCGTCGCCGATCGGGATCAGGGCTTGGATCGGTCGCAACCATCGGATCGTCGCCGATCGTCGCAATGTTTTTTAAATAAATTTATGTAATTAAAAATTTTATAAAATAAATTGCGACAATTTATCGTCGCAATTATTAACATTAATTATAAATATTATCATTTATAAATATTAACAAATTATTGCGACGCCTTAGCGATATAATTTAAAAAAAATATAAACAAATATTGCGACAAAATATATGCATCGCAATATTATTATAATACATATAGCTGATTAAAAATATTAAAAAATAATTATGATACAATTTTTCATTGCAATTATTATAATAAATTTAAATATTTTCATTTAAAAATATTTAAAAAATAATTGCGATGCACTGCTTGTGTCGCAATATATGTAATAAGTTTTTATTTTAATCAATTTAAATTATTAAAAAAATATTGTGATGCCTTAGCGACGCAATTATTAGAAAATAAAAATATTTTTCCTGCCAGATGATGGCGCCAATTTAGCGACTCGATAGCGACGCATTTATTGGCGTCGCTATGTTTTCAGAAAATTATTATAAACATGTATTAACGATGGATTAGCGACGCCCTAGTGCGTCGCTAAGAAGAAAAAAAAATTGCGACGAAAATTGCGATGCAATTTTGGCGTCGCTAATTACCTATATTTAAGCTGAGCCCTTTCTCCTTTCCTCCTTCCCGTCTTGACCTAGCCGCCGCTGTGATCCTCGCTCGATACTCCGGCGCATCCCCGTCCTCCGGCTACCCGGCGATCTCATCCGACTCTGGCTACCCAGCGATCTCATCTCAACCAAGGTTAGCCCCAATAATCTTTTAAAAAATTTATTTTTTTATTGATTTCCCTACGGCCACGGCCGCTGCCGTGGTCGGCAGGGCCTGGCCACTGTGGCCAGGCCACTGTAATCACAAAAAAAAAAAAATTTTTTTAACAGAGGGTAGGGGAGGAAACCCCCCCCTTGTTTTTTCTTGTCTGGCCACGGCCGCTGCCGTGGCCATCTTCTCCGCCACGGCCGCTGCCGTGGCCGGCAGTGGCCTAGCCACGGTGGCCAGGCCACTGTAATCACAAAAAAATTTTTTTTTTTTAACAGGGGGGAGGGGAGGAAACCCCCCCTTGTTTTTTCTTGTCCGGCCACGGCCGTGGCCGCGGCTGGACAAGGCGGCCACGGCCGCTGCCGTGGCCGTCTTCTCCGGCNGTCGCCGATCTCGGACGGATTGCAACTGTCCGAGATAGGTCGTGGCCGATCGGGATCAGGGCTTGGATCGATCGCAACCGTCGGATCTTTGCCGATCGGACCGATTGCCGCGGTCCGCGATCGGTCGTCGCCGATCGGAATCAGGGCTTGGATCGATCGCAACCCGGATCGTCGCCGATCGGACGGATCGCCACGGTCCGAGATCGGTCGTGGCCGATCGGGATCAGGGCTTGGATCGATCGCAACCGTCGGATCGTCGCCGATCATCAATGTTTTAAATAAATTTATGTAATTAAAATTTTATAAAATAAATTGCGACCATTTATCGTCGCAATTATTAACATTAATTATAAATATTATCATTTATAAATATTAACAAATTATTGCGACGCCTTAGCGACACAGTTTAAAAAAAATATAAACAAATATTGCGACAAAATATATGCGTCGCAATATTATTAGAATACATATAGCTGATTAAAATATTAAAAAATAATTGCGACACAATTTTTTCAATTATTATAATAAATTTAAATATTTTCATTTAAAAATATTTAAAAAATAATTGCGACGCACTGCGCGCAATATATGTTTTTATTTTAATCAATTTAAATTATTAAAAAATATTGCGACGCCTTAGCGACGCAATTATTAGAAAATAAAAATATTTTTCCCGCCAGATGATGGCGCCAATTTAGCGACTCTTAGCGACGCATTTATTGGCGTCGCTATGTTTTCAGAAAATTATTAAAACATGTATTAACGATGGATTAGCGACGCCCTAGTGCGTCGCTAAGACAAAAAAAAAAAAAAATTGCGACGAAATTGCGACGCAATTGGCGTCGCTAATTACCTATATTTAAGCCGGGCCCTTTCTCCTTTCCTCCTTCCCGTCTTGACCTAGCCGCCGCCGTGATCCTCGCTCGAACTCCGGCGCATCCCCGTCCTCCGGCTACCCGGCGATCTCATCCGACTCCGGCTACCCGGATCTCATCTCAACCAAGGTTAGCCCCAATAATCTAAAAAAAATTATTTTTTTTTATTGATTTCCCTACGGCCACGGCCGCTGCCGTGGCCGTCTTCTCCGGCCACGGCCGCTGCCGTGGCCGGCAGTGGCCTGGCCACGGTGGCCAGGCCACTGTAATCACAAAAAAAAATTTTTTTTTTTTAACAGGGGGGAGGGGAGGAAACCCCCCCCCCCCCCCCTTGTTTTTCTTGTCCGGCCACGGCCGTGGCCGCGGCCGGACAAGGCGGCCACGGCCGCTGCCGTGGCCGTCTTCTCCGGCCACGGCCGCTGCCGTGGCCGGCAGTGGCCTGGCCACGGTGGCCAGGCCACTGTAATCAAAAAAAATTTTTTTTTTTTTTTAACAGGGGGGAGGGGAGGAAACCCCCCCCCCCTTGTTTTTTCTTGTCCGGCCACGGCCGTGGCCGCGGCCGGACAAGGCGGCCACGGCCGCTGCCGTGGCCGCAGTGGCCTGGCCACGGTGGCCAGGCCACTGTAATCAAAAAAAAAATTTTTTTTTTTAACAGGGGGGAGGGGAGGAAACCCCCCCCCCCCTTTTTTTTCTTCTCCGGCCACGGCCGCTGCCGTGGCCGGCAGTGGCCTGGCCACGGTGGCCAGGCCACTGTAATCAAAAAAAAAATTTTTTTTTTTTAACAGGGGGGAGGGGAGGAAACCCCCCCCCCCTTTTTTTTCTTGTCCGGCCACGGCCGTGGCCGCGGCCGGACAAGGCGGCCACGGCCGCTGCCGTGGCCGGAGGCCACGGCCGCTGGTGGCCGGCAGTGGCCACGGTGGCCAGGCCACTGTAAAAAAAAAAAAAAATTTTTTAACAGGGGGGGAGGGGGAAACCCCCCCGCCCCCCCTTTCTTTTCTTGTCCGGCCACGGCCGCTGCCGTGGCCGGCAGTGGCCTGGCCACGGTGGCCAGGCCACTGTGACAAAAAAAAAAAAAATTTCCTTAACAGGGGGGAGGGGGGAAACCCCCCCCCCCCCCCTTTCTTTTCTTGTCCGGCCACGGCCGCTGCCGTGGCCGGCAGTGGCCTGGCCACGGTGGCCAGGCCACTGTGACAAAAAAAAAAAAATTTCCTTAACAGGGGGGGAGGGGGGAAACCCCCCCCCCCTTTCTTTTCTTGTCCGGCCACGGCCGGTGGCCAGGCCACTGTGACAAAAAAAAAAAAAACAGGGGGGAGGGGGAGGTAGACTGTTTGTTATGTCTTGATTATTCAATAATATTTGTAATGCTAGATTCTTGTTGTATTATTATTTAATTTACATAATATTTATGCAATAATTAATTTAAGCAGAATGTTTATGACAATAGTATTTGTGCATTTATACTCATTTACATTTGTTATGTCTTGATTATTTATATTCTGCTGCAAACTTAATGATGCATTACATTTGAAATGCTAAATAAAATGTTTTGTTGTAATATTATTTAATTTCCAGCAACAAATTACTAGTTTCAATGATTTACATTTTAGTATTCGCAAACATTTGTATTTGACACAATAATCTTAAAAAGTTAGTGATTACATGTATAATTCACAAGAAGTTAAGAATAACAAGCATAAGTTCGATTGTCTTCGGACTTCCATAATCACAGCACTTTAATTAACCTTTAGACCCGTTTGAGAATTTGTAAGCCTTAGTCTTGCAAATTCTCAAATTGTCCTGGTGGACAGTTTGGGAATATTTCTTGTGACATGTTAGTCTGCTAGTAATCATCGTGGGGTGAGATTTCGGTTTGCATTTGCTCATACGTTCTCCTAGTGTGGCTTATATACCACACATGTAGGAGAACATATGGGGAAATGCTGCCGAAATTTCAATGTTGCCGATCGATGATAATTAATAGCAGAATAACATATCACAAAAAATATTCTTGAATGGGATAGGGCCTTACCTTGTAGACATGGAGTGAAGGTAGAATTATTTAAGACACTTGAATTCTTGTGAAGTCTAATGACTAAACGCACCGCCTTGCGGCCGACACAAACTCAAGCCCTCTCTTTAGCCATTAACCTATGCATCGGTCCTTGCTAGCACCCCAAGGATCGTAGCCGTGGCTCGCCCTTGCATGGTAGGGTCCTTAGTTACCTAAAAAAAATTTGGGTACTTATAAATGATTTAATTGGTTGTAATTAACCTTAGTTGTGCCCAAGAAATAATTTAGTTATATATTTATTAATACTAATATAGTTTTATTTTTTGGTTTCATTTAATGATTTACCAGACTTTGTATAAGTCGGTCAAAAATGAGCGGGACTCGCTCATGGATGTATGCAAGGATAAAAGATGGCTTGCTGAATCCAGATTTTCTGAATGGATTGGAAGAATTTATCGCATTTGCATGTAGCCAACCTGAATGGATGGATGGGCCTAGGATTAGGTGCCCATGCAACTTCCACAGGTGTCAGAATAAAGCCTACAGAGATGTGGAAACTGTTAAGGTGCATTTGTGTAAGAAGGGTTTTGTTCCTGATTACTATGTTTGGTACTGTCATGGTGAACCAGAGGATATTCCAGCAGCTGTTATAGGCCAACAAGAGTCAATTCCCGTAGATGAACCATTTGTGAATTTAAACACATATGAACAAATGGTGATGAATGCATCGGGTAATGACTTCAATCAGAATACATTTATGGAAGAACCAAATCCAGAAGCACAACAATTTTACGATATGTTGCGTGCTGCAAATCAAGAATTGTATCCTGGGTGTGAGGGTCATTCCCAGTTCTCTACAGCTGCTCGAATGTTGAATATTAAGGCAGAACATCGATTATCAGAAAAGGCGTTCAATTCTGTAGCTGAGTTAATCAAAGAAATTCTGCCAAATGATAATGTTGCCGCAGACAGTTTTTACGCAACAAAGAAGTTGTTGCGTGGGCTTGGGCTCCCAGTTAATAAGATCGATTGTTGCTTGAACAATTGTATGATATTTTGGGGTGAAGACTCAGAGCTGAGATGGTGTAAGATTTGTGGGCAATCGAGGTTCAAAAACACCGAAGGAGGAGCCGGTACAAGTAGGAGGAAAAGTGTGCCTTACAAGAGGATGCATTACTTTCCTCTTACCCCACGCCTGCAGAGATTATACAGATCTGAGGCAACAGCTGCTGATATGAGATGGCATGCCGAACATGAATCTAAAGAGGATGAAATGCGGCATCCATCAGATTCAAAGGCTTGGAAGCATTTCAATGAAAATCATCCTGATTTCGCTGAAGATATAAGGAATGTGAGATTAGGTCTTTGTACCGATGGCTTCCAACCATTTGGTCAAGCGGGGCAACAGTATTCATGTTGGCCTGTGATACTGACTGTATATAACCTTCCTCCGTGGAAGTGCATGAAAGATCCTGCAATGTTTTTAACCGTTTTGGTTCCAGGACCATCAAATCCAAAGGAAAAGATTGATGTCTTTCTGCAACCGTTGGTGGCCGAATTGAAAATGTTGTGGGAAACAGGAGTGGTAGCCTACGACATTTCTATGAAACAAAATTTCTTAATGAGAGCTGCTTTGATGTGGACAATAAGTGATTTTCCGGCATATGCAATGTTGTCTGGTTGGAGCACTGCTGGACGTCTGGCATGCCCTCATTGCATGTATGATTCGGATGCATTTACATTGCAGAAGAGTGGTAAGCAGTCATGGTTTGATAACCATAGGAAGTTCTTGCCCCCAAATCATCCTTACAGGCGTAACTTGATCGCCTTCCGGAAGAACAAAGCAGTCACAAAATTTGCCGAACCGGTTAGGTCCGGCACGGATCTATTTGATTCTATAGAGCATTTGGGGTTGATGTATGCATGGGAACCGGATGCAGATAGAATAAATAGCCGTATATGTAAAGAACATAACTGGAAGAAGCGAAGTATATTTTGGGATTTGCCTTATTGGAGCACAAATCTCATCCGGCACAACTTGGATGTTATGCATATCGAGAAAAATTTTTTTGATAACATATTTAACACGGTGCTAAACATCCCGGGAAAAAAAAGATACTGCAAAGTCAAGAGAAGAACTTAATCAGTACTGCAGAAGAGGTGATTTGAGAAGGAGTGCCGATGGGACCTATCCTAAAGCATGTTACACTCTTGACAGAAATTCACGAGAAGTTTTATGTAACTGGCTAAGAGGGTTAAAATTTCCAGATGGTTATGCCTCAAATATCGGTAGGTGTGTGGACATGCATAAGCTCAAGTTGTTCGGCATGAAGAGCCACGACTGCCATGTTTTCATGCAACGATTATTACCTATAGCTTTTCGTGAGTTGCTTCCGCAACATGTCTGGAAGGCAATTACGGAGCTCAGCTTATTCTTCAAGGAGTTATCTGCCGCAGTCATTACTTCTGCATCCATGGCAAGGCTTGAGGAGGAAATTCCAATTATTTTATGCAAGCTTGAGCGAATATTTCCTCCCAGTTTTTTTGACTCAATGGAGCATTTACCGGTTCACTTGCCATACGAAGCGAGCATAGCTGGTCCCGTGCAGTATCGCTGGATGTATCCTTTCGAGAGGTAAATATATACATCATTAAGATATGTTGACATTTCAAATATTATTTCATTGCTTGAAAAATTCGTTAATTTTTTGTTGCAACTTTACATATAGGTATCTTAAGAAGTTAAAAAATAATGTGCGTAATAAGGCAAGGGTTGAAGGTTCTATATGCAATGCACACTTGGTCGAAGAAGTTTCAGCTTTTGCCTCACATTACTTTGAGGGTCACGTCCACACGAGGAGCCGAAATCATGGTCGTAACGATGACGTATGTGTGGACGAAGCAGAAGCTAATGACGGTAGAATATCAATTTTTAAAGCTATCGGCCGTTCATTTGGTGGGCAGAAGTCAAGAAATCTTAGCGATATGGAGTATAATGCAGCACATTATTACATCCTAATGAACTGTCGAGAAGTCGATCCATATATTGAGTAAGTGTATACTTCAATGCTAAATTGAAAATTTAAATTTATATAATAATATACCATAATATTTAATTTCTAACAGTAGTTTTCATCCTTTTCATCCCATAAGGATGTTTTGTGATAGACAACGACAGATGAATCCCGACATCAGTCAAGTTGCAATTGGGCAGAAATTAGAAACGGAGTTTGCTTACTGGTTTTATGAATTTGTGAGTAGTATCACTCAATCAATTTCGATAATGGCTATTATTTTTTGAATTGGATGTCAATAGCTTATTAATTTATAGGTCAACGGTCCATGGTCGACAACCGACAATATTTTCATTAAATGTCTATCGCAATGGCCATTGAAGACCGTAACAACCTCTACTGGCTATTTTGTAAATGGGTACAAATTTCAGATTGAACGATTAGCAGCTTCAAGAGGCACGCAGAACTGGGGCGTGTGTGTAAAAGGAGAAAGTGTTGGAGCAAATATGCAGGATTATTATGGAAAGTTAGTAGAGGTGGTTGAAGTTGAATATCCCGGTTGGCCTATGAAACGAACCGTATTGTTTCGTTGTGATTGGTTCGATCCGATAGTTCCTGTGGGCAAAAGGGTTCATAACGACTATAATTTGGTTGAAGTGAACCATCGACGAAGATTGCAGAAATATGACCCATTCATCCTTGCATCCCAAGCTCAGCAAGTCTTTTACTGCGGATATCCAAGTTTGCGCAACGACAAGCGAGATTGGTGGGCCGTTTCTAAAATCGTCCCACGTTCAACAATCGTATTAGAGGAGAGTTCATCAAGTCAATCAACCGAGTGCCCTGCATTTCAAGAGGATGAGATGGAAATGCATGCAATTGAGGATGACACAAGGGCTCCTGAAACATCACTTAGAGATCCAAGTGGTGATGTCCAACAAATTGCGGATGCAAATGTTCGGTTTCCTTCCGATGATAATGAAACTGATTCGCAATCCGATACGGCATCGGATGTTGAACCAACATTTCACGAAACAAATGACACCGATTAAACATAAAGGTTTTTTAAAATTTAACTTTTTTTTATAAGTGTTAAATTCTTACATAGTCAATCATTAATCGTAATTTAATTGTGTGAATCTTTAGTATTTTCAGTATGAGGGGCAGAGGTAGATCTACCGACGACAGTTTGGGTGAGCAGAGACGTAGTTTGGATCCTGCGACATCAGATCACATGAGCGTCGGAGATGGAGAGTTTGGATCTCCAGCAGAGGCGCAGCCTTCGATCTCTGCACAGTATTACCATCCAGCCGATCGGCACAGACCTCCGAGAGTTCTTCCACCATCGGCGGCCGCACTGTACTTAGACTTGATGCTCAGGGGATGTAAGTATATACTAATTAAAAATATTTTATTTATGTTTTTAAGTCATTTACTTATAAACTTGCATTTTTTTAACAGATTCATTGAGCAGCATCATGTCTCCAGCCACATCAGCGCCGTTTTTCAGAGGCGTGCAGATCCCAGTGGCTACGATTGGCGCCACGTATCGCCAGCCACGAGGGAGTTTTATTTTTCTGAGTTTCAGGTAAACTTATTAAATACAATTTATCAGTGATATATAATTCTTTAAAGTTAATAAATTCAGAAACTAACTGTTTATTTTAATGCAGAAAAAGTTTACGTGGGATCCTGCCACCCATGATGCCATTAGGGCAGCATGGGAGGCTCTGACGCGACGCCGATACTCCGACATGCTTCATCGTTGGAGGTCATCGGGTCAGCGTCCTGCGCACGTGCCAGAGGGTATTTGGCACGAGTGGCAGCAGGCCTGGGAGTCCGATGGCTGGCGCAGGAGGTCCGCATCAGCCAGCACGAACCGCCGATCTGAGAAGGGCGGTCCTGGCACGGGTCTCTCCCGTCATACTTCGGGCTCCATTTCGATTCAGGAGCACAGACGGCGTATGGTAAGAAAACATAAATATTTTAATTACTATTTTAGTTATTTACAAATATTTGTATTAATATCATTTTTTTATTGTTATAGACTGAGCAGGAGGGCGGAGATCCTGGTGAGTTTCGTCTATTCAGGGCGACACACACCAGGAGGGACGGCTCCTGGGTCGACACGCGATCACGGGAGGTTGCGGTAAGAAATTAGATTTATGTAGTATCTGTTTAATTTCTAAAATTTTATTTCGAGAAATTTATTAACTCATTTATTGTTGATTTCATAATTTCAAGACACGAGTCGAGGAGCTTCGCTCCCAGGCATCGCAGGTCGACTCTACTGATGGGGAGACGCCCGTCGAACTCTCAGCAGAGGAGAGTCGACGTGTGTTTTTGGAGGCTGTTGGTGCCCAGCCACGAGACCGCAGGGTCTATGGTATGGGCACTAGAGCTTCTACATTTTTTCCCCATCAGGCCTCCAGCTCGCGAGTTCCTGCTGATCTTCCTCCCGAGCGTTACAGGAGCTTCGCAGATCTATTGCAGAGGAGATTCGCCAGGAGGTCGAGCAGGATTTTGAGGATCGTATGCGAGGCCGGGATCAGGAGGTTGCAGACATGCGAGATGAGATGCATTATTTGCGGGATATGGTTAGCGCTTGTCGCAGAGTCTTCAGCCTCCACAGCCTCCACGTGATCGTTCAGATTCTTGATGTATTTTTTTTTCTTTTTTTATGTTGTAAAAACTTCAAAATTTTAATATATAAATTATTTTTTGAAATATATTATTGTTTGGATTGAGTGAAAAATGTTTGTATCAATATTTAGATTTAGCGAAATTGAATTAACCGTTTTAATTTTTAATCATTTAAATATTTTTAAAAATAAAATTTGCGACGCATTAGCGACTGATATTGGATCGCTAATATTTTTAAAATATTATTATTAAATATTGCGATGCAATGACCTGGCATTGCAATAATTTAAAAATAAATTTAATAGCGACGCATTTGCGACTACAATTGAGTCGCTATTTTATCTTAAAAATAATTTTAAAATATTGCGACGCAATTACCTTGCATCGTAATATTTTAAAATAATTTTTATTTGCGACGCATTAGCGACTCAAATTGCGTCGCTATTATACCAAAATTATTATTATTAAATATTGCGACGCATCTGGATGAGTCACAATTTTGCGACCCAATTTAGTGCGTCGTAATATTTAATAATATTTTTTTAAAAAAATTAATTTTAAATATTGCGACGCAAATTAGTGCGTCGCAATATTTAATAATAATTTTTTTCTAACTAAATTTATTTTTAAATTTAGCGACGCATTTGCATGCGTCGCAATATTGCGACGCAATGTGGCGTCCCAAGAGCGTCGCAGAGAGTCGCAATATTGCGATGCAATTGCGACAAAAGGGTATTGCGACGGACAGTTGAGCGACGCCCTCGTTGCGTCGCTATTGCGTCGCAATATCATGTTTAGCGATGCAATTGCGACGCATTTGGGCGTCGCAATATTTAAAATCTCTTGTAGTGACACCCGTCGAACTCTCAGCAGAGGAGAGTCGACGTGTGTTTTTGGAGGCTGTTGGTGCCCAGCCATGAGACCGCAGGGTCTATGGTCTGGGCACTAGAGCTTCTGCATATTTTTCCCATCAGGCCTTCAGCTCGCAATATTTTGGCGATATTCCTACCGAGCGTTTAGATGACATTCGAAGATCTATCACGGAGGAGGTTCGTCAAGAGGTTCGACAGGACGTTCGGCAGGAGGTTCGACAGGAGGTTGAGCACGAGTTTGAGCAGCGTACGGGAGGCCTTCAGCAGGAGCTTGCAGATGTGCAAGAGTAGATGCGTCAGTTGCAGGATATGGTTAGCCGCATGTCACAGGGTTTCCAGCCTCCACGTGATCGTGCCGATTCTTGATGTATTTTTTTCTTTACTTTTTATATTTTGTACATGAAAACTTCAAAATTTTAATATATTAAATATTTTTGGAAATTGAATGATGAATGTTTGGATCAATATGAGTTATGAATGTTTCGATCAATATTTAAATGTAATAAAATTGTATTAACCGTTTTAATTTTTAATTTTTTATTTTTAAAAAAAATTAATTAGCAATGCATTAGCGATTGAAATTGTATCACTAATATTTTTAAAATATTATTATTAAATATTGCGACATAATGACCTGGTGTCGCAATATTTTTAAAAAAAATTAATTAGCGATGCATTAGCGACTCAAATTGCATCGCTAATATATCTAAAATATTATTATTAAATATTGTGATGTAATGACCTGGCATCGCAAGATTTTAAAAAAAATTAATTAGCGACGCATTAGCAACTCAAATTGCGTCGCTAATATATCTAAAATATTATTATTAAATATTGCGACGCCACTAAATTCATCGTAATATTGCAATGCAATTGAATGCATCGTAATATTTAATAATAATATTAAATATTAAAAATTAATTTTAAAATTTGCGACGCATTTAGTTGTGTTGCAATATATTGCGACGCATTTAGTGCGTCGCAGAGAGTCGCTGTTAAGCGACGCAATTGCGATAAATTGATATTGCGACGATCATCATAGCGATGCCATCATTGCGTCGCTAATGCATCGCAATAGCATGTTTAGCGACACATTAGCGACGCATTTGGGCATCGCTATATTTTGTTCTCTTGTAGTGGAGTTAGAATCCACTTTGGATTTGATAATTAGGGTATTAGTTTAGGTCAGCAAAAATATTAATAGCTCATAGGGTTCTCTCCTGCAATTCTTTGTTGGAACAACTTCCTTTTTCTAGTCGAGAATAGAAAAAAAATGTTGGGTTTAGTTGCATTTTCTCAGTGCGGGTCCCTGAGACAAAATGCATCTAGATTGGTTTCAATTGGTCATTTCATAGTAAAGGATTCTCTCTCTTTCGCTGCTCATTATGAAACCAGAGTAATATTCTCCAAAAGGATTCCAATTCTTAATGCATATTTCCAGAAGAGGGATAAGTGAAGAAATAGATTAATTCTACTTACCTCTTGCATTTCTCTTTTTAAACTAAAAATTTTATGACCGACCTTCTAATTATGATTAATTTATGCTTTACTATTTCTATTTAAATAAACATTAAAGTTAACAAAAAAAATAATGATTTAATTTATAACTTATCACTGTTATCTAAATAGGCATTAAAATTAATAAAAAATTTTGTTAAGTGACTATCATATGACTACTAAAAAGTGAATCAATATATGCTAAAAATAACCATAAAATAATAGATACCGATTTAATGAAAATCTATTTAAAATCACTAATAGTCATGTGATAGTAATATGAGCGCAAATTAAATTGCATTGAGAAGGTTAATTATAAATCTTTTTCAGTTTTAAGATGAAGTACATATATATCTATTGATAAGGGGGTTGGGTGGAATTAACACGAACTTAAAATTTTGGCTTTTACAATCCCAATCAAATTTAACGCAACAAAATCATCATGAATTCAACATAGACTAATACAAGCATCAAGGTAATGATACGAAAAGCAACCTCTAAGGACACCATGCGACTTCTTATATCTTACATAATTGAGACCTAAAACTAAATAAGAAGGAAGCAACAAACTAATCAATTCATAGCCACTAGTGTATTACTTTTCTTGTCAATCCAGTGATCAATGATACACCTCAATAACCGATCGTAAGCTTAATGCTGGAATGATTTTGTAGCTATTAAAGCTGGCATTAGTAAAAATTCTGCTCCATTCACATTCATTCCTTTACTTCCCTATGGTTAAGACCATCATGTGCATATCAAAGAGTAGTTGTGTCTCGGTAAACTCAGGAGAACCAACATCCAAGTCTACTATCATTTCAATGATAATCACCTTTCCTCCCTTTTCTTTGGAAGGAACTGCCTCCTTGCATAGTTTCAATATCTCTATGCATTCCTTGTCACTCCAATCATGCAGGACCGACTGCAAACCAAGACCATGAGTGGTTAAACTATAAGGATCTAAAAATTATCAAACACATGGGACTATTTTTGGCTTTGTTTTTTCCTTGGCATCAATAAGTGCTTCAAAGTTAGAAGTCAAGAATATAAATAAGAAAAACAAGTAGGATATTAGTATGATCCCAATTTGTTGCAATTAACTCAAAGAAGGATATTTTCGGAGCTTAATGAGGATAAAATATTTGACTTATGCAAGAGGAATCACATATATTTAAGTGTTTGTGAATTTATTAGCTTAAGAGGAATCGATAAAAAATAGAATATTGCCTCTTGAATCATAGCCAGAACGACATTAATGTTAAATAATGCATATTTATAATATAAACAGATAATTTGGTTCTTTTAATTTTGGCAGCCTAACTTTACCACCCCAAAGGAATTTTTGTGGCTGGACTTCCTTTTGTTTAAACTTATACATGACTACTTGGATAGTTATTTCTTTCGGAGACATTTATTCGAGTAATTGAGTGTAAACTAGCAATTAGGCCAGTTACTGTTGGCCCACATCAAAGCAAGTGCACGGATCTGAACAGTGGATCAGCATCACATCTCTTCAAGACAAGTGGGGATGGTTGATCGGCAAGCCAAAAAAATCCTGCCAGCTAAGAATAATTAAGGTTTTTTGTGTGTAATCTGACGTGAATCATTATCTCTCACGAATGGGAGTAATGAAGCATCGCTTCTCTAATTCCTTTTAATCACCGCAACCAGATTAATTAAGAATATTTTAATTTCCGAGAAAATTTAATCAAGATTCCAATTTCCTAAGCGAGCAAACCGATGCCCTCAAACGACTGTAAGCTGTATTGAATCCATGCTGAACCCAAACGTGATAAATCCTCTGGAATTATGTCTGGATTCATGTTCAGCAGCAGCTGATCGTATCAAAATTCAGATTTTTTTAATAAAAATATTTGGTTTAAAATTGTTTGGGCTTGTTATTTTTAAAAATAAAAAATAAAAATATGAAACAAAATCAACTTCACCAAGCTACTGTTAAGTTTATAATAAGCACCATGGCATGAAACTAATTAATAATCCATGAACCATCCATCTGGTCGCAGGAAAGCAGCTAGCACTGGAGCATACATTGAGCAGAAGAGCGTCCGCAGGGGGCACATACCGAAACATGTCTCCACCCACGACCTGGACCGCCTCCACGCTCGCCACCACATGAGGCAGGTCGAACACGGTGCACTTCACTTGTGGATAGGCCTCGGCGATGGCCCGGGCCATCGTGCCCGTGCCCCCACCGACATCCACCAGCGAGTTCAGACCCCGGAAGATCTCGCCGCCCTCCGCGACCAGGAGTTTGGCCACGAGTCGAGCGTCGCTTGCCATCCCCTCGTTCACCAAGCCGCTGAAGCGCGGGCTTTGGATGGTGGTCTCCCAAACGCCCCTTCCGTGTGCTACCTCGTAGGCAGTATCCACCTCATCTTTCTTGAACCAGCTACTGAGGTGGTACCATGGGTTGACAAAAATTTTGTCCAGCGACAGGAGAAGGAACGCCGAGACGTTCGCATCCTTCCCCTTGACGACGAGAGCAGACATGGCGGTGGGAAAGTACAACTCCTCCTTGTCGTCGTGGCTGTCTTCCTCACCGCTCTTTCGAGCGAAGTATCCCGAGAACACCAGGAGGCGCATGAGGCGGCGCAAGTCATTGTTCCTGGCGGGAGGAATGGATAGTTTGGTGGCCAGTTCAGGGAGGGAGATTGGCTTGCCATGGTTGTGGATGATGTCTGCTACGCCTAGCTCCACGGCACACTTGAGGGACATTGACTTTGTGTAGCTAAATATGTGGTTCCATACCTGCGCTTGAGCTTTCAGGAGCTCCAAATCTTTACCATCTCTTTCGAAGGAATCCATGACCCTCGTCCAGGTTTTATATGTTAGTTTTTTCTCCATTAAGCGTATCGGTTAGATACGATTAAGGCGTATCGGTTAGATACGATTAAGGTGGTCCTATATTCTGATTTTGAGGGATTGCGTGAATTCAAATTTTGAATTCACGATTGAGATAAGAATCCCTCAACCATATCCGTTTAAAGCGGCGCCCTCTGTGATGGACAGATAAGGCATACAGGTTTATAAAACGGGTAGGTCCCTGCGCCTGGTTTTTCATCGAGAGAAAGTTTGCACCATCGCTAAGAAAGACCGCAAGGCGTGGAAGATCCTTACCCTCATCCAGAAGAAAATCAACAGCAATGGCTGGAGGTATTTATCGATCTTTGTTTAATTAATTAGGATAAATATATTGGTCCCATATTTATCCGCATATATGATAGGGATCAATATATTTAATTTCAGTCTATCATTTGGTATCAGAGCGTATAAAATAATACCTCTGCCTTGATTATTAGGATAGGATTGTTTCTATTGATATATGGATCTGATAAAATCCTATGAAACAATCTTTATATGATTTATTTGATAAAGAGGGATAAGATATTCTTGATCTCTATTTCTCTCGCTAAGGGATAGTCCAAAGGGGAGGCTACTGGTAGTACCCTGGATTATTTTACCCAACGGGCGTACGGTAGGGATATTAGGGACGTACCAATAAGGGAGGCTACTGGTAGTACCTTGGTGCGTTTGACCCAACTACCTACGTACGGGAGAGTTAATAGGTCATCAAGAATACATTAGATCTGATAAACTCTTAATATTAAGTTTATCTAATTCAGTTTTATTTAAGAGATTGATCAGATTTATGTCATTCTTATCTATTCATTTTATTTAAGAAAATGATCAGATTTATGTCATTCTTATCTATTCGCTCACCCTTTTGGATATAGTTTAAGTAAAAGATAAATCCAAATATCTCATGATTAAATCACCATAAGATAAGGAAGCATCGGTTTTCTTACTTTGGATATGTGCACGGAACGAGGACAGATGAAAATTGCCTCCTAGAAAAATGTGCAGAACATTAAAAAAAAAAAACGGCTCGCAAGCGACATTTGGAATTAAAAAAAAAAAATTCAAGCGCTGGCTGGCCCAGCGCTTGAGCCAGCCAGCGCTGGCCAGCCGCTGGCTGGCCATTTAGAATAATAAAAAAAAAAATGGTTAGCCCAGCGCTGGCCAGCCGCTGGCTGGCCATTTAGAATAAAAAAAAAAAAAGGCAAGCGCTGGCCAGCCGCTGGCTGGCCATTTAGAATATATATATATAAAAAAAAAAGGGCAGCGCTTGGGCCAGCCGCTGGCTGGCCCAGCGGCTTGGGCCAGCGCCCAGGCGCTGATAGCGCCTGGGCCAAGCCCAGGCCAGCAGCTGGCTGGCCCAGCGGCCTGGGCCAGGCCAGCAGCTGGCTGGCCCAACGCTGGGCCAGGCGCTGGCTGGCCCAGCGCCTGGGCCAACCGCTGGCCAGGCCTGGGTCCAGCGCCTGGCCAGACTGGCCCACTGTATGGCTCAGTGACCAGACTGGCCCACTGTATGGCCCAGTGATCAGGGCTGGCCCACCGTCTGGCTAGCTTAGCCATCTGGACCAGCAATCAGGTTGGACTGGTTGCCCAGCTTGAATTGCAGCAGGCTGGATTGCAGCAGTCCAAGCATATCTGATCCAAAAATTTTTTTGAGGTGATTGAGAGATTTTGGTTAAATTAAACTATTAGAATTGGGTGAGGATGACGGGCTGTTGGCTCGTTCATTAAGTGGTTGGACCATTAGTCTCGCCTATTTATGTTCAATTATATTTAGAATTTGTGTGTATAAATTTTGTGAATTATGCATGCATCTTAAGTGACATAATTGAACATAAAAATTAAATAATGTCTAAGTGATAAATACAATTGAATAATTGAGGAGTAGCCACAGCATCCTTAATTATAAAATTGTATAATAAAGTTAGTAAATCACATAAATAATAGACATTAATTGTAATTAATTATATAAATATAATAAAATTTATTCCATAGGAATTTTTGTTATATTTATATAATTAATTAGGATAAAATATCAAATTATATTTTTCTAATCTACCCACAGGAATTAGAAAGAAGGAACATAATTTGATAGATTTATCATACAGACTTAAGTGAATCTAATTGAATTAAAGCTTTAGCCCACAGGCAAGTTTTATGTCAGTAGATTCACTGTTTTATATAATTAATTAAGATAAAATATCAAATTATATTTTTCTAATCTACCCACAGGAATTAGAAAGAAGGAACATAATTTGATAGTTTTATCATACAGACTTAAGTGAATCTAATTGAATTAGAGCTTTAGCCCACAGGCAAGTTTTATGTCAGTAGATTCACTGGTTTCTAAATGCATAATTTACATTGGTAAAGCATTTTATTAGCCTCAATTTTTTTGATAATAAGCATGTTTAAATTTTGCAGTTATGCAACCTGTAAATTTCTCTGAAATAAAATGTGACATACCTGAATTAAGAGGTGATAACTATAAGGTTTGGAAGGAGAGAATTCTCCTTCATCTGGGCTGGATGGACATTGATTATGCTATAAGGAAGGATGAACCACCTTCAGTAACTCTGACCAGCACTCCTAATGAGATTGCGATTTATGAACGTTGGGAGCGATCCAATCGCTTAAGTACAATGTTCATAAAGACAAAAATCTCTGTTGGTATACGTGGTTCAGTTGATAAGTATGAGAATGTCAGGGAGCTACTAAAGGCCATTGAAGAGCAATTTAGTACTTCAGATAAAGCTCTTGCCAGTACCCTAATATTGAAGTTGTCATCCTTGAGGCTCACTGGAGTAAGAGGTGTGCGTGAGCACATTATGCAAATGAGGGACATTGCAGCTCAACTGAAGACTCTTGAGGTTGAAATGTCCGAGTCCTTTCTGGTGCACTATATTTTAAATACACTTCCACAGCAGTATGGACCATTTAAGATATCTTATAACACACATAAGGAAAAATGGTCAATCAATGAACTTTTGGCCATGTGTGTTCAAGAAGAGGGTAGACTGTTGATGGAATTGGGTGAAAGTGCAATGCTGACTACAAGTGGAAAGGATCGGGCACGGGCCAAGAAGAAGGGTAAAAGTAAAATACCACCCAAATCTGATATTAAGAAGGAATCCAAGTGTTTCTTCTGTAAGAAGAAGGGACACATGAAGAAGGATTGCATCAAGTTCAAGACTTGGCTTGAAAAGAAAGGTAAAACAATCTCACTTGTCTGTTATGAATCTAATATGGCTAATGTTATTTATAACACATGGTGGATTGATTCTGGTTCTACAATCCACATTTGCAATACTTTGCAGGGTATGCAAAACTTAAGGAAGCCAGTGGGAAGTGAGCAGTATATCTCTTCAGGAAATAAGATGCGCTCACATGTGGAAGCTATAGGAACATGCACCTTAGTTCTTAGTAGTGGTTTTGTTTTAAATTTGGAAAGGACCTTTTATGTACCTAGTTTTTCTAGGAATTTAATTTCAGTTTCAAGACTTGTACCTTTTGGTTATTCTTTCAACTTTTCAGATACTTCTTCCAGTTTATATTATAAATCTGAACTTGTTGGGAATGGTACTTTGTCTGATGGTCTTTTCTATATTAATTTGGAAAATAATACCACTCATGATGTAATGCATGTTAGGGCTGGCATAAAAAGATGTGTTGTAAATGATAACTCTTCTATGTTGTGGCATCGGAGATTGGGACATATCTCCATAGATAGAATCAAGAGGTTAGTGAATGAAGGGGTACTCAATACTTTGGACTTCACTGACTTTGATACTTGTGTG
This sequence comes from Calamus simplicifolius, assembly GCA_900491605.1. NCBI lineage: Eukaryota > Viridiplantae > Streptophyta > Magnoliopsida > Arecales > Arecaceae > Calamus > Calamus simplicifolius. Next base: position 284,339 of record UESW01001360.1, read on the forward strand.
GACTGCATTAAAGGCAAGCAGACCAATAAGTCAAAGAAAGGTGCCAAGAGGAGTTCAGACCTATTAGAGATCATACACACGGACATTTGTTGTCCGGATATGGATTTACATGGTTCGAAATACTTTATCTGCTTTATTGATGATTACTCATGATTTATGTATCTCTACTTGCTTCATAATAAGAACGAAGCATTAGATGCCTTTAAGGTATTCAAGGCAGAAGTAGAGACACAATGTGGAAAGCAAATCAAAATTGTGAGATCTGATAGAGGAGGTGAGTATTATGGGAGATACACAGAAGATGGACAAATGCCTGGTCCATTTGCGAAGTTCCTTCAAGAACATGGGATTGTTGCCCAATACAGTTTACCTGGCTCACCTGATCAGAATGGTGTAGCAGAAAGAAGGAACCGAACATTGATGGACATGGTGAGGAGCATGATTAGCAGCTCCAAACTACCTAAGTCCTTGTGGACAGAAGCTCTCAAGACAGCTGTGTACATATTAAATCGAGTTCCAACCAAGGCTGTTTCTAAAACGCCATTTGAGTTATTTAAAGGTTGGAAGCCAAGTTTGCGACATGTACGCGTATGGGGATGCCCATGTGAAGTGAGAGTATACAATCCATAAGAGAAAAAGCTGGACCCTAGGACCATTAGTGGGTATTTTGTTGGATATGCCGAGAGGTCCAAGGGATATAGATTTTACTGTCCATCTAATACAACTAGGATTGTGGAATCAAGAAATGCCAAATTTCTTGAGAATGACTTGATCAGTGGGAGTGACCAATTGCAGAGCATGATTCCTGAAAGGGAACATTCTGATGCTCAACCTTCCACTTCAAGTGACAGACTGATTATCGTTCATAGTGCCCCTCAAGACCAAACGGGCATTATACAGCCAGTCATTGAAATTCCACAATTTGCTGATAATGAACTAGTAGATCCAGTCTCTCATGAGTTACCAGAGATAGTTGAACAATCAACTCCTCCAGAGGAGGTTGTTACAACATTAAGAAGATCTACAAGAGAAAGGAAATCAGCAATTTCTAGTGACTATATTGTGTATCTTCAAGAGTCGGACTATAACATTGGAGCTGAAAATGATCCTGAAACGTTTTCACAAGCCATGAATTGTAAGGAATCTAATTTATGGTATGATGCTATGAAAGAGGAGATGAATTCTATGGCAGTTAATGGAGTCTGGGATCTTGTTGAGTTGCCTGATGGAGCAAAAGCCATTGGCTGCAAATGGGTCTTTAAGACCAAGAAAGACTCGTTAGGCAACATTGAGCGATATAAGGCAAGACTCGTTGCTAAGGGATTCACTCAAAGGGAGGGAATTGATTACAAGGAGACATTTTCTCCTGTATCTAAGAAAGATTCCTTCCGCATTATCATGGCACTTGTTGCACATTTTGATTTAGAGTTGCAACAAATGGATGTGAAAACTGCATTTCTCAATGGAGATCTAGAGGAAGAGGTTTATATGAAACAACCTGAAGGTTTTTCCTCTAGTAATAATGAGCAATTAGTATGCAAGCTCAAGAGATCTATATATGGATTGAAACAAGCCTCTCGGCAATGGTACTTAAAATTTCATGATGTGATTTCTTCATTTGGATTTGTAGAGAACATCATGGATCAATGTATATACCAGAAGGTCAGTGGGAGCAAAATTTGTTTTCTAATCCTATATGTAGATGATATTTTACTTGCAACCAATAATAAAGGTATGTTACATGAGGTGAAACAATTTCTCTCTGAGAATTTTGACATGAAAGATATGGGTGATGCCTCTTATGTCATTGGCATTAAAATTCAAAGAGACAGACTTCGAGGTGTTTTAGGTCTATCTCAAGAAACCTATATCAATAAAATTTTAGAGAGATTTCGGATGAAAAATTGTTCACCGAGTATAGCTCCCATAGTCAAAGGTGACAGATTCAATATGAGTCAGTGCCCAAGGAATGACTTTGAGAGGGAGGAAATGAAAAACACTCCATATGCCTCAGCTGTTGGTAGCTTGATGTATGCTTAGGTCTGTACAAGGCCTGACATAGCATTTGCAGTTGGATGTTGGGGAGATATCAGAGTAATCCAGGTTTAGACCACTGGAGAGCTGCTAAGAAGGTGATGAGGTATCTTCAGGGTACCAAGGACTATATGCTTATGTTCAGACGGACTGAAAATTTGGAAGTAATTGGCTACTCTGATGCTGACTTTGCTGGCTGTGTTGATTCTCGGAAGTCAACATCTGGATACATATTTATGTTTGCTGGTGGAGCTGTATCTTGGAGGAGCGCCAAGCAGACTTTGACTGCTACTTCCACCATGGAAGCCGAGTTCGTATCATGTTTTGAGGCTACCTCGCATGGTGTATGGTTGAAGAGTTTCATTTCTGGGCTTAGAATTGTGGATTCTATATCTAAGCCATTGAAGATTTTTTGTGACAATTCAGCTGCAGTGTTTATGGCTAAAAATAATAAGAGTGGTAGTCGAAGCAAGCACATCGACATCAAATATTTAGCCATACGAGAACGTGTTAAAGAAAAGACAGTGGTTATAGAGCACGTGAGCACTGAGTTGATGATAGCTGATCCTTGACTAAAGGCATGCCACTACAGAAGTTTAGGGATCATGTAGACCGTATGGGTCTTGGTCATTTTATTTAATTCATTGTAATGATGAATTTTATAATTAATGAAACTCTTTTATGATTGCGATGTTTTTCACATTCAGTTATTTAGTGTACACATTTATTTGTGATGAGCATCATTAAGTTGGACCTAAATAAACATGGGGTTTATTCATTAAGTTATATGGGTTTATGTTTGGGAAATATAATACATAGTGATACATGGTAAATAATACTCGATTTTAAGAGGACCTATTGCCATGATTCATGTATTCTGTTTCTTACTATAGTAATAGAATATACGGACCAAGTGGGAGAATGTTAGTTTTTTCTCCATTAAGCGTATCGGTTAGATACGATTAAGGCGTATCGGTTAGATACGATTAAGGTGGTCCTATATTCTGATTTTGAGGGATTGCGTGAATTCAAATTTTGAATTCACGATTGAGATAAGAATCCCTCAACCATATCCGTTTAAAGCGGCGCCCTCTGTGATGGACAGATAAGGCATACAGGTTTATAAAACGGGTAGGTCCCTGCGCCTGGTTTTTCATCGAGAGAAAGTTTGCACCATCGCTAAGAAAGACCGCAAGGCGTGGAAGATCCTTACCCTCATCCAGAAGAAAATCAACAGCAATGGCTGGAGGTATTTATCGATCTTTGTTTAATTAATTAGGATAAATATATTGGTCCCATATTTATCCGCATATATGATAGGGATCAATATATTTAATTTCAGTCTATCATTATGGATTTGCTGATGCCTAATTTGGTTGTTGTTACCACTATAAATAGGTCTTTAGATGGGCATTTCGCCAATCTCGGTAGCACCTCTTGCTAATGGGATCATAAAATAAGGCAAACGTGAAAAGTCACCCGATGTATTATTTTGGCCTAGGCGAATGACCGTTTTATTAAATAATGTGTCCTCGTTTTCCATGAGACAAACGAATCGATTGGTTTTATTTCTGAAATTCCTCTCGCAAAAACTTCACCAGAAAGTCTCGCATCTCAATCATTTGTGTAGATTACTTGCCCCTTTTCTATATTGTGAGGTTAAGTTCTTCTTTGAAGGGAGAAAAATAAAAAAGGAAGGATGGATTGTAAATTATGTATTGTTGCTGCGAAAATTCATTTTTTGGCTTGGAGACGATGCACGTAAGTATCTAGATAGCGCTCTTCCATCCGGATGGACTTGCAAGGCAGTCCTTATGCATGAATCACCAGGGGTGATCCGATGCCCAAGTCAGTAAAGATTCTAAGCAAACAGATGAGAAGAGATAGCTCCAGCAAAAGAATCTTCCTTCTTGAGATGATTTTCAGAAGCAATGACCTTTGCTAGAGTTTTCTTTGGAATTATATTACCTTCGAGAGCGTGGGGGTCCTAGGACTTGGTATTTGTACGCTGTCGAAGAGGTGAACCGTTACTTGATTTTTGAGTGCGTTTTAGGGCGTTGGCATCTGATAAGGCCAGAATCCCAACGGTTACGGGGATTGGCAGTTGATGAAGCTAACGGGCGCTTTATAGGAAATTTGAAATCCCATTGATCATGGATAGAGTGCTGCATTTGGCTTTCATTTCTATTTGGAAAGCTCATTCCATGATTCTTGTGATCAGGATGGTTCATCCTACGAGATATCCGGCATGGTTTGAAGCAGCAATAACACTTACATTAAAGGGATAAGGATTGATCCTGGTGAGATAGTAAGATAGCTTGGTCATGTCGAGGTTCGGATATAGCTCGGTCCTTTCGAGGTACTAAGATAGCTCGGCCCTGCTGAGGTTCGAAGATAGCTCGATCCTTCTAAGGTACTGAGGTAGCTCGGTCCTGTCAAGGTTTAGAGACCATCTCTAGTGTTGGCGTCGAGACCGATGATGACGTCGGTACTAACTTTGAAGTCGGTGAGGAGACCGACTTCGAAATCAGTGCTAGGGCTGACTATGGGGCCGAGTCAGTGTTGAGACCGACTAGAACCAACTTTGGAGTCTAGAGCCGAGTCCGAAGACGAGGCCGCCTTGGCGGTTGGGGCCGCTTCCAAAGATGAGACTGCCTTGGAGGCTGGGGCCACCTCAACTTTCACCATTAACTCACACGCGGCTTCATCAACCATATCATATGGTAGTTTATCTTTTTCAAAACATGATAGTTAACGAGTTAGGAACTGAAAGTGGCTCTTGCCTTTTTGACATATACACCAATGTTAGCGCAATGATAATTTTTCCTTACATCACATGCCTCCCACTCCCTAATTCGAAGCATAGGTTGGGTATAGAGAGCAGAGTTCTAGATGGATTAATTCATTTGGAGAAATGTTTTGGCTATACTGGAAATTGCTCGGCCTTGCCGAGGTTCAAAATGAATCTTACCTCGCTTCGCCAGGGTGTGGAGATTGTTCCTCGGAGAAATTTTACTTGGTCCTGCCAAGGTTCGAAGAATGTTGCTCAGCCATGCTGAGGTACGGAGAAATGTTTACTTTGCCCTGCTAAGGTTTGGAGAATGTTGCTCGGCCATGCCGAGGCATGGATAAATTTTTTTGACTTGGCCCTGCCAAGGTTCGGAGAATGTTGCTCGGCCATACCGAGTTATGAAGAAATTTTTACTTGGCCCTGCCAAGGTTCAGAGAATGTTGCTCTGTCGTGCTAAGGTATTGAGAATTTTTTTTTACTTGGCCTTGCCAAGGTCCGGAGAATGTTACTCGGCCATACCAAGGTATGAAGAAACATTTTTATTTGGCCCTGCCAAGGTTCAAAGAATGTTGTTCGGCCATGCTGAGATATGAAAAAATTTTTACTTGGCCTTTTCAAGGTTCGAAGAATGTTGCTTGGCCATGTTGAGGTACGAAGAAAAATTTACTTGGCCCTGCCAAGTTTTGAAGAATGTTGCTCGGCCGTGCTGAGGTACGAAGACATTTTTTTTTACTTAGCTCTATCAAAGTTCGAAGAATGTTGCTCGGTCGTACCGAGGTATAGAGAAATTTTTTGCTTGGCCCTGCCAAGGTTCGAAGAATGTTGCTCGGTCTTGCTGAGTTGCGGAGAAATTTTTTACTTGGCCCTTCCAAGGTTTGGAAAATGTTGCTTGGCCGTGCAGAGGTATGGAGAAATTTTTTACTTAGCCCTGCCATGGTTTGGAGAATGTTGCTTGCCATACCGAGGTACAGAGAATTTTTTTTATTTGATCCTACCAAGGTTCGAAGAATATTGCTCGGTCATACCGAGGTATGAAAAAAATTTTACTTGGCCCTATCAAGGTTCGAAGAATATTGCTCGACCATGCCGATGTACATAAAAATTATTTACTTGGCCCAGCCAAGGTACAGAGAATTGCTCGGCCCTCTCGAGGTTTGGAGAAATGGATCCATAGATCAATGCTTGGGCAAGACCTGCCATTCATCTACAACTCAAGAAAAATTATTATTCAATAAGAAATATTTAAATCGAAGAGTGAAGTTTTATTAGAATGAGCAAAATGGCTCAGTTCAGGCATACTTCACTAGTAATAACTTGGGATTTAATCTAATTCCATGTCTTTGGGGTACTGTATCCCTAGAAGGTCTTCATTGCTCGAAGATGATCCAAGTTCCATATCCTGGGGATACTATATCCCTTGAAGGTCTTCATTGCTTAGAAGTGATCCGAGTTTCATATCCTCGAGGCACGATATCTCTTTGATGTCCTCATCTGAAGAGGTGAGTCCCTCACACTGAATACTTTCAAATCGGTTCTCCTCTTTGCTTGACCATATATGGTTGGATCTAGCATGGGCAATCTTTTTAATAGCGCCAGTCGCCAGTAGGTTCGACATGTGTAGTTATCATTGCTGCCCGTCATCTTGAGCCGTTGGAGAAATGGGACGGGGGGATCGCGGCTGTGACGTTGAGTCATGGCGAGAGAATACTGCAGGTAAGGAGTGAGCCCGACGGGATCTGGGCAGGTTCCTATCTTCTTCCCTTTGCAGTGCCGGTTTAACTTCTTTATGGCTATGCTATTGCTGGAGACTGGTGACTTTCGATGGATTGGGCGGAGAGACCACCGGTAGGACTGAGATGACTGTTCCATCAGGAAGCTGTTGAGTGGCTGCAGCGGAAAGAGGATGAAGCCTCTACACTAGTTGTGACAAGGCTTGAACTTGTTTGACCAGCATGTTGAACTGGTCCTGGATGATTGGGGTTGCTAGCCTTGGAGGAACCTCAGTCGGTAATGGCTATGAGGGCATCGTATTGTTTGTAGGATCAGGCTTTTGAGAGGTGCCCAGATCAGGAGCATCTGTAGTTGCTCTCATACGGTTGGCCATTGAGGAATCATCCTTCTTGTATGGAACATTGTCTCCTTAGTTTTAAGTTTTCAAAGGGACTTGAGGCCCTTTCTCTAGTGCCAATCTGTTGCTGCGAAAATCCATTCTCTGGCTTGGGGACGGTGTACGTTAGGATCTGTGTAGTGCTCTCCTATCCGGGTGGACCTACAAGGCAGTCTTCATGCAGGAATCATAGGGGATGGTCCTTGCGGAAGACCCTTCGATGCCCAAGTCAGTGAAGATTCTGTGCAAATAGATAAGAGAAGAAGGCTCCAGAAGAAGGATCTTCATTCTTGAGATGATTTTTCAGAGCAATGACCTTTGCTAGAGTTTTCTTTGGGATTAGATTGCCTTTGAGAGCGTACCTAAGGGGTCCTGGGACTTGGTATTTGTACATTATCGAGGAGGTGAGCCGTTACTTAATTTTTTGGACGCATTTTAGGGAGATAGCATCTGCTAAGGCTAATGGTTACAGGGATCGGTAGTTGATGAAGCTGACAGGCGCTTTATCAAAAATTTGAAATTCCATTGATCGTGGATGGAGTGCTGTATTTGGCTCACATTTTCATTTTGGGAAGCTCATTCTGTGATTGTTGCGATCAAGATTGTTCATCCAGCGAGATATCCGGCATGGTTTGAAGCAATAATGGCACTTACGTTGAAGGGATGAGGATCGATTCTGGCGAGGTAGTAAGATAGCTCGGCCCTGCTAAGGTTTGGATATAGCTCACCCCTTCAGAGGCACTGAGATAACTCGGCCTTACCGAGGTTCGGATATAGTTTGATCCTTTCGAGGCACTGAGATAGCTCGGCCCTGCCGAGGTTCGGAGATAGCTCGGTCCTTCCAAGGTACTAAGGTAGCTCGGCCCTACCGAGGTTCGAAAATCATCTCTAGTGTTGGCGTTGAGACCAATGATGGCATCGGTACTAACTCTGGAGTCAGTGAGGAGACCAAATTCAGATTCGGTGCTAGGACCGACTATGGGATCGAGTCGGTGCTGAGGCCGACTAGAACCGACTTTGGAGTTTAGGGCTGAGTCTGAAGACGAGGCTGCCTTGGAGGTTGGGGCCACTTCCGGAGATGAGACCGCTTTGGAGGCTGGGACCGTCTCAACTTCCATCGTTAACTCACACGCGGCTTCATCAGCCATATCATATGATAATTTATCTTTTTTCAAACATGATAGTTAATGAGTCAAAATTCAAAAGTGGCTCTAGCATTTTCGCCATATACATGAATGTTGGCACAATGATAATTTTACTCTGCATCATGTATATATTGTTAACACATAACATATTGATGGTAATCTCAATACGACTTTGAGATGTTTGCGGAAGCGAGATAAGGATCAAATCACATATCTTAGCAGAAACAAGATAAGGATCAAATAACATATCTTAAAAATTGAGTTAGCGATCTATACAAGTATTAATTTAATAACAAGAACAATAAGAAGATTAAGAAATTGACCTTTCATTCTCCACCAATACTACCTTGGAATCACCAAATCCTTTTGATCACCATGGATCTTTCCAAACGTTCTCCAAATTATGATCAACACGAACGAGTGGGTATTCCTTTGGGTTGAGATTGAGATCACACAACTGAGTTTTTATTCACTTTGTATTCTTAACTCATGAGATAAAGTGAAGTTGAAGTAGAGAACTCTCTATGGTTGATCATTATTGTTCAATGTTCTGCTATGTTATTTTTCTCTCGTGAATCTTATAGAATAATAACTATCAACCTCTTTAATTAATCAATTAATTAATTAAAATATAAAGTTAACTTCCAACTCTTGGAATTACTTTTAACGTATATCAATCCAACAATAGTTTTGATATATTTATCATGAGATGTTACGGAAGAGAGAAAGGCTCTCTCAGATCCTATATATATTTCTTCAACAACTAAATAATTTCCACATAGACTCTTCTTGTAGAATACGCCTACGATGTGTTCCCTAGCACACTGTATAGAAATTAATCTAATTAATTTCTATATAAAAAATAATTTAGAATTCTCAATTCCAAATTAATAACTTAACCTAACATATCATAAAGTTCACATAATTTAATGGAGTCATCAAGAGAAACTATGGACATTATAATTTTAAGCTCTAATAATTTTGACATTCAATTAACACCTTAATTAAAATATCAAAATTATTAATTCAAAATTACTCCACTAAAAATTTGGAACTGCACTCTTAAAATTATAAAATTAATTATATTCAAAAGGATTTGAATCGTCCATTGATATAATCACTACATATAAATCAATCCTCCATAAACGGTTCATAATTAAAGCTAGGCATTAACCTCTTTAATTATATCTTTATCCATAAGTACCATTGATTCTATAATGAATAATATATTTATGATCTAATCATAAATTGAGCGCTCTTATTATTCAAGTCCGAATACACTTATGGAAACCGTCCATCTGACTTCTTTACGAAGGAATGGATTTCATCTTGTATATTAATATTCCCAGCTACTTATGTTATTATATTTTTAATATACCAAGAATTTGACACTATGTTTCTATGTATAAGTCAAAAAATATAATACAATAAATAGAAGTCTATTAATTACTCATAATTAAGATCAATTCACATATGACCATCATTGATTAATTTTGAATGCTCTATTTTAACAACGAAATTTATTAGAGATTCATATTTAATCATGTTTCAGTCCTATATAATCAAATTATATAAAGCGCTTTCATTCTGATAATCTCATTATCAACAATCCGGATAAGATCGTTTCATTCAGAATGCAATGAATCGCGCTAGTAATTTTAAATTAAAGATCCCGATTGTAACTTTAATTTATAATTACGGATAAATTTAGATTATTTTACTTTAAATATTATCCTCTACATATAACACTTATATACAATATTTAAAGTCACATTTTAAATAATCCAGGGATTTTTGATATTTATAAAGCATCATAACATGCATGCAAGTATAATATTAAAAAATTTCTCAAATATTTAGCAAAATAATAAATGTCATTTGTTTATGGGCACATATCCAACAATCTTCCACTTGCCCTAAAGCAAATGCGACATGTCTCTAAGTCCCATCCCATCAAGATGTAACTCAAAACCTTGAGCTGGTAATGTCTTAGTAAATGGATCAGCTATATTGTTTGCAGATGCGATCTTCTCAACTGAAATGTCTCCTCTACTGACAATCTCTCTTACAAGATGAAATTTTCTCTCTATATGCTTTCCTTTACGATGGTTTCTGGGTTCCTTGGCATTGGCTATTGCTCCACTGTTGTCACAGTAGAGTCTAACTGGTTCATGCATATCTAGAACAATTTCTAGATCTGTCAAGAATTCCTGAAGCCAGACTGCTTCCTTAGCTGCTTCACAAGCTGCTACATATTCAGCCTCCATGGTTGAGTCAGCAATGCAAGTTTGCTTGATGCTTCTCCAAATAATGGCTCCTCCTTCCAAAGTGAACACCGCTCCAGAGGTAGACTTCCTAGAGTCTCTATCTGATTGAAAATCAGAATCTGTATATCCAATAGGAATCAAATCCCTACTAGAATATACCAGCATTAGTTCTCGTACACCTCAGATATTTCAGAATATGCTTGACTGTAATCCAGTGATCCAATCCTGGGTTTGACTGGTATCGGCTAACCACTCCCACTGCAAAGCAGATGTCGGGTCTTGTACACAACATTGCATACATCAAACTACCAACTGCCGAAGCATAGGAAATACGTCTCATATCTTCCTCCTCTTGCAGTGTTTTAGGATACTACTATTTAGAAAGATGAACTCCATGTCGAGTAGGTAAATTACCTTTCTTAGAGTTTTGCATTGCAAATCTGACAAGCACCTTGTCAATATATGGTGTCTGAGACAATGCCAAAATTCTATTCTTGTGATCCCATATAATTTGGATGCCAAGAATGTAGCTTGCTTCTCCCAAATCCTTCATTTGGAATTGGCTGGCTAGCCAGTTTTTTATTTTGGACAGAGATCCTACATCATTCCCATTGAGTAAAATGTCATCCACATAAAGAACTAAGAAGACCACTTTATTTCCTTCCTTTTGCTTATAGACACAAGGTTTGTAGGGAGAAACAATCCCCGAGGCATGCATATTTTAAAATTTTAATAACAATTATCATTGCAGAATTTTAAAGATTACATACTAATCTATCTAACATGCATCAAGATCATATCTTTGCCTTGTATATAGGATCGATTGATCCAAAATATGCATATAAATAAAAACATCAAGATCATATCTTGATCTTCAAGATGACTAGTTATACTACTTATCTTGAAGCCTGCCTTAAGATCTAAGGATCAGATCGCTTACCTTAAGAACAGTAGGTAATCTTTATTGCTCTGTAGCGTTCAATCGTCCATTCTTTAGTATCGTCTACGCGAAGCCCCAAATGATCGGATTTCTGGAAGTGCTAGCTCGCGGAAAAACAGCTTTGCTGATCTTGAATCCTCCCACTTGAATCTTCCTCTAAGATCCACCACGCTTCCGCTAACACCAAAATCATCAGCATTTTTATTCTAACCTTTTTAGAATTACAATCCATGACATATCGTGTATTGTTGTTCTGTGTGTTCTGGTGAGGGAATGCCCTCTATTTATAGTCTCAATTTAGCCTTGATATTGAATTCTGACATTAAGAATTTTGTCGTTTGGTAAAAGAGAAGAGACGCCGAAGGCGCGCGCTTGGTTTAATTCCGACGTTTGATGAAAACCAAAGAGACGTGGCTAAATCCGACGTTCGGTGAAAACCAAAGAGTCGTGGCTAAATCCGACGTTCGGTGAAAATTAATGTTAGGCATTAAATTCTACATGAGAATTTAATCTCTCATGAGATAAGATTTTAGCCATCTCATCATATGAAATCCTTATGCGAGAGGTTTGGATTCAGGTGATGGTTTAATCTGATCTGAATTTATTTGATTGAACCCACATAGATCATGGTCCAAGACCAAATCAAATTTGGCTAGTCCTGAATCTATTTAAATCCAAATCAAGTCTAATTTCAAATCAATATTTGAAATTGACTAGTCCTTCTAATGGACTTAAACCAAATTGAATCTTATTCACTTGTACTTAACCCAATTGAGATAATTCAATCAATCAAATTGATTAATTAAATCATATACGATTCTCAATCGTTGCTCAGCAAACAGATCATCCTAGGAAACTTCTATGCGTGTGACTCTCTAGGTTCGAACCTAAGCCGATAGCATAGAAACAACTTTCTATACTAATCGATGTGCCCATCTAGCAATGGAACCTGACATCCGGATAGGTCGAAGAGTTGCCGAGAAAACTCTAAGAACCCTAAGAAACAGTTATCGTATAATTCATCCTCTTGACCACAAATGTTAAGGATGGCTTAAGAGCCTGTCAACTCTAAATAGCAAATCCATAAAGTGATTTCAACTTTAGTGATCATGTGACTTTCACATGAAGTGCCTTGGCCAAGGTCTTGCTAAATTGAAACACAAGCATTTCTCCTTTTAACAGGATAGGTCAAATTTCATCTTGATCCATAATTGACTACCACAAGTACTTGACTGCACCCAGTAACCTTTCGTAGCTGAATTAGAAATCCAGGTGGTCCGGCACCTAAGTACAATGAGTTGCTTGTAAGTCACTGGTTGTGATCTTCAGGTCTGAAGGATATTTATACCTATATCTTCTTGGATTAACTCTTGACAGTAGAGTATCCAGAAATGAGTTACGTTCGGTGAAATGTACTCCTACACTTCCACCTGTATGTCATACTAGTGTCTCTACACTCCTTGGTTAAGAGGATAACCAATAAATATGATATACAATGTCCTATAATTGATAGTACTATGGCCCTGTCATAGTATATCATTTGGTCGTGAACTCTTTTAAGGACCTTCAAAGATAAATCCTCTTTATCGTGAAGGAAGATCCTGAGGGCTTCATTACAATCAGGAGTATTAAGAAGAAGTTCTTGTAATGAATAAACTGCCAAGTAACTTTTATTAATATATCAATTTATATACAATTTACATTAGCACAATCATCAAATGATTGGCTTTAGGATACAATTCCCAACAAGGTTCACCTAAATTTTGTTCAAAACAATAAGATTTTATGGCTTCATTAAATCTGATGTTCTAATATCTAGAAGCTTGCTTAAGCCCATAAATGGACCTTTGCAATTTGCAGACTTTCTGCTCATGGCCTTTAACCACACAACTCTCTGGTTGGACCAAATAAATAGTATCTTCAAGATGGCCATTCAAAAACACTGTCTTGACATCCATTTGCAATATCTCATAATCATAATGAGCAGCAATGGACAAGAGAATCTGAATGGATTTTAGCATGGTTACTAGCAAAATAGTTACTACAAGAAAAAAAATATTGCGATGCCCAAATGCGTCGCTAAACATGCTATTGTGACGCATTAGCGACGCAATGACGGCGTCGCTCAGATATCCGTCGCAATCTCCATTTGTCGCAATTGCATCGCAATATTGCGACTCTCTGCGACGCAATAATGCGTCGCAATATTATGACGCACCAAAATGCATCGCTAAATTTAAAACTAAATTTTAATATTTTAAATATTAATATTAAATATTGCGACGCATTCAATTGCATCGCAATATTGCGACTCATTTAGCTGCATCACAATATTTAATAATAATATTTTAAATATAATAGCAACGCAATATTAGTCGCTAATGCATCGCTAATAAATTTTTTTTAAAATATTGCGACGCCAGGTCACTGCGTCGCAATATTTATTAATAATATTTTAGATATATTAGTGACTCAATTTTAGTCGCTAATGCGTCGCTAATTAATTTTTTAAAAAATATTGCGACGCCAGATTGTTGCGTCTCAATATTTAATAGTAATATTATAAAAATATTAGCGATGCAATTTGAGTCACTAATGCGTCGCTAATTAATTTTTTTAAAATATTACGATGCGAGCTCATTGCATCGCAATATTTAATAATAATATTTGAAAATATTAGCGATGCAATTGCAGTCGCTAATGCATCGCTAAATAAATATTTTTTAAAAAAATAAAAATTTAAAAATTAAAACGGTTAATACAATTTCGTTACATTTAAATATTGATCGAAACATTCTTAACTCATATTGATCCAAACAATAATCATTCAATTTACAAAAATAAATAATATTAAAATTTTGAAGTTTTCATGTACAACATATAAAAAGAAAAAAAATACATCAAGAATTTGAGCGATCACGTGGAGGCTGTGGAGGCTGAAGACTCTGCGACAAGCGATTAACCAAATCTCGCAAATGATGCATCTCATCTCGCATGTCTACAATCTCCTGATCTTGGCCTCGCATACGATCCTCAAAATCCTGCTCGACCTCCTGCCGAACCTCCACTGCAATAGATCTCCAAAGGTCGTCTAAACGCTCGGGAGGAATATCACCAGAAACTCGCGAGCTGGAGGCCTGATGGGGAAAATATGTAAAAGCTCTAGTGCCCAGACCATAGACCCTGCGGTCTCACGGCTGGGCACCAACAGCCTCCAAAAATACACGCCGACTCTCCTCTGCTGAGAGTTCGACGGGCATCTCCCCATCAGTAGAGTCGACCTGCGATGCCTACGAGCGAAGCTCCTCGACTCGTGTCTTTAAATTATAAAATCAATAATAAATGAGTTAATAAATTTCTCGAAATAAAATTTTAGAAATTAAACAGATACTACATAAATCTAATTTCTTACCGCAACCTCCCGTGATCGCGTGTCGACCCAGGAACCGTCCCACCTGGTGTGTGTCGCCCTGACTAGACGAAACTCACCAGGATCTCCGCCCTCATGCTCAGACTATAACAATAAAAAAAATTGATATTAATACAAATATTTGTAAATAACTAAAATAGTAATTAAAATATTTATGTTTTCTTACCATACGCCGTCTGTGCTCCTGAATCGAAATGGAGCCCGAAGTATGGCGGGAGAGACCCGTTCCAGGACCGCCCTTCTCAGATCGGCGGTTCGTGCTGGCTGATGCGGACCTCCTGCGCTAGCCATTGGACTGCTAGGCCTACTGCCACTCGTGCCAAATACCCTCTGGTACGTGCGCAGGACGCTGACCCGATGACCTCCAATGATGAAGCATGTCGGAGTATCGGCGTCCCGTCAGAGCCTCCCATGCTGCCCTAATGACATCATGGCTGGCAGGATCCCGTAAACTTTTTCTGCATTAAAATAAACATTTAGTTTCTGAATTTATTAAGATTAAAAAATTTTATATCAGTGATAAATTGTATTTAATAAGTTTACCTGAAACTCAGAAAAATAAAACTCCCTCGTGGCTGGAGATACGTGGCGCCAATCGTAGCCACTGGGATCTGCACGCCTCTGAAATACGGCGCTGATGTGGCTGGATACATGATGATGCTCAATAAATTTGTTAAAAAATGCATATTTATAAGTAATTGACTTAAAAACATAAACATATATTTTTAATTAGTATATACAGCCCCTGAGCATCAAGTCGAAGTACGATGCGGCCGATGGTGGAAGAACTCTCGGAGGTATGTGCCGATCGGCTGGATGGTAATATTGCTGGAGAGATCGAAGGCTGTGCGACTGCTGGAGATCCAAACTCTTCATCTCCGACGCTCATGTGATCTGATGCAGCAGAGCTACGTCCCTGCTCACTCCGTCTATCGTCGGTAGATCTACCTCTGCCCGTCATACTGAAAATACTAAAGATTCATACAATTAAATTACGATTAATGATTGACTATGTAAAAATTTAACACTTATAAAAAAAAGTTAAATTTTAAAAAACCTCTATGTTTAATCGGTGTCATTTGTTTCGTGAAATGTTGGTTCAACATCCGATGCCGTATCGGACTGCGATTCAGTTTCATTATCATCGGAAGGAAACCGAACATTTACATCCGCAATTTCTTGGACATCACCATTTGGATCTCTATGTGATGTTTCAGGAGCCCTTGTGTCGTCCTCAATTGCATGCATTTCCATCTCATCCTCTTGAAATGCAGGGCACTCGGCTGATTGACTTGATGAACTCTCCTCTAATACGATTATTGAACGTGGGACGATTTTAGAAACGGCCCACCAATCTCGCTTGTCGTTGCGCAAACTTGGATATCCGCAGTAAAAGACTTGCTGAGCTTGGGATGCAAGGATGAATGGGTCATATTTCTGCAATCTTCGTCGATGGTTCACTTCAACCAAATTGTAGTCGTTATGAACCCTTTTGCCTACAGGAACTATCGGATCGAACCAATCACAACAAAACAATACGGTTCATTTCATAGGCCAACCGGGATATTCAACTTCAACCACCTCTACTAACTTTCTATAATAATCCTGCATATTTGCTCCAACACTTTCTCCTTTAACACACACGCCCCAGTTCTGCGTGCCTCTTGAAGCTGCTAATCGTTCAATCTGAAATTTGTACCCATTTACAAAATAGCCAGTAGAGGTTGTTACGGTCTTCAATGGCTATTGCGATAGACATTTAATGAAAATATTGTCGGTTGTGGACCATGGACCGTTTACCTATAAATTAATAAGCTATTCACATCCAATTCAAAAAATAAAAGTCATTATTGAAATTGATTGAGTGATACTACTCACAAATTCATAAAACCAGTAAGCAAACTCCGTTTCTAATTTCTCCCCAATTGCAACTTGACTGATGTCGGGATTCATCTGTCGTTGTCTATCACAAAACATCCTTATGGGATGAAAAGGATGAAAACTGATGTTAGCAATTAAATATTATGGTATATTATAATTTAAATTAAAATTTTCAATTAAGCATTGAAGTATACACTTACTCAATATATGGATCGACTTCTCTACAGTTCATTAGGATGTAATAATGTGCTGCATTATACTCCATATCATTAAGATTTCTTGACTTCTGCCCACCAAATGAACGGCTGATACCTTTAAAAATTGATATTCTACCGTCATTAGGTTCTCCTTCATCCACACATACGTCATCATTACGACCAAGATTTCAGCTCCTCGTGTGGACGTGACCCTCAAAGTAATGCGAGGCAAAAGCTGAAACTTCTTCGACCAAGTGTGCATTGCATATAGAACCTTCAACCCTTTCCTTATTACGCACATTATTTTTTAACTTCTTAAGATACCTATATGTAAAGTTGAAACAAAAAATTAACCAATTTTCTTGCAATGAATAATATTTGAAATGTCAACATATCTTAATGATGTATATATTTACCTTTCGAAAGGATACATCCAGCGATACTGCACGGGACCAGCTATGCTCGTTTCGTATGGCAAGTGAACCGGTAAATGCTCCATTGAGTCAAAAAAACTGGGAGGAAATATTCGCTCAAGCTTGCATAAAATAATTGAAATTTCTCCTCAAGCCTTGCCATGGATGCAGAAGTAATGACTGCGGTAGATAACTCCTTGAAGAACAAGCTGAGCTCCGTAATGCCTTCTAGACATGTTGCGGAAGCAACTCACGAAAAGCTATAGGTAATAACCGTTGCATGAAAACATGGCAGTCATGACTCTTCATGCCGAACAACTTGAGCTTATGCATGTCCACACACCTACCGATATTTGAGGCATAACCATCTGGAAATTTTAACCCTCTAAGCCAGTTACATAAAACTTCTCGTGAATTTCTGTCAAGAGTGTAACAGGCTTTAGGATAGGTCCCGTCGGCACTCCTCTCAAATCACCTCTTCTGCAATACTGATTAAGTTCTTCTCTTGACTTTGCAGTGTCTTTGGTTTTTCCCGGGATGTTTAGCACCGTGTTAAATATGTTATCAAAGAAATTTTTCTCGATATGCATAACATCCAAGTTGTGCCGGATGAGATTTGTGCTCCAATAAGGCAAATCCCAAAATATACTCGCTTCTTCCAGTTATGTTCTTTACATATACGGCCATTTATTCTATCTGCATCCGGTTCCCAAGCATACCTCAACCCCAAATGCTCTATAGTATCAAATATATCCGTGCCGACCTAACCGGTTCGGCGAATTTTGTGACTGCTTTGTTCTTCCGGAAGGCGATCAAGTTACGCCTGTAAGGATGATTTGGGGGCAAGAACTTCCTATGATTATCAAACCATGACTGCTTACCACTCTTCTGCAATGTAAATGCATCCGAATCATACATGCAATGAGGGCATGCCAGACGTCCAGCAGTGCTCCAACCAGACAACATTGCATATGCCGGGAAGTCACTTATTGTCCACATCAAAGCAGCTCTCATGATGAAATTCTGTTTCATAGAAATGTCGTAGGCTACGACTCCTGTTTCCCACAACATTTTCAATTCGGCCACCAACGGTTGCAGGAAGACATCAATCTTTTCCTTTGGATTTGATGGTCCTGGAACCAAAACTGTCAAAAACATTGCAGTATCTTTCATGCACTTCCATGGAGGAAGGTTATATACAGTCAGTATCACAGGCCAACATGAATACTGTTGCCCGCTTGACCAAATGGTTGGAAGCCATCGGTACAAAGACCTAATCTCACATTCCTTATATCTTCAGCGAAATCAGGATGATTTTCATTGAAATGCTTCCAAGCTTTTGAATCTGATGGATGCCGCATTTCATCCTCTTTAGATTCATGTTCGGCATGCCATCTCATATCAGCAGCTGTAGCCTCAGATCTGTATAATCTCTGCAGGCGTGGAGTAAGAGGAAAGTAATGCATCCTCTTGTAAGGCACACTTTTCCTCCTACTTGTACTGGCTCCCCCTTCGCCGTTTTGTACCTCGATTGCCCACAAATCTTACACCATCTCAGCTCTGAGTCTTCACCCCAATATATCATACAATTGTTCAAGCAACAATCGATCTTATTAACTGGGAGCCCAAGCCCACGCAACAACTTCTTCGTTGAGTAAAAACTGTCTGCTACAACATTATCATTTGGCAAAATTTCCTTGATTAACCCAGCTACAGAATTGAACGCCTTTTCTGATAATCGATGTTCTGCCTTAATATTCAACAACCGAGCAGCCGTAGACAACTGGGAATGACCCTCACAACCAGGATACAATTCTTGATTTGCAGCACGCAACATATCATAAAATTGTGTGCATCTGGATTTGGTTCTTCCATAAATGTATTCTGATTGAATTCATTACCCGATGCATTCATCACCATTTTCATATGTGTTTAAATTCACAAATGGTTCATCTACGGAATTGACACTTGTTGGCTTGTAACAGCTGCTGGAATTTCCTCTGGTTCACCATGACAGTACCAAACATCGTAATCAGGAACAAACCCCTTTTTACACAAATGCACCTTAACAGTTTCAACATCTCTGTAGGCTTTATTCTGACACCTGTGGAAGTTGCATGGGCACCTAATCCTAGGCCCATCCATCCATTCAGGTTGGCTACATGCAAATGCGATAAATTCTTCCAATCCATTCAGAAAATCTGGATTAAGCAAGCCATCTTTTATCCTTGCATACATCCACGAGCGAGCCCCGCTCATTTTTGACCGACTTATACAATTTCTGGTAAACCATTAAAGGAAACCACAATATAAAACTATATTAGCATTACTAAATATATAACTAAATTATTTCTTTTACACAACTAAGGTTAATAACAACCATTTAAATCATTTATAACTAAACCAATTTTCTTTTACACAACTAAGGTCCCTACCCTGCAAGGCCGGGCCACGGCTACGATCCTTGGCGTGCTAGCAAGGACCGAGGCACAGGTTCATGCCAGCTAATGCTAGGGCTTGAGTTCGGGTCGGGCCGCAAGGCGGTCCGTTCAATCATGAGACTTCACAAGCTTTCAAGTGTCCTAAATTAATTCCACCTTCACTCCATGTCTAAAAGGTAAGGCCCTATCCCATTCAAGAATATTTTTGTGATATGTTATTCTGCTATTAATTATCATCGATCGGTTACGTTAAAATTTCAGCAGCATTTCCCCATATGTTCTCCTAAATGTGTGGCATATATGCCACACTAGGAGAACGTATGAGCAAATACAAACCGCAATCTCAACCAACGATGATTAATAGCAGACTAACATATCGCAAAAAATATTCTCAAACTGTCCACCAGGACAATTTGAGAATTTGCAAGACTAAGTCTTACAAATTCTCAAACGGGTCTAAAGGTTATAGTGCTGTGATTAATAATATGAAAATCCGAAGACAATCGAACTTATGCTTGTTATTCATAAATTCTTGTCAATTCTACAAATAGTAGTGTTCTATATATACTGGCTTCTTAAGATTATTATGTCGAATATAATTGTTTGTGAAGACTAAAATATAAATCATTGAAACTACTAATTGTTGCTGAAAATTAAATAAAACTACAACAAGACTTTCATTCTAGCATTACATAATTTAATGCATCATTCAATTTGAAGCAGAATGTAAATAATCAAGACATAAAATTGTAAATAACTACAAATGCACAAAAATTATTGCATAAATATTTTTTTTTTGCCTGGCCACCGTGGCCAGGCCACGGCCGTAGCCGTGGAAGATAAAAGGGGAGGGGGGGTTTTCCCCTCCCCGTAACAGACATGTTTTTTTTTTGTCCTGACCACCTGTGCCGTGGTCGGCTTCTCCGGCTGCAGCCACGGCCGTGGCCAGAGAAGACAAAATGGGGGGGTTTCCCCACACCCCCAGTTACAATTTTTTTTTTTTTTTTTTTACTATGGCCTGGCCACCGTGGCCAGGCCACTGCCGGCCACGACAGCGGTGGCGGAGAAGACAAAATCCCCCCCCCCCCTGTTACCAAATTTTTTTTTTTTTTGACTGTGGCCTGGCCACTGCCAGCCACGGCAGCGGCCGTGGCCGGAGAAGACAAAATGGGGGGGTTTTCCCCACCCCCCCCGTTACAAATTTTTTTTTTTTTTGACTGTGGCTTGGCCACCGTGGCCAGGCCACTGCCGGCCACGGCAACGGCCGTGGCCGGCTTCTCCGGCCGCGGCCACGGCCGTGGCCGAGAAGACAAAATGGGGGGGGGGGTTTCCCCCCCCACCCCCCCTGTTACCAAATTTTTTTTTTTTTTACTGTGGCCTGGCCACCGTGGCCAGGCCACTACCGGCCACGGCAGCGGCCGTGACCGAAGAAGACAGCCACGGTCTTGGCCGTGGCCGGAGGAAAATTTTTAAAAAAAAAAAATTGGAAGAGGGTGGGGGGGCTTACCTCGGTCGAGAGGAGACGCCAGAGTTGGAGGAGACCGCCGGGAGCCGGAGCACCGGAGGGGGGGAGCCGAAGCAGCGAACGGTGGGAGCCGGAGAGACTTTGGGGAGGGCGGCGGCTAGGTCAAGACGGGGAAGAAGAAGAGAAGGCCGGCCGACTTTATATATAAGTGATTAGTGATGCAAATATTGCATCGCTAATCGGTCGCAATTTTTTTTAAATTTATTATGTATTAGCGACGCAACAATGCATCGCTAATCCATCGTTAATTTGGCCTTATTATATTTTTATGAAAAAATAGCGACGCAATTAATTGCGTCGCTAACTTGGCGCCAATGTCCGGTGAAAAAATTATTTTTATTTTCTAGAAATTGCGTTGCTAAGGCGTCACAATATTTTTTTAATATTTTTAAATGATTAAAATAATAATTTATGATAATAATTGCGATGCATACAGTGCGTCGCAAAAATTTTCTAACTATTTCATTACATATATTTATCCAAAAAAATTGCGACGCAACAAATGCGTCGCAATATTATATATGTTTTATTTATTTTTTAAATATTTATAAATGATAAAAATTATAATTTATGATAATAATTGCGACGCACAAATTGCGTCGCAATATTTTTTTTACTTTTGTTATATCTATTTATAGAAAAAAACATTGCGATGCAACGAATGCATCGCAATATTATATTTGTTTTATTTATTATTACTGATAAAAATATATTTACTAAAAACTATTGCGACGCATTAGTTGCATCGCAATATTTGTTTATTATTTTCTTTGATAATGCATCGCTACGGCATAATAATTTTTTAATATTTATAAATGATAATATTTATAATTTATGATAATAATTGTGACGCACAAATTGCGTTGCAATATTTTTTAAAACTTTTTTCATTACATATATTTATAAAAAACATTGCGACGCAACTAATGCGTTGCAATATTATATTTCTTTTATTATTAATACTGATAAAATTATATTTACTAAAAATAATTGCGACGCATACATTGCGTCGCAATATTTGTTTATTTTTTCTTCGAAAATGCATCGCTACGGCATCGCAATAATTTTTTAATATTTATAAATGATAATATTTATAATTTATGATAATAATTGCGATGCACAAATTGCGTCGCAATATTTTTTTTATACTTTTTCATTACATATATTTATAGAAAAAACATTGCGACGCAACTAATGCGTCGCAATATTATATTTCTTTTATTTATTATTACTGATAAAAATTATATTTACTAAAAATAATTGCGACGCATACATTGCGTCGCAATATTTGTTTATTTTTTTCTTCGAAAATGAGTCGCTACGGCATCGTAATAATTTTTAATATTTAAAATAATATATTATAATTATGATAATGATTGCGATGCACAAATTGCGTCGCAATAATTTTTTATACTTTTTCATTACATATATTTATAGAAAAAATATTGCGACGCAACTAATGCATCGCAATATTATTTCTTTTATTTATTATTACTGATAAAAATTATATTTACTAAAAATAATTTCGACGCATACATTGCATCGCAATATTTGTTATTTTTTCTTCGAAAATGCATCTCTACGGTGTCGCAATAATTTTTTTATATTTATAAATGATATATTTATAATTTATGATAATAATTGCGATGCAAAATTTGCGTCGCAATATTTTTTATACTTTTTCATTACATATATTTATAGAAAA
Organism: Calamus simplicifolius; assembly: GCA_900491605.1. Classification (NCBI taxonomy): domain Eukaryota; kingdom Viridiplantae; phylum Streptophyta; class Magnoliopsida; order Arecales; family Arecaceae; genus Calamus; species Calamus simplicifolius. The sequence continues at coordinate 307,215 of UESW01001360.1, forward strand.
AACTTTGCAACGCAACTAATGCATCGCAATATTATATTTCTTTTATTTATTATTACTGATAAAAATTATATTTACTAAATAATTGCGACGCTTTTTTTTTTTTTGAAAATGCATCGCTACGGCATCGCAATATTTGTTTAATATTTTTTTTAAACTTTTTCATTACTTTTTTTTTAATAATTATAAACGATCCGACGGTTGATCGATCCAAGCCATGATCGATCCCGATCGGCGATGACCTCTCTCGGATCGTGGCGATCGATCGGATCGGCGACGATCCGACGGTTGCGATCGATCGAAGCCATGATCGATCCCGGTCGGCGATGATCCGACGGTTGTGATCGATCCAAGCCATGATCGATCCGGTCGGCGACGATCCAACGGTTGCGATCGATCCAAGCCATGATCCCGGTCGGCGATGACCTATCGGACCGTGGCGATCGATTGGATCGGCGACGATCCGTTGGTTGCGATCGATCCAAGCCATGATCGATCCCGGTCGGCGAGGATCCGATGGTTGCGATCGATCCAAGCCATGATCGATCCCGGTCGGCGACGATCCGACGGTTGCGATCGATCAAGCCATGATCGATCCCGGTCGGCGATGATCCATGGTTGCGATCGATCCAAGCCATGATCGATCCCGGTCGGCGTGACCTATCTCGGACGCGATCGATCGGATCGGCGACGATCCGATGGTTGCGATCGATCGAAGCCATGATCGATCCGGTCGGCGATGATCCGACGGTTGCGATCGATCCAAGCCATGATCGATCCCGATCGGCGATGATCCGACGGTTGCGATCGATCCAAGCCATGATCGATCCCGGTCGGCGATGACCTCTCTCGGACCGTGGCGATCCGATCGGATCGGCGATGATCCAACGGTTGCGATCGATCCAAGCCATGATCGATCCCGGTCGGCGATGATCCGACGGTTGCGATCGATCCAAGCCATGATCGATCCCGGTCGGCGACGATCCGACGGTTGCGATCGATCCAAGCCATGATCGATCCCGATCGGCGATGACTATCTCGGACCGTGGCGATCGATCGGATCGGCGACGATCCGACGGTTGCGATCGATCCAAGCCATGATTGATCTCGGCGAGGATCGACGGTTGCGATCGATCCAAGCCATGATCGATCCCGGCCGGCAACGATCCGATTGCGATCGATCCAAGCCATGATCGATCCGGTCAGCGATGATCCGATGGTTGCGATCGATCCAAGCCATGATCCCGATCGGTGTTGACCTATCTCGGACAGTCGCGATCGATCGGATCGGCGATGATCCGGTTGCAATCGATCGATGATCGATCATGGGTTGTGATCGATCCAAGCCATGATCGATCGGTCAGTGATGATCCGACGGTTGCGATCGATCCAAGCCATGATCCCGATCGGCGACGACCTATCTCGGACCGTGGCGATCGTCGGATCGGCGACGATCCGACGGTTGCGATCGATCCAAGCCATGATCGATCGGTCGGTGATATCCGACGGTTGCGATCAATCCAAGCCATGATCGATCCGATCGGAGACGATCCAATGGTTGCGATCGATCCAAGCCATGATCGATCCCGATCGGCACGACCTATCTCGGACCATCGCGATCGATCGGATCATCGACGATCCGACGGTTGCGATCGATCGAAGCCATGATCGATCCCAGATCGGCGATGATCCGACGGTTGCGATCGATCCAAGCCATGATCGTCTGCGACGATCCGACAGTTGCGATCGATCCAAGCTATGATCGATCCCGGTCGGCCATGACCGATCTTGGACCGTCGTGATCGATCAGATCGGCGACGATCCAACGGTTGTGATCGATCCAAGCAATGATCGATCCCGGTCGGCGATGATCCGACGGTTGCGATCGATCCAAGCCATGATCGATCCGATCGGCCACGACCTATCTCGGACCGTCGCGATCCGATCCGGATCGGCGACGATCCGACGGTTGCGATCGATCCAAGCCATGATCGATCCGGTCGGTGAGTATCTGACTGTTGCGATCGATCCAAGCCATGATCGATCTCGGTCGGCGACGATCCGACGGTTGCGATCGATCCAAGCCATGATCGATCCCGATCGGCGTCGACCTATCTCGGACCGTCGCGATCGATCGGATCGGCGACGATCCGACGGTTGCATCGATCGAAGCCATGATCGATCGATCGGCGATGATCCGACGGTTGCGATCGATCCAAGCCATGATCGATCTGGTCGGCGATGATCCGACGGTTGCGATCGATCCAAGCCATGATCGATCCCGATCGGCGATGACCGATCTCGGACCGTGGTGATCGTCCGATCGGCGATGATCCGACGGTTACGATGATCGAAGCCATGATTGATCCCGATCGGCGATGATCCGACGGTTGCGATCGATCGAAGCCATGATCGATCCGGTCAGCGATGATCCGACAGTTGTGATCGATCCAAGCCATGATCGATCGGTCGGCGATGATCCGATGGTTGCGATCGATCCAAGCCATGATCCCGATCGGCGATGACCTATCTCGGACGTGGCGATCGATCAGATCGCGACGATCCGACGATTGCGATCGATCCAAGCCATGATCGATCCCGGTCGGCGACGATCCGATGGTTGCGATCAATCCAAGCCATGATCCCGATCGGCGACGACCTATCTCGGACCGTGGTGATCGATCGGATCGGCGACGATCCGACGGTTGCGATCGATCGAAGCCATGATCGATCTCGGTCGGCGATGATCCGACGGTTGCGATCGATCGAAGCCATGATCGATCCCGGTCGGCGATGATCCGACGGTTGCGATCGATCCAAGCCATGATCGATCCCGGTCGGCGGGACCTCTCTCGGACCATGGCGATCGATCGGATTGGCGACGATCCGATGGTTGCGATCGATCAAAGCCATGATCGATCCCGGTCGGCGATGATCCGACGGTTGCGATCGATCCAAGCCATTATCGATCCCGGTCGGCGACGATCTGACGGTTGCGATCGATCCAAGCCATGATTGATCCTGGTCGGCGTCGACCTATCTCGGACTGTCGCGATCGATCGGATCGGCAACGATCCGATGGTTGCGATCGATCCAAGCCATGATCGATCCCGGTCGGCGATGATCCGACGGTTGTGATCGATCCAAGCCATGATCGATCCTGATCAGCGACGATCGATCTCGGACCGTCGCGATCGATCGGATCGGTGACGATCGAGGTTGCAATCGATTGAAGCCATGATCGATCCCGATCGGCGACTACCAATATCGGACTATCGCTATCGATCGGATCGGTGACGATCCGACGGTTTCGATCGATCGAAGCCATGATCGATCTCGATCGGCGATGATCCGACGGTTGCCATCGATCCAAGCCATGATCGATCCCGGTCGGTGACGACCGATCTCGGACCATCGCGATCGATCCGATCGACGACGACCCGACGGTTGCGATCGATCGAAGCCATGATCGATCACGATCGACGACGACCGATCTCGGACATTATTAATTTTTAATTGTATTTTTTAATTTATTGCATCGCTAATGCCTCGCTAATTTGACATTATGAATTTTTTTAAAATATTGCGACGCATTAATTTGCATCGTTAAATAAAATTTTTTTTATTACTTTACTGTTTTATTGCATCGCTATTATGTCGCTAATTAACATATTATTTTTTAACAAAACATTGCGATGCACTAGATTGCATCGCAATATTTTTATTTCATAATAATATTTTCTTAAAATAAATTTTATTTAAATTAATTGCGATGTAATTATTGCGTCGCTAAATTTAAAAATAATTTTTTATTTCTCTGGTTTATTGCGTCACTATTTAAAATAATTAAGTTTTTTAAAAACATTGCGACGCACTGTTTTGCATCGCAATATTTTTTTTCATATTAATATTTAAAAATTAATTTTATTTAAAATAATTGCAATGCAATTAGTGCGTCGCTAAATTAAAATTAATTTTTATAATTTTTTGATCTATTACGTCGCTAATGCGTCGCTATTTAAAATTATTATGTTTTTCAAATATATTGCGACGCACTGAGTTGCATCGCAATATTTTTATTTCATAATTATATTTTATAAAATTAATTTTTTTATTAATATTTGCGACGTAATTTTTGCATCGCTATATTAAATATATTTTTTCTCATTATGTTTATTGCATCGCTAATGCGTCGCTATTTAACATAATTAATTTTTTAAAAAATATTGCGACGCACTTAGCTACGTTGCAATATTTTATTTCTTTAATAATATTTTAAAAAACCTCATTTTATAAATATTGCGATGCATTTTTTCGTCGCTAAATTTAATTTTTTTTTAATTTTATGGTTTATTGAGTCGCTAATGCATCGCTATTTGCGTCGCAATGTTTTTTTGACGCGGAGGCGTCGCAATATAGTCGCAATTTTAGCGACGCATCGTTGCGTCGCTAAAATTGCGTCGCTATTTCATTATCTTCTTGTAGTGAGTATCTTCATAATCTACTCCTTCCTTTTGGGTAAAACCCTTTGCTACTAACCTAGCTTTGAAAGTCTCTACTTTTCCATCGGCTCCTCTTTTTCTCTTATAGATCCATTTGCATCCAATAGGCCTTACGTCTTCTGGTAGATCTACAAGCTTCCAGACTGAATTAGAATACATTGATTCCATTTCGAGTTTCATGGCTTCCTGCCATTTCTCTTGATCAACATCCTCCATTGCCATCTTGTATGTCAATGGATCATCATCACTGCCATTAGTGACTGTAACTTGTGCTTCTCCATCCTGACCATAGCGGACATGTAATCTTATTTCCCTCCCACTACGTCATGGTGGTGGTGGTATTTAATCTTGAGTAGTGGTCTCAACTTTTTGTCGTTCAACAACTTTTATTAGTGTGGTGCTGATCTCATCAGCTAGCAACTCTTTCAGAACTACTTTACTTTTAGGCTTGAATTCTATCATATAATTTTACTCAAGAAACGTAGCATTTGTCGACACAAATACTATGTTATCTTGAGCACTATAAAATAGGCCTCCTATCATTCCCTTTGGGTATCCAACAAACATGCATACTTCTGAACGAGGTTTCAACTTTCCAGTCTTTCCCTTCAGCACATGAGCTGGACATCCCCATATGCGGATATGTCTCAAACTAGGTTTGCGACCGTTCCATAACTCTAAGGGAGTCTTAGGGATTGACTTAGATGGAACTAAGTTTAGAATGTATACAGCTGTTTGTAATGCATATTCCCAAAATGAGGTAGGTAAAGAAGAATAGCTTAACATTGATCTTATCATCTCAAGTAAAGTGTGATTCCTTCTTTCAGCTACACCATTTTGCTATGGTGTTGCAGGTGCCGTGACCTATGATAATATTCCATTCTCAATCAAGTGGTCCTGAAATTCATAATCCAAGTACTCTCCTCCTCGATCAGATCGAAGAGTTTTGATTGATTTACTGAGTTGTTTTTCTACTTCAGCATGGAATTCTTTGAACTTTTCAAAGGCCTTGAATTTTATTTTGCATCAGATATGCATATCCATATCTAGAATAATCATCAATGAATGTGATGAAATATTCATAGCCCCCTTTAGCTTTACCATTCAAAGGCCCACATACATCAGTATGTATGATCTCTAAAGGTGCTTTTGCTCTTTCAATTTTTGCTGAAAAAGGTCTTTTGATCATTTTTCCTTCTAGACAGGATTCACAGACTGGTAGGGTGCCAACTCTTAGCTTTCTTAAAGGACCATCCTTCACTAATCTTTCTATTCTGTCTATATTAATATGACCAAGCCTCAAATGCCACAAATACGTGTCATTGTCATTATTCGCAACTTTTCTTCCTTTAGGAGTTGGTTCAGCGACTTTAAACATTTCGGTTTGAAGCAAGTTGTTGGAATTTGGTTTAACAAAATATAAACCATTTTCAACATACCCAGAACAAATATTTATTCCATTCTTATAAATTGAAACAGAGTCAATACTAAAGGAAACAAAAATAAATTGTTCATGCAACTTTGACACCGAAATCAAATTCTGTTTGAAATATGGAATATAATAAACATTGTCCAAAAGTAAATATTTATTATCAGCAAACGATAGTTAAATTATCCCTATTGTTGTCGCTGACACCTTTTCCCACTGCCTACTCTCATCATGAAATCTTCCACTTGAAGATCTCGGGCAGACTCAAGCATCTGCAAAGAAACACATATATGGTTAGATTCTCCTGAATCAATGATCCAGCTTGAGAAATCATTCTTAACTAAGCATGTTTCCATGACTAGTAAATCTAATTTATCTTGTTTCTTTTTTGTTTCAGCTCATCAAGGTACTTTTTACGGTTCCTTTTCCAATGGCCATCTTGATGACAGTAGAAACACTTTCCTTTAGGTCTAGGCTGAGCAGCCTTGCCTTTCTTCTTCTAGACCTTCTTCATGTTATCCTTTTTCTTTCCTACATAGTTCTTCTTCTTTTTCTTTGAAGAAGAAGGCTTGTCCTCAGCTGCATTGGCTTCAGCAACATTTGCCTTACCACCCTTATCATCTATAAGAGTCTCATATATTTGCAGCTCATTCAAGAGTTCAGTCAGATTACACTTTTTGTGATTCATAATGTAATTAGTCCTGAATTGGAGAAAAGCAGGAGATAGTATCTCCAGGATCATGCCAAGCTGAGTCTTTTCATCAATTTTAGCTCCATTGATCTCAGCCTCATTGAAATGATTGACCATGTTGAGGATGTGCTCACGAACAGAAGAACCATTCTTCATTTTGCTATTCATAATGGCTTTTACAACTTCGTAGCAAGCCTGATCAGATGAGCGTCCAAACATCTGCTGCAGAGATTCCATAATCTCTCTTGCAGTTTCAAAGGCCTCTTGCTTAGTTATAAGCACTTCATTCATTGTTGCTAACAAGTAGCAATGGGCTTTGTTGTTTGCAATAACCCAACGGTTGTACTTTGGAGGCACTGAAGGACAATCCTCCTTAAGGACATAGTGATAGTTTTCATTAATGAGAAGGATATTCATGTTGCTTTTTCACTTACCAAAATTTTCACCAGTTAATACTTGAGAGGTGAGAAGTGAGAAAATCGGGTTTGACATATTTGCTGTAAAATAAGAAAATTTTAATAAATAATTACATAAATATCAACACACAATTTAAGGTAAAGTAAATATGATGCATAGATTTACATGTTAAAATACACAAAAACATATTTACTTGAAAAGCCTAAGGAATTTTAATCTCCACAACTAAGTGTCGTCGTAGGGTAGGTCAAATAGTTGCTAATTAAAATGAGACTTTCTCAATTAATAAGTATCTGCCGAAATATCTTATATTTCTAATACTCATTAATTTCCTTAAATTTGGGTCAAGAAAATAATTAACTAATTTAATTATTTCTTCATGAGTGCAACCTATCGTATCAGACCTTTTGAGACATAACTTAGAAATTACCGCCGTAGGGTAGGTCAATTCTAAAATATATCTTAAAATTCCTATCTCATGAAAGACAACCTTGGTATTGCAATTAGTAGACACCCTCCGTAGGGAGGACGAAATCAAAGCGTCGCGAGACGCTAACTCACGGTGTTGTACTAACGATGGAGACCAAGGGTTTATATTGTCACATTACCCCTCCCACTCATTATTTTGTAAAAGTGTATTTTATTTATAAAACAACTTTTGTTTCATAAACCCTTAGTTAATTTAAACAATTTAAATCATTAAGATTTTATGATTTTAAACACTTTAAAATTATAAAATAAGCTAAATATGATAACTTAAATATAACACTTAAATTTAAAACATCATATTTGGCACATTAATTTTGCAAGTCCAATTGCTAAATTAATTTACAAATTTAATCTCATTAAATTTATTGCATAATGCATTAAATATAATTTACTAAAACCTTTTTAGTAAAAAATAATAAAATAAAAATGCATATAGATGCGTGACATATAATAAATAGGTAGACACATTTCTATCTAATATGGCATATAATATGCATGAAATATAATTATTATCAACATAACAAAACATTTCAAAAAAAAACCAAAAAAGAAAAACTTCTCATGAAGAGTAAATGTAATTATTATCTACATTAACATTCAATAAAAAGCGAAAATGTTTGGAGAAAGTGAGACTCATCCAATTCTTTGAATCGATGAGGCTCATTGAATCACTGAGAAACGGTAGGGCTCTTCGAATTCCTAGGTAACGATGAAGCTCAGAGCCAAGGAAAGGGACTCCCCACTCAAAAACTTCTATAAGACAGCCTTTGAAAAAATTCTTAATAAAACAAGACTCTTTAATAAGTATAAAAACTTCTAATTGAGAACTTTTCTCAAAACCATGAAGAATCATTCTTATCAATACAAAATGAGTCATATATTCCATTGATCTAATCAAAAGGAAATTGCAAAACTTATTCCATGGAATAGAAAAATTAACGCCAATCAATTCGCACATGCATTCATTATCATGAAAATATTAAAAACATATACCATTATGCATGAGTGTCTACCCAATTATCATATAAACTATTATTAAATTAATAGGGGTATAACCTGCTCTGATACTAATTGATGGTAATCTCAATACGACTTTGAAATGTTTGAGGAAGTGAGATAAGGATAAAATCACATATCTTAACAGAAACAAGATAAGGATCAAATCACATATCTTAAAAATTGATTTAGCGATCTATACCTATTAATTTAATAACAAGAATAATAAGAAGATTAAGAAATTAACCTTTCGTTCTCCACCAACACTATCTTGGAATCACCAAATCCTTTTGATCACCATGGATCTTTCCAAATGTTCTCCAAATTATGATGAACACGAACGAGTGGGTGTTCCTTTGGGTTGAGATTGAGATCGCACAACTGAGTTTTTATTCGTTTTGTATTCTCAACTCATGAGATAAAGTGAAGTTGAAGGAGAAAACTCTATGGTTGATCATTGTTGTTCAATGTTCTGCTTTGTTATTTTTCTCTCGTGAATCTTATATTCTCATAGAATAATAACTATCAACCTCTTTAATTAATTAATAAATAAATTAAAATTTAAAGTTAACTTTCAACTCTTGGAATTACTTTAACGTATATCAATCCAATAACTAATTATTGGTTAGTTTTGATATATCTATCATAGGACGTTATGGAAAAGAGAAAGGCTCTATCAGATCCCATATATATTTCTTCAACAACTAAATAATTTTCACATCAACTCTTCTCGTGGAATACGCCTACGATGTGTTCCCTAACACACATTCCAAATTATTTTTCATATAGAAATTAATCCAATTAATTTTTATATGAAAAATAATTTAGAATTCTCAATTCCAAATTAATAACTCAACCCAACATATCATAAAATTCACATAATTTAATGGAGCCGTGGACATTATAATTTTAAACTCCAATAATTTTGACATTTAATTAACACCTTAATTAAAATATCAAAATTATTAATTCCAAATTACTCCACTAAAAATTTGGAACTACACTCTTAAAATTATAAAATTAATTATATTCAAAAGGATTTGAATATACTACATATAAATCAATCCTCATAATTAAAGCTAGGCATTTTCTGTTAACCTCTTTAATTATATCTTTATCCATAAGTACCATTGATTCTATAATGAATAATATGTTTATGATCTAATCATAAATTGAGCGCTCTTATTATTCAAGTCCCGAATCAACACTTATGGAAAGAAATGGATTTCATCTTATATATTAATATTCTCAGCTACTTATGTTATTATATTTCTAATATACTAAGAATTTGACACTATGTTTCTATTTCATTATCCGGTAAGTCAAAAAATATAATACAATAAATGGAGTCTATTAATTACTCAGAATTAAGATCGATTCACATATGACCATCATTGATTAATTTTGAATGCTCTATTTTAACAACGAAATTTATTAGAGATTCATAATTAATCGTATTCCCATCCTATATAATCAAATTATATAAAGCACTTTCATTCCGATAATCTCATTATCAACAATCCGGATAAGATCGTTTCATTCAGAATGTAATGAACCGCGCTAGTAATTTTAAATTAAAGATTCCAATTGCAACTTTAATTTATAATTATGGATAAATTTAGATTATTTTACTTTAAATATTATCCTCTGCATATAACACTTATATACAATATTTAAAGTCACATTTTAAATAATCCAAAAATTTTTGATATTTATAAAGCATCATAACATGCATGCAAGTATAATATTAAAAAATTTCTTAAATATTCAGTAAAATAATAAATATCATTTGTTTATGGGCACATATCCCAACACATATAGCTTAATACATAATGAATTTGGAAATACTTGAGCAAAAGCTTTGAAATCAATGCATCGTGCTAATGTTTGTTGGGTACAAATAGGATTTTTTTCTTTTTCAGATATTGAACTTCAATCTCAGATGTTCGAAGTTTCATTCAATGCATTTAGCCCATTTTACTTTCTCATACTTTTGGACTCCCATATACAACGAGAAGCATTATAGAGAAAGCTATATTTGAATGGTTTTGGACAATTTGAAGGCATAATAGAACAAGCGATCATAGAATATTAGGTTGTTAAGAATCAATAAAATAGATCGGGCCAAGATCCATCTCCTATATTTAGTTTGGATCATACAAATGAAGGGATAATTAAATCAAAACAAACTAATATCAAGATAATAGATAGAGGTTTCAAATGGGATAGATCGAGCCGGCCTGACCTCTGCTTCAAGAGTTGGCCTTTAAGCTGGCGGGTGATGTTGTGCTGTCCTAAGAGGGATCATATTAGGCCTGCATGCCGACCCGCTAAATTTTCTAAGGTAGTGTTTGATAGGAAAAATGTTATCCATAGATAAGTGTACGAGATAGAATTTATCCCCTGGCTATCCCTAGGGATATCCCTTGGCTATCCCATTGATCATATCAAATGCAAAAAGGTAAATCCATGGGATAACCTTTTTTTACTCTTATTTGGAGGGATAACCAGCTATTCCTGCATTCTCTAGGGAATAAATTAAGGGGATATCCCATGGTTCACCATGGTTAACCATGGATTATCCCTTTGGTTAACTTTATTCCCTGCTATCCCTTATAGTTATGGCTTTTGGGAATAAGAGGGGATATCCAGATATCCTCTGGATATCCCCTCTTATCCCCTATTTCAAACACTACCTAAATGTTATATATATAAACTTTGTTCATGGGTGGGCAAGTGTTTTGTCATTGCAGTCGCATTATTTCATTGTTATATTGTTCAGTCCTCTCCTTTATTTTAAGGAAAGCCTTTAATACCCGTGTTTTTCTTTATTTTGACATAGCCTGGGCCCTGCATTGTCAGAGCTGATAGGCCAACTTGTTAAGTAAATTTTTATTTAGTATTTTTTTAATTTTAAAATTAATTTTTTTAAAAAAATTAAATATAATAAATTAGATGCACTTATTATTTTAGGGGCTTACTGTTGGCATGACCTAGTACAGTTATTTCTATCGTTTAGCCTCTAGGACAGTGACAGAATACACTATCTTTGATCTTTGATCTTTTACTTCTCCAGTTGACTAATCATTTAAAGGGAATTCTTCATCATTAATTTTCTAGCCTTGGGTCCTACCTTCTGGGTTGCACTACTTTTTAAGATAAATCAACATCTCCATCATATCACACCTTAATTAGCTCCTTCTATCATTAAGTACCTATCCTCTTATGCTAAAAGTAGATTCTGTTGCTACCATGGTGATGCAGGGCGATATTCAAAACACCTGCAACTCAAAAATGATCTAATCTGCGAGAAAAGAATTCGTCCAGGTTTGGTTCGAATCTTGACAAGAAAAGAGGAAAAATTTCAAATTTGATCACTCACAATCCGAGATTTAAAGGAAGAACAATTGAATTTTCAATTCAATTGTTTTGAATCAGAAAAAGAAAACATTCATCTCCATTCAAGAAAAAAAAAGGAAATCTAAAATAGCGTCTTTCTTCTCTGCCTTCTGACGGCCGCCCAAACCCAAGCTTAAATAAAAGAGATAAAACCCTAACATCATAAGTTTTGTTAAAAATTACAACTATGCCATTAAAAACGAAAACAGGCCCAAAACTCCTATCAGACGAGTCCGGATGGCCAAAATCCACAGCAGCTCATCGCCAACGGCGATGACTTTGAATCAGCAGTCTGTTTCCATATGACCAGCCAAGTTTGGGCCCAGTCCGACACAGTAGCTGACCGAATTCGATTGACCCAAAGTGTCAAAACGAAATCGGATCAATTCCGTACACTCGGCCCAAACATAGAATTTCAAGCCCGTTTGTTCTGCAACCTCTTGGACCTTCGTAGACTACCTGGCGTGGGCTTCCCTGAAGTGGCCTGCTGACTCTGGGTTTTTGGTACAGGAACATTCAAGGACTGGTCAATCGACTGACCCGAACTCTGGTCTGAACTGATGTCCTCATCACTCTCCCCTTCCTCTGAAAAGCTTGACCTCAAGCTCGAATTCTCTCCTGCATAAGGGGTCAGATGCCGAATGTTGAACACATCCGAAATGAAGACATCATCTGGTAACTCAACCCGATAGGCATTGTCACCAAATTTCTCCAATACCTGGCATGGACCTATCTTCTTCGGCTTGAGCTTCGTTAAAGCTCCCTGTGGATACCGCTCCCTCGGTAAGTAAACCCATACCAAATCGCCCACTTCAAAGGACTGTTGCCGACGCTGCTGATCAGCTTTCGCCTTGTATTTGGCGTAAGTCTGCTCCAATTTGGCTCTAACAGTCGCATGTATCTCCTTCAAGTCAGACACTCTATCTTCGACCTTCTGACTCACCTTCTCTGGCGACTCAACTGGCAGAACATCCAAAGGACCTCTTGGCAAGAACCCAAACAGTATCTGAAACGGAGCAAACCCTGTAGAACGGTTCACTGAAGAGTTGAACTCAAACTCAATCTTCGGCAAACACAAATCCCAGCTCCTGAATTCATGCACATTTTCCCGCAACAGATTACCCAAGCTACGGTTGACAACTTCAGTCTGTCCATCCGTCTGAGGATGATAAGGGCTGCTGAATTTCAATTTTATGCCTAACTTCTTCCACAGCTCTCGCCAGAAGTGTCCCATAAACTTGTTGTCCCTGTCTGACACTATGGATGCCGGTATACCAAAATGCCGAACCACTGAAGCAAAATACAGGTCAGCAACCTTTGACGCATCAAAAGTGGTTTTGCATGACAAGAAACACGCCATCTTACTGAACCGATCCACAATCACCATAATCAAATCCAGTCCCCTTGCTGTCCGCGGCAATCCTACAACAAAGTCCATAGAAACATCTCGCCATGGTGCCTCTGGGATAGGTAAAGGCGTGTACATACCTTGGTTCGTGTCTGTCCCCTTCGACTCTTGACACAACCTACACCTCTTCACAAAAGCTTTGACATCTCGGTCAAGACCAGGCCAATAAAACCGCTGCCGAATCAACCAGGCTGTTTTATCCCTTCCGAAGTGACCCTGGTTATGCAGTTCCTGGATGATCAACACACGAAGAGACGTATCAGGAACACATAAGCAGTTACCTCAAAACAAATATCCATCATGGAGAACGAAATCAGTTCGCTCCCCCGCCTCAATTTTGGCCAAAATCCCCTTGAAGTGCTCATCCACACGAATGTCCTCCCTTACACTCTCAAAGCCGAGAGTGTACACATGCATAGCGCCAATCAACAAGCTCCGCCTACTCAAAGCATCAGCCACTCTATTCAACGTACCAGACTTGTGCTTGATGCTGAAAGTGTATTCCTGCAAGGCACTCACCCACTTCGCATGCCTTGAACTCAGTTTATGCTGACCTTGTAAGAACTTCAGTGCCTGATGGTCTGAATACAGCACAAACTCCCGCTGAATCAAGTAGTGGCGCCAATGCTGCAAGGATCTCACAATGGCGTACAATTCCAGATCATAAACCGAATAAGCCAGTTTAGCTCCTCCCAGCTTCTCACTGAAGTATGCGACTGGTCTTCCTTCCTGGTTAAGCACTGCCCCAATTCCAGTCTTCGAAGCATCACAATCCACCTCAAAAACTCTATCAAAATCAGGAAGAACCAATAAAGGAGCTTCGGTCAATCTGACTTTCAGCCCATCAAATGCCTCCTGTGCGGCATCATTCCACCAAATCTGGCTCCCTTCAACAATTCCGTTAAAGGTGCAGCCAGCTCACTATACCCCTTGATAAACCTGCGATAAAACCCTGCAAGACCCAAAAAGGATCTCAATTCTGTCAAGGTTGAAGGTACTGGCCATTCCACAATTGCATGCACCTTATTCCTATCTGGGAGAATCCCCTCTCCAGTCACAACGTACCCTAGAAAAATTAGTCTCCCAACCATCCAAATGCACTTCTCTGGGTTAGCAACTAACTGGTTCTCACGTAACACTGACAAAACCTGTGCCACATGGCCCACATGCTCTTCGGCTGTCCTGCTGTATATCAAAATATCATCAAAGTAGACAACCACAAATGAGCTAAGAAATGGACGTAAAACCTAGTTCATTACGCGCATGAACGTGCTCGGCGCGTTTGACAACCCAAATGGCATTACCAACCATTCATACAGCCCTTCCTTAGTCTTGAAGGCTGTCTTCCATTCGTCTCCAGGCTTCATCCTTATCTGATGGTACCCACTCTTCAAATCAATCTTCGTGAAGACCTTAGCACCACTCAACTGATCAAGCATGTCGTCCAACCTCGGTATCGGGAACCTGTACTTCACAGTAATTTTGTTAATTGCACGGCTGTCGACACACATGCGCCACGTACCATCCTTCTTCGGTACCAAAAGGGCTGGCACCGCGCACGGGCTAATGCTCTCCCGTACGAACCCCTTGTCCAAAAGTTCTTGGATCTGCCTCCTCAATTCCTCATGCTGTTGCGGTGTCATTGATAATGAGCCTTATTCGGTAACACTGAGCCCGGAATAAGGTCAATGCCGTGCTGAATATCTCGGAGAGGTGGTAATCCAGCCGGTAGCTCCTTTGATACAACATCTCGGAATTCCTCCAAGATAGACACCAACTCCTCAGGAATCATATTCAGCATTTGCTCCTCTTCCATGCCGAAGTCTCCTGACTTGCTCACCAAAGCAAAACAAACATCCTCTCCATCCAAACTCGCATCGAATTCTGTGCTTGGTAAACAAATTACTGTATTCTGTCCACTCACTTCCTGAAGTGGCTTCAAAATAACTTTTCTCCCATCTGGACGCAGCATATAACTATGGGTGTACCCGTTGTACACTGCCCTGTTATCAAACTGCCACGGACACCCCAATATAATGTGAGTAGCATCCATTGGAACAACATCTGCCTCAATAGTTGTCTCGAAATGAGGACCAAAACACAATGACAACTTACACCTTCGGCTGACCTGAATGTCTGTATTTCGGTTCACCCAACCGAGCTTATATGGATGTGGGTGAGGGTCTGTCTACAACCCCAGCTTCTTCACAGCCTCCTCTGCTATCACATTCTCCCAACTGCCGGAGTCTATGATAACACGACATGTTTTGCCAGCCACAAAATATTTCGTTGTGAAGATGTCATGCCGACACCAATCTTCATCTGATCTCGGCGCCAGACACATTCTTCGTATCACCAAGCTCTTCCCTTGAATATGGTCCGGATCAATAACACACCGCTCATCATTAAATTCCTCATCTTCAGGGAACTCTCCTCCATTTTCGTCCTCCATATAATCCTCCATATACAACTGAGCTCGCGCCTTGGGGCATTCATTGGCATAGTGCCCCAAATTCTGACACCGATGGCACCGAATGTTAGCCCTGTTGCTGCCCACTCTCGCCTGAGAACCTGAGGTTCCATTCGACCCTGTTGGTCTTGGAGGTACTGATGTCTGCGGCCTCGCTACTGGAGGCATAAATTTGCCCCCTGAATTCTGCCCTGAACTCTGGCCCATAGTAAAACCCTCTCTGCTCTGAAACCCCCTGTTTCTCATTAAGCTCTTTTCCACTGCCTGAGCCCTCATATGCGCATCTCTTACGCTATCAATTCGTTGCACAACCAGTGCATCTTGGATTGGCAGCCGCAAGCCATGAAGATACATGGCTATCAATCTTGGTTCAGCCTCAATCAACCGATTTCGTGCAACCAATCGATAAAATTCAGTTGTGTACTCCTCGACGCTCCAACTACCTTGCGTCAAACCATGCAACTTCGAATACAAAATTTGCTCATGGTTTGGAGGCAAAAACTCCCTGTTCATCTCCTACTTTAGCGCTGCCCATGACGCTAATGGAGGTCTCCCATCCATATATCTACGATAGTGCTGCGCATGCCACCAAGCAGCAGCCCTATCTCTGAATCGAATTGTGACAAGCGGTACCTGCTTGTCTAAGGGCACCTCCTTCAGACGAAAAACATCATCGACCTGAAGGGTCCAATCAACATACTCGTCTGGGTTAATTCCTCCTTTAAACTCTGGAATTTCGACCCTGAAGCCTGCTTCCCACCGATTCTGATTTTTGAAATAGGGAGGTTGATCGACATACCTTGGAAGTCCAACATCAGGCCTCTGTTGCCCTCTTCGAATTGTGGTGCCTCCAGATTTTCAAACCCCTCTCCCTACCTCCATCAATTTTATCACGCTCCTCCACTCGAAGGGGTTGGGCATGATTCTGCACCTCCAGCCGTGCCATCATCGCCTGCATGGTTTGCATCATCTGTTGCATCACCTGGTGCTGGTCTCGCATGGCGTCTTGCATAGCATCTCTCACGACATCTCTCAGGGATTGATCGTTGTTCTTCTGCTCCATTGGATCAAATTTCGGTTAGGGTTGATATTTGGGTTTGGAAGGAATGGATCAAGGCGGTAATGGAAGGAATGGATCAAGGCGGTAATGGAAGGAATGGATCAAGGCGGTAAAGGAAGGAATGGATCAAGGCTCTGATACCAAGTTGATGCAGGGCGATATTCAAAACGCCTGCAACTCAAGAACGATCTAATCTGCGAGAAAAGAATTCATCCAGGTTTGGTTCGAATCTTGACAAGAAAAAAGGAAAAATTCCGAATTTGATCACTCACAATCCGAGATTTAAAGGAAGAGCAATTGAATTTTCAATTCAATTGTTTTGAATCAGAAAAAGAAAACATTCATCTCCATTCAAGAAAAAAAAGGAAATCTAAAATAGCGTCTTTCTTCTCTGCCTTCTGACGGCCGCCCAAACCCAAGCTTAAATAAAAGAGATAAAACCCTAACATCATAAGTTTTGTTAAAAATTACAACTATGCCATTAAAAACAAAAACAGGCCCAAAACTCCTATCAGACGAGTCCGGATGGCCAAAATCCACAGCAGCTCATCGCCAACGGCGATGACTTTGAATCAGCAGTCTGTTTCCATGTGACCAGCCAAGTTTGGGCCCAGTCCGACACAGTAGCTGACCGAATTCGATTGACCCAAAGTGTCAAAATGAAGTCGGATCAATTCCGTACACTCGGCCCAAACATAGAATTTCAAGCCCGTTTGTTCTGCAACCTCTTGGACCTTCGTAGACTACCTGGCGTGGGCTTCCCTGAAGTGGCCTACTGACTCTGGGTTTTTGGTACAGGAACATCCAAGGACTGGTCAATCGACTGACCCAAACTCTAGTCTGAACTGATGTCCTCATCACATGGGCATCGAAGGAGTTAGTAGATCGTAGGCCATAATGGCAATTATAAGATAATTATTCTCATAAGCTTATCAAAATATCAAAATTATTTTTTTAAATAAAAAATTATAATATTATTATTTAAATAAAAAATCAATTCATTAAATGTTGAAGTTGCAGTTCTTGATTTTTTAAGCATATTCCATAATTGGTTTTTACTACTGCCCCTACTACTGGTATTTAGGATAGGTCTTGAAGTATATTATATTTTTGATTATATATATAAAAAATTTATTTAATAAATTACTAATTTCATCTTTAAATTTAATTCTATCCACTTCTTATATCATATTTTAAAAACTTCTTCTAATATTATATATAAAAATCATCTAATTTAATTATAGAATCTATAGCTAAAGATAAATAATGAAAATATAATTTTTTTCACAATATTTATTAATTTTTATTTTTATTGATGTAATTATATTTTCAAAGCCTTCAACATCCCTATATTGTGAAAAATAGTTGGTAATATTATAGATTTGTGACAAAATTAGGAAAGAGGTGGTGTTAAACCTAAGGGTTTAATAATACATATTTTAAGTATAAAAGGACATTGATTGAAGGAGTAATGCAAGGCTTGAGTTTGAGATGATAAGATAGGTACTATGGTCAAAACAAACTAAGACATGAGTAAAATTTTATTCGACATGTACTCAATTTGTAAGAAACGCAAGTAGATTGCAAAAAATCTAAGTCAAAGGGAAACATCAAATCAAATCCCATCCAACTCAATAATATCCAAGAGAATGGTTTGTATGTTGTAATTTTATTTTTTCTAAGAACACATTATAAAACTTAGTAGGAAAATAAATGCACAATGCTCAAACCCTATAAAAATAAATTAGACTAAGTTTTAAATAAAAAATTAATGAAATCTAATCATGAAAAATCAAAAACTAGGAGTGGACAGTTAACTAGAGAGTGGACAGTTAACTAGACCTAAGAACACTTGAACAAACTTAACTAAGACAAAGAACTTCTTGACTAGTAGCTCTCTGACTAAGCTAACTGAAATTTTTTTTTTCATGCCAATATTCATATATCTTTTGCATGATATGAGTAAAGATATTAGTGGTAATATATGGATGTTCAATTAATTTAAAACTAAAAATTTTGTTTAGATGACATATATAGTCACAATTAATAAGATACATGATAATATAAATATAAGATACCTCAATAATATTAATCCAAATAACAGACATAAGAGCTATTCTATCATCAAAATTTTATAAATATGAAATTATAGTTTTAAAAATCAAAATATTTTTTGAATCAACTAGGTTTAGCAATATTTGAAAACTATTTTAAATGCAATATTCATGATAGTTTTTATATATTTTTTAAAATTTAAATTTTTAGCAAAAGTAAAAGGCATTTTATTACCTATAATTAATTTTTATAATTCTTTCCTCTTTAATTTTGGAAATAAGAAATTTTTGCCAATTCACCTCTTTGTTCAAATTTAATTCGAGCCTGGGTGGAGTCATAAGCTGCACTATAATGTTTTTTCTAGTGTTGGGATAGGTGATTGGTTCATCTGGAAGTATTATAATTAAAGTCATTCTTGCAGATTTTACAGACAACACAGAGCCCCTTACCACGATGTTGAAATGCAGCTAGACTACAGAGGTCTGGATTTTTGCCTTAGACCTACTTGTCAATGTAGAACCAATGGCACTATTGGACCCAAGGGCACTGGTTTTAATTTATGACTAATATATGTCAAGATCAACCCTATACTCTACCATGTTAGTGTCAAGCCTAAAATATCTCTTGGCCATTAAGTAGGCAAAAGTTACCCGCACCAAACATTATTGATTATAGATAGTAGAAACTAGAGATTGAAGAGAGATATTAGGACAAATAGATAGAAAGAGAAAAGAGATTAAGAGAGCTTAGAAGCATTAAGAGGTCGTATAGGAAGATAAGAAGGGCTTAAGAGAGAAGAGCTTATGATTTGGTGTAGAGTGAGAAAAAAAGATTAAAGGTTACTTATAAATGTTGAAAAGCTTCTAAATAGGTCTTTTTGAGTAAAAGATATAAAGTATCCTTAAAAACTAATTATTTTTTGCTATTAAAAAGGTAAAATAATCTTTTGTTTGAAAAATAAACATAAATGCTCTTAACCTAGCTGTTTTATAGTAATTAAGAGGATAAAATGGTCAATAGTTAGGAAGGACTGGACGTACCATGCAGGTGCTCAACAAGCCATGCTTGGCAATGCCGATTTAGGCAAGCCGAGTTAAATGGGTTGTTTTAGTGGGAAATTATGCATATATATTTATATATTGTTGAGGGGTAAAATCGTCATTGCATTGATAACCGTGCGAATGGGCTAAGATCAGCCCCATCCCCCCGCCCGCTACATTACGCCCATGAAGAACGAGCTAACTAATGTGGTCCAACGGGTCGAGCAACCCATAGCTTGGCTTCCCCGAGCTTCCATAGCTCGGCCTCCCCGAGTTTCCATAGCTCGGCTTCCCCGAGCTACTCATAGCTCGATTTCCCCGAGCTACCCATAGCTCGGCTTCCCCGAGCTTCCATAGCTCGGCCTCCCCGAGTTTCCATAGCTCGGCTTCCCCGAGCTACTCATAGGTCGATTTCCCCGAGCTACCCATAGCTCGGCTTTTCCGAGCTTCCATAGCTCGGCCTCCCCGAGTTTCCATAGCTCGGCCTCCCCGAGTTTCCATAGCTCGGCTTCCCCGAGCTACCCATAGCTCGATTTCCCCGAGCTACCATAGCTCGGCTTTCCCGAGCTTCCATAGCTCGGCCTCCCTAAGCTACCCATAGCTCGGCCTCCCCCCCGAGCTTCCATAGCTCGGCTTCCCCGAGCAATCCATGGCTCGACACACACCTCCATGGAACCTGACGCGGGAGAGCCCAGGCGTAGCGTAACAGAATCCCAAACGAAGAATCATATCGAGGAATGGTCTAGGGTCTACAATAACAACCTAGAACCTACGCACTCATCAGATCCCAGGCCATCAGAGAGCCTTCCCAGCCGTCGATCTTTCAACGAACAAGATACGGATCCCACCTGCCTTACAACAGCTTGATTCGAATCATCTCCGTATCCTAATAACATTCGAACCTTCCAGAAGGCGCTCAAGATCCAGGTGATTGCCTATAAATATGACATTTCCAGATTCTCTCAGGTATGTGCTCACAGCTCCTGGCCTACTTTCACTCTCACTCACTCTCTTTCACTTTCACTGCTTGTCGGCGCTCCCCCAGAGCTCCCGATTGGCCACCCCTAGAGGGACTCTCCAGAGAGATCCTTCTCCTTATTTCTGTTGATCGTCGATCTCCACTGACTTGAGCGTCGGAGGGTCTTCCGCGGAGGGCCACCCCCAACGCTTCTCGTGTGAGGACTTCTGTGCAGGTCCGCCCAGAGGAAGCCCAGATCAGGAGACCGACCACGTCCGAGTCGGAGGACAGATCCCGGCGGCAACATATATATATATATATATATTAATATAATACTAGAGTTTATGTTTGATAGAGGTTACTTTTGATATATATATATATAGATTGATACGAATTCAGAGTTTAGAGCATTGTATTAACGTTGGTTTTAGTCCGCTCTTGGCATTGCTCCGAAGTAATTGATATTTGAGGAATAAAAGGATGCCACAAACCAAAACTTTGATTGTCAAAACTCTTGATGCTTTGCTTATTGGTTCATTTCTAGTTGCTGACTAAAGAAATGAGTTGTGGCAAATGGTTCGGCAAGAAACAATTGGCATGGAAAGACGTTTTGCCAACCAGGTTCTATTTAATTCTTGGTCTTTGTTAATGATTGTTTTAGTCTGCGCGCCTTCTTCTCGAGTACAAATCTCAACTTGTCTAACCTGACGCCGCGCCGAGCCTGGTTGGATTGAAGTTGTAGTTGGTGTGCCTCGGAGTTCATGTGTCATGCTCGTGATATGCATACAGCCATTTGATCAACAGTGCATGTAGACGTTAACGGCCTTCTCCATGATCTGCTCGCGTGGTAATTAATTATGGGGAATGTAACTCGTAGTATTTATTTTGGGGACACCTGGCATCTTGACTTCCTTTTGACATTTAGGTCCCGATGCGACGTCTGATTTCTCGGGTCTTCGCGTGTAGGATGGGTTCCCGTTTTCCCTTGATCCGAGGCGTCGCGTGGGAGAATAAAAGGAGTTGGAGGTCGACTCCCTCGTTCACCCTGGCGCACACCTCCTCCAGGTAATCGCCTGCCCATCCTCCTAATGTTAGAGAGAGAGAGAGTTAGGGAGGGAATCTGAGAGTGAGAGGACAAGCGGAGGTCTAGAAAAAGGACTCCGTGGAGATAGCCGCTGCCAGGGAAGAGATCTTTTATTTTTGAAGGCCTAACCCTATCCCAGTCTTGAGCTATCATCGCCGGAGTCACACCGGCCAAATCCTACAACGTAGGGTGGTGAAGAAATGAAGTGACAAATCTTGGAACTTGCGACAGTGGAAATCTTGATTTGATTTACGGGTCCGGTGTTTGTTTAGTCGGACACTTTTTTGGTTAGGATTTTGGATGGTGCTGGAGGAAGGCGGATTAAGAAGCTTGTTGGGATATTGATCTATTGTGTCTCGAAATGGCAGCTGCCTACTTTGAGATTGGACCCCATCTTTGGGTTGAGGATCCAGATGTAGCCGGATAGATGGAGAGGTCATTGAGGTCAATGCCATTAGTTTCTCCCCAGATGGCCGATGGCTTGTTTCGGGTGGAGATAACATTGTTAAGGTACCCAGATGTCCAAATACCTGGTTAACCATTTGGGATTAGCGTACCGAGGTAAGTAAGTCTATTTATAATTAATAATTTATAACTCATGGTTTTATAGTTTTCAAGTTTATTATGAGATAAGGAAAACAGAAGTTTATTTGGTTTGATTATTTTGAATGGTATCATAAATCTATATATGAGCATTTATTATGACTATAGTAGCTGATAATATTTTGAAAGAAATAGTTTCTTGGTGTATGTGCAAAAATATAAATTCTTTGATTTGCAAAATATGTTGGGATGACCATATGCATTTGCTAATAATGTACAAACCACTGTATATGTAATATGAGAAATTGATGCATGATGAGTGACATGCAAGTATGATGATAACATTGTGATAGACTAGTATGTGTCGCCGCGGTTCTCATTTGGCCTCACACATCTGTAGGGTGTGTTCTGTTTTAGTATGTATGGCCTCACACATCTAGAGGATGTGTTCTGATTAATTTGTAGGGTCATGGGACACATACGAAAATAATAATTACATAAATAGTGGGTTTGTTTACATTACATAATTTGATATTTATTGCATAATCTGGTAAGTAAGCCAAATATAATAATTTTATACAATTGTTGTATTTATAGTTTTATGCATACTTATGAAACTGAGTTTTATTAATTATTTTGGAAATTGGTAAACTGTATCATGAGTATTTAATTGAATATTTGCTATAACACTTGGTATTAATTTGCAAAGTAATGGTTTATTGTGTTTATGCCAAATATGATGTATATGTTTATTTTTAACTTTGCAAAGTGATTTGGTTACATGCAATGATTAAGAACGTACAAACCACTGTTTATGTGATATGAAAAGATTATGCTTATGATGATGCATGATGTGTGATATGCATATATAATGATGACCCTGAATTATATTTATATGTGTCGTCGCGGTTCTCCTATGATGTGGCATGTGGAGGCCATACACATCTAAGGATGTGCTCTGTTTGATGATGATATGGCATGTGGAGGCCACACATCTAGAGGATGTGCTCTGATTGATGATGATATGGCATGTGGAGGCCACACACATCTAGAGGATGTGTGCTGATTGATTATGATGTGGCATGTGGAGGCTACACACATCTAGAGGATGTGCTCTGTTTGATGCTGATATGGCATGTGGAGGCCACACATCTAGAGGATGTGCTCTAATTGATGTTACACCAGTTGGGGTGTTGTAGGGCCATGGGATACATAAAATATAATATAAAATGATCATATAAATAGTGGGTTATTTATAATGCATTTTCTGGTATTTATTGTATAAGCTTCCAAATTAATTTGAGTGGTGATATGCTTGTTCTGATAGCATGATAAATGCATTTGAAATTAGAAACTTATGAAATTATGACTTGATAATATCTTGATAAGATATGATGATATATGACTATTTTATATTATTATGGGCT
The DNA here is from genome assembly GCA_900491605.1 of Calamus simplicifolius. Classification (NCBI taxonomy): domain Eukaryota; kingdom Viridiplantae; phylum Streptophyta; class Magnoliopsida; order Arecales; family Arecaceae; genus Calamus; species Calamus simplicifolius. The sequence goes on from UESW01001360.1 coordinate 331,180, forward strand.
TACTTATTGAGCGTGAGCTCATGTAAATCTCACAATGTTTTTCAGAGCCTTAGGATTGAAGATGGATTTATGGGGTAGATGGAGCTTCTATATATCAGTTCCATGATATCATTGTGGCCCCAGTATTACTTGTGTAGGGTTTGTAGCCTAGAACTATATTGATTGTGTGTAGGGCTTGTAGCCCAAACTTATATTTATGGTTTGTGTTAAGTTATGGATTTGAATTGCCTAATTATAATTATTGCCTTATTTGATCAATGTGTAAATTTTGGGACGCCTTGCATGCCGGCATGCGGCGGGTTGTCACCCTAGCTCAAAATTTTGGGTCTGGGGCGTGACAGCTTTTATGGTATCAGAGCCTAGGTTTTGACCTTAGGGGCACATACATGATAACACTCTAGGAAAAATACTAGGATGACATTGAGACAATTATAATGAATTTCAGAATTATGCTTTGAAAGCTTGAAATTTAAAGTTTATCAAGATATTAATTGAATAAATTTGATAGGAATTAAGAATGAACCATCGCAAGCCAATAATATTATGGGACTCCCTAGGCTGGTGACCTTGATCAGTGGGGAGGTCAAGGGCTTCTAGAGGTTTTAGCTCCATCAAACTTGTTGGAAATGATTCGTAGCAGTTTCAGACCTTTAAATAATATGGGAGATGAAATTTAATTGGATATGCAATAAAAGATAGATGAATATATGGAATATATATAGTAGTTGAAAATTGCAATTGATGACTAATATGACTAAGATAACATCATTATGTCCATATTGCAATTGAGTTGATATGTGGATTTGAGTTATTAAATCTGAATTTGAATGTGGATGTATACAATGAATTTTTATTTGTAGAACTTACATTGTTGATATTGTAAGATTATGAGCTAATCTGCTGGTTATAAAGATGATTAATATTGATGATATTTTGGTAATAAATAGTTAATTACATATTTTTGATCAATTACAATTTGAATCTAGATGGATAAGTATATATAGTGAATTTTACTAAGAGAACTTTTATTATGATATACATGTTCAAAACTGATTGTTATTTTGCTAGATATGGAGATGGTTGATATTGATGTTAATAAATGGTTGACTGCATATTATATCATGATGGACTATTTAGGAAGAATATAAAATTTTAAATTCTGAGACAATTACTATTTAAGTTTTGAGAGCAGTAGACTCTATTAATCTTTAGAACTGATTTTGGCTATAAATGATCAAATATTTGATGGTAGAAAGTGAAAGATTTTAGCAAGAATGAGAATAAGATAAATTTTACTGATAAAGAATTTCATGGGGATTTTCATCTTTTAATAGATTTCTAAATCAAGATATCTATTCATTAATTTATTGTGCCTTTCTTCATAGTTCCTAAGTAGATATCTTTCTCTAGGATGGATAAATTATTAATCAACCGTAAGTGACATGAATCTTTTCTAGGAAAAAGGAGGGAGATGATTTTATTTTGACTATTGCTAATTGTGGATTATGGTTAAGGATACATCTAATATCACTTTCAGTCATAGAGAGATTACTATAATTTTTAATTATGTATTTTGGATGATAAGTGTATTTTCAATCTTTATTGATGTTATAAGTCATGTATCCATCTGAGCTAGATCAGTGAGGTCACTTTGAGAAATTCAAAGGGTTAAATTTAGTTGGCCATGATATGGCATGAGACATTGTATAATCTATAAAAACCAACATAATTTTAGGTGATTTTGATAGTCATTGGTAACAAAATAATTGATTCAAGGATTTGAATCATTTAAATTATAATATTTATTGAGAATATACTGATATTCAAGAGAAATTGATTGGTTGTAGTGGTATTATTGATATATTAATTATACCGGTGATTAATGATGGCACTATTATTCAAAGAAAATAAATTAGTTAATTATGATAATTATGAAAGATATCCTAAATAATTGCATAATGTTCATTGATGTTAACTTGAAGTATTCAAGAGTGAAACAAAGTATGTTATGATGATTGAAATAAGTGTCGTAATGATTAATGGCACATTCAACTATTTATGAGTTGAGAGAGCATTAGAAGAAAACTATGTTATATTTAATTCAAAAGAACTTGGAACTGTCTTATTGAGGAATTAACAGTAATTGATATAGGTTATTAACCTTAAGAATGGATGACATAATACATATGATGGACTCTATGATATTTATGATGATTGTGTTGTGAGAAGTTAAGGTATTAAATAAAAAAAAAGATGACAGGAAAGAAATACTTCTTAAGGAATTCAATTTTATTTGGTAGAAAGATCAAATTAATTGTTGAAGTTGGATACGTAATTTGGGTACCTAGGAATGAAATAAAAGTTTGCTAGTGAGTATCTTTAATGGTACAAAATTATGGACATTTAATTTCGAGGATGAAATTTTAGCGGGATAAAATGTTAATATTTATTTTTGGTTTAATGGTAAACTGTGTAAATTTAGTCTGAACCCATTTGTCTCACTCTCCTAATTCGATGATGTCTTCATAAAGCTTTGTGGATTAAGCTAAATTTCTGTCCAGCCTTCCACCCTCAAATAGATGGACAAACTGCAGAAACCGATAAGATTTTAGATAATATACTGTGAGCATGTATAATGAATTTAAGAGGTGCTTGGTGTACCTCTTATCCTTAGTGAAATTGCTTATTTTAATGGTTTCCAAGCCAATATTCGAATGGATTCATTTCAATTGTCTATGATATAAGGTGTAGATCCCCTTTTATTAAAATGAAATGAGAGAGAGAAAATTTTGGTTACTGAGCTAGTTTAACAACTATGAAAAGTATCATTAATTAAAGCAGCTTCATATAGCTCAGAGTTAATAGAAAAGTTATGTTGATGTCAAAAAGAAAGATTTAAAATTTCAGGTTGAAGATCATTCAGAAGTCTTACTAACCAATGATATAATGAGGTTTATGTTTAGAGGTGAATTGAGTCCATAATACATTGGGCCATTTGAGATTTTGATCAAGATATAGGTGGCGGCTTATAGCTTAGCACTGCTTTCATTACTCTTTTGGGTGTTTAATGTGTTGCATATCTTTATGATTGAGGAGGAATATTCTAAGCTCCCGTTATGAACCAATTTAGCTTAAGAAAGAATTGACTTATGAAGATCATCTTGTTTGCATCGTGGACCGCAAGGATCAAGTTCTGAGATGGTGTAGCATTCCTTATATCAGGTTCAGTGGAGTAATCATTCTGAGATGGAGGCTATTTGGTAGCTTGAGGAAGAAATGAAAAACTTGGGAACTTTAGGAAGAAATGAAAAAGAAGTATCCACAATTATCTGCAGGTAAATTCTCTATTCAAGATTGTTGATAGATCATATTTGAATTCTATAATATATTTGATGTGTGTCAATTTCGAGGATAAAATTTTTATAAAAAGGGGAGAATGTAACCCTCGGTAATTAATTATGGGGAATGTAACTCCTAGTATTTATTTTGGGGACACCTGGCATCTTGACTTCTTTCTAACGTTTAGGTCCCGATGCGACGTCTGATTTCTCGGGTCTTCACGTGTCGGATGGGTTCCGGTTTTCCCTTGATCCGAGGCCTCGCATGGGAGAATAAAAGGAGTTGGAGGTCGACTCCCTCCTTCACCCTGGCGCGCACCTCCTCCAGGTAATCTTCTGCCCATCCTCCTAATGCCAGAGAGAGAATTAGGGAGGGAATCTGAGTGCGAGAGGACAAGTGGAGGTCTAGAAAAAGGACTCCGTGGAGGATAGCCGCTGCCAAAAGGGAAGAGATCTTTTATTTTTGAAGGCCTAACCCTGTCCCAGTCTTGAGCTATCATCGCTGGAGCCGCACCGGCCAAATCCTACAACGTAGGGTGGTGGAGAAATGAAGTGACAAATCTTGGAACTTGCGACAGTGGAAATCTTGATTTGATTCACGGGTCCGGTGTTTGTTTAGTCGGACACTTTTTTGGTTGGGATTTTGGATAGTGCTGGAGGAAGGCGGATTAAGAAGCTTGTTGGGATATTGATCTGTTGTGTCTCGAAATGGCAGCTACCCACTTTGAGATTGGACCCCATCTTTGGGTTGAGGATCCAGATGTAGCCGGATAGATGGAGAGGTCATTGAGGTCAATGCCATTAGTTTCTCCCCAGATGGCCGATGGCTTGTTTCGGATGGAGATAACATTGTTAAGGTACCCAAATGTCCAAATACCTGGTTAACCATTTGGGATTAGAGGTAAGTAAGTCTATTTATAATTAATAATTTATAACTCATGGTTTTATAGTTTTCAAGTATATTATGAGATAAGGAAAACGGAAGTTTATTTGGTTTGATTATTTTGAATGGTACCATAAATCTACATATGAGCATTTATTATGACTATAGTAGCTGATAATATTTTGAAAGAAATAGTTTCTTGGTGTATGTGCAAAAATATAAATTCTTTGATTTGCAAAATATGTTGGGATGACCATATGCATTTGCTAATAATGTACAAACCACTGTATATGTAATATGAGAAATTGATGCATGATGAGTGACATGCAAGTATGATGATAACATTGTGATAGACTAGTATGTGTCGCCGCGGTTCTCATTTGGCCTCACACATCTGTAGGGTGTGTTTTGTTTGAGTATGTATCGCCTCACACATCTAGAGGATGTGTTCTGATTAATTTGTAAGGCCGTGGGACACATACGAAAACAATAATTACATAAATAGTGGGTTTGTTTACATTACATAATCTGGTATTTATTGCATAATCTGGTAAGTAAGCCAAATATAATAATTTTATAAAATTGTTGTATTTATAGTTTTATGCATACTTATGAAATTAAGTTTTATTAATTATTTTGGAAATTGGTAAACTGTATCATGAGTATTTAATTGAATATTTGCTATAACAGTTGGTATTAATTTGCAAAGTAATGGTTTATTGTGTTTATGCCAAATATGATGTATATGTTTATTTTTAACTTTGCAAAGTGAATTGGTTACATGCAATGATTAAGAACGTACAAACCACTTTTATGTGATATGAAAAGATTATGCTTATGATGATGCCTGATGTGTGATATGCATATATAATGATGACCCTGAATTATATTTATATGTGTCGCCGCGGTTCTCCTATGATGTGGCATTTGGAGGCCACACACATCTAGAGGATGTACTCTATTTGATGATGATATGGCATGTAGAGGTCACACATCTAGAGGATGTGCTCTGATTGATGATGATATGGCATGTGGAGGCCACACACATCCAGAGGATGTGTGCTGATTGATTATGATGTGGCATGTGGAGGCCACACATCTAGAGGATGTGCTCTATTTGATGATGATATGGCATGTGGAGGCCACACATCTAGAGGATGTGCTCTTATTGATGTTACACCAGTTGGGGTGTTGCAGGGCTGTGGGACACATAAAATATAATATAAAAATGATCATATAAACAGTGGGTTGTTTACAATGCATTTTCTGGTATTTATTGTATAAGCTTCCAAATTAATTTGAATGGTGATATGCTTGTTCTGATAGCATGATAAATGCATTTGAAATTGGAAACTTATGAAATTATGACTTGATAATATCTTGATAAGATATGATGATATATGACTATTTTATATTATTATTATAGGCTTACTTATTGAGTGTGAGCTCAAGTAAATCTCACAATGTTTTTCAGAGCCTCAGGATTGAAGATGAATTTATGGGATAGATGGAGCTTCTATATATATATCAGTTCCATGATATCATTGTGGCCCCAGTATTACTTGTGTATAGGGTTTGTAGCCCAAAACTATATTGATTGTGTGTAGGGCTTGTAGCCCAAACTTATATTTATGGTTTGTGTTAAGTTATGGATTTGAATTGCCTAATTATAATTATTGCCTTATATTGATCAATGTGTAAATTTCGAAAAGCCTTGCATGTTGATATGCGATGGATTATCATCCTAGCTCAAAATTTTAAGTTTGAAGCATAACACGTGATACACGACGACCTTCACTTGTGCCGCATGGCACGGGAAGGCATCTCATTCCATCTAAAGGCAAACCAGAAACCGCTCACGTCGTGGATGAGGCATTGGAAAGTGGCCGCGCACTGGCCCTTCGGTTTGGGGCAGCGCTCCGGCCAGTGGGCAGAATGCAACCCATTTTTTTTTTTTTTTTTGTTTTGGAATGCAACAATATGGCCTGCGACTATGATTTTGGTGCCCCTCACTTTGCCTCAAAGAAGGCAAGACTATGATTTCCGGTCATGTCACTGGGTTGCTAAAACATACACTCAATAACGTTGCAAATCATGTCATACATCATATAAAAATATGCACGCTTCTCGACAAACTCTACAATATTACCGCATGAAAGCCATGAGAGTAAAATAATATTATTTTGGTGCAATATTAAAATTGAGGAAGGAAATAGGCAATGATCAATATGTTAGATTAATCTTTATATTATGCATTTTAATATTAGATTGTTACGAAGGTGAAGAATCGCTCTTTTCGCCTACTATGCGAAAGGTCACCCATTATTTTATTTTTTATTTTTTTCTTTGTGTGCAAAAGATGAAGTAAAAGATGAAGGGCTACCGAATCGATGTTAATGGTCTCAAAGTTTAAGCCATTAATATTAAGCAGTTAATTCTGGTATTAATTGAAATTAAAGTCATTAATTTGGTGTTTGATGAAAATACTAATTGAATGTTATATATATATATATATATATATATATATATATATATATATATATATATATATATATATATATATTAGTCCTCTCTCCACCTGATGAAGTTAGCAAGAATCCATCATTATAAGGTTAAAAGAGAGAAACTAGTTATTTGAGGCTGTCAAAATCTAATCATATTCAAGTCTCAAGTCTAAATACTATTATAATGAATTTCGCATCAGGTAAATACTATTATGATGAATTTCGCATCAGATAAGTATTTTTATATTTAATTTTATGTAACAAATTATTTATTGAAGATCCTATATTGCTAACAAGTGGTATCAGAGCCTAGGTTCTAAAATAAATAATTTGTTCGTATATTATGATTGATTAATTTTTTTATTAAAATGAATTGATGATGAATATTTAATCTTTTAAGTTATGATTGGTTGTATTATTGGCCATTGATCTCACTACAAGAGAAATAAAATATTGCGACGCCCAAATGCGTTGCAATTGCGTCGCTAAACATGATATTACGATGCAATAGCGACGCAATGACGGCGTCGCTCAACTGTCCATTGCAATACCCATTTGTCGCAATTGTATCGCAATATTGCGACTCTCTGCGACGCATGCAATGCATCGCTATATTTAATATTAATTTTTAAAAATAAAATTATTATTAAATATTGCGACACACTAAATTGCGTCGCAATATTGCGATGCATCCAGCTGCATCGCAATATTTAATAATAATATTTTTGGTATAATAGCGACGCAATTTGAGTCGCTAATGCGTCGCAAATAAAAATTATTTTAAAATATTGCGACGCAGGATCATTGCGTCGCAATATTTATTAAAAATTTTTAAGATAAAATAGCAACTCAATTGTAGTCGCTAATGCGTCGCTATTAAATTTATTTTTAAATTATTGTGATGCCAGGTCATTGTGTCGCAATATTTAATAATAATATTTTAAAAATATCAGCGATGCAATTTTAGTCGCTAATGCATCGCAAATTTTGTTTTTAAAAAAAATATAAAGATTAAAAATTAAAATGGTTAATACAATTTCGCTAAATCTAAATATTGATACAAACATTTTTCACTCAATCCAAACAATAATAAATTTCCAAAAATAATTTATATATTAAAATTTTGAAGTTTTTACAACATAAAAAGAAAAGAAAAATACATCAAGAATCTGGGCGATCATGTGGAGGCTGTGGAGGCTGAAGACTCTGCAACAAGCGTCTAACCATATGCCGCAAATAATGCACCTCATCTCGCATGTCTGCAACCTCCTGATCCCGGCCTCGCATACATCCTCAAAATCCTGCTCGACCTCCTGGAGAATCTCCTCTGCAATAGATCTGCGAAGGTCCTGTAAACGCTCGGGAGGAAGATCACCAGGAACTCGCGAGCTGGAGGCCTGATGGGAAAAAAATGTAGAAGCTCTAGTGCCCAGACCATAGACCCTGCGGTCTTGTGGCTGGGCACCAACAGCCTCCAAAAACACACTCCGACTCTCCTCTGCTGAGAGTTCGACGGGCATCTCCCCATCAGTAGAGTCGACCTGCGATGCCTGGGAGCGAAGCTCCTCGACTCGTGTCTTGAAATTATGAAATTAACAATAAATGAGTTAATAAATTTCTCAAAATAAAATTTTAGAAATTAAAAAGATACTACATATATCTAATTTCTTACCGCAACCTCCCGTGATCGCGTATCGACCCAGGACCGTCCCTCCTGGTGTGTGTCACCCTGAATAGACGAAAACTCACCAGGATCCCCGCCCTCCTGCTCAGACTATAACAATAAAAAAATGATATTAATACAAATATTTGTAATAACTAAAATAGTAATTAAAATATGTATGTTTTCTTACCATACGCCGTCTGTGCTCCTGAATCGAAATGGAGCTCGAAGTATGGCGGGAGAGACCCGTGCCAGGACCGCCCTTCTCAGATCGGCGGTTCGTGCTGGCTGATGCGGACCTCCTGCGCCAGCCATCGGACTCCCAGGCCTGCTGCCACTCATGCCAAATACCCTCTGGCACGTGCGCAGGACGCTGACCCGATGACCTCCAATGATGAAGCATGTCGGAGTATCGGCGTCGCGTCAGAGCCTCCCATGCTGCCCTAATGGCATCATGGTTGGCAGGATTCCACGTAAACTTTTTCTGTATTAAAATAAA